>CM067324.1:103485000-104085000 GCA_034376525.1 Nicotiana benthamiana | reverse complement strand
AAATATGCTGACTTGTTCATCCTATCAACAGTAACCCACACTGCATCGAACTTTCTCTAAGTTGAGTCCAACAACAAAGTCCATAGTGATAGCTCCCACTTCCACTCAGGAATATCAATCTTCTGGAACAAGCAACCAGACATCTGATGCTCGTACTTAACCTGCTGACAGTTCAAAATCCGAGCCACATATGCAATAATCTCCTTTTTCATTCTCCCCGCAAATAATCTTGCCGCAGATCCTAATACATCTTTGCGGCGTACGGATGAATAGAGTACCAGAAACTATGGGCCTCCTCTAAAATCAACTCAAGAAGCCCATCCACATTAGGCACACAAACTCGACCCTGCAATCTCAAAACTCCATCATCTCCTAAGATAACCTGCTTGGAACCTCCGTGCTGCACCGTGTCTCTAAGGATACACAAATGAGGATTATCATACTGTCGATCTTGGATACGCTCCAATAAAGATGAACGAGCGACTGTGTAAGCTAACATACGGCTGGGGTCAGAAACATCCAACCTAACGAACTGATTGGCCAAAGCCTGAATATCCAAAGCAAGCGGTCTCTCATTGACCGAAATATAAGCAAGGCTGCCCACACTGGCTGACTTCCTACTCAAAGCATCAGCCACCACAATGTCTTTTACCGAATGATATAAGATGGTTATATCATAGTTTTTCAATAGCTCCAACCACCTTCTTTGCCTTAAATTTAGCTCCTTCTGCTTGAACAAGTACTGCAAACTCTTGTGATCCATGAATACCTCACACGCCACCCCATACAGATAATGCCTCTAAATCTTCAGCGCGTGAACAATGGCTGCTAACTCCAAATCATGAACCAAATAGTTCTTCTCAATAATCTTCAACTACCGCGAAGCATAGGCAATGAGCTTTCCATCCTTCATGAATACCGCACCCAGTCGAATACGAGATGCATCACATTAAACTGTATATAGCCCTGAACCTATGGCCAAAACTAAGCCAAAACTAACACTAGTGTTGTAGTCAAAGCTGTCCGAGCTTCTGAAAGCTCACCTCACACTCCTCTGACCACCTGATTTCGGCACCCTTCTAGGTCAACCTGGTCATCAAGGTTGCAATAGATGAAAACCCCTCCGCAAACCGACAATAGTAGCCTGGCAAACCCAAGAAAATCCGAATCTCTGTAGTTGATGGGGTCTAGGACAGTTCTTGATTGCCTTAATCTTCTTCGGATCAACGTGAATACCCTCTGATGATACAACATAACCTAGGAATGTAACTGAACTCAACCAGAACTCATAGTTCGAAAACTTAGCATACAACTGATGATCCCTCAAAGTCTGAAGAACCACTCTAAGATGTTTCTCATGTTCCTCCTGGCTGCGGGAATAGATCAAGATATCATCAATGAAGACTATCACGAGTGAATCCAAGTAAGTCCTGAACACTCGATTCATCAAATTCGTAAAAGCTACTGGGGCATTTGTCAACCCAAATGACATCACCAAAAACTTATAATGCCTGCAACGAGTGCAGAAAGCTATATTAGGGAAATCAGATGCCCTAATCCTCAATTGATGGTAGCCAGATCTCAAGTCAATCTTCGAAAATATCTTGGCACCTGAAAGTTGATCAAACAAATAATCAATCCTTGGCAATGGATACTTATTCTTTACTGCATCCTTGTTCAACTGCCGGTAATCAATACACATTCTTATCGATCCGTCCCTCCTATTAACAAACAACACCGTCACACCCCAAGGAGAGATAATAGGTCTAACGAATCTTTTTTCAAGAAAGTCTTGCTACTGATCCTTTACCTCTTTCAACCCACGCGGAGCTGTACGATATGGTGTAATAGAAATGGGCTAAGTGACTGGTGCCAAATCAATGCAGAATTCAATATCCCTATAGGGTGACATACCTTGCAGGTCTGAAGGAAATACCTTATGAAACTCATGAACAACAGGCACAGAATCAATATAAGGAACCTCAGCACTAGAATCATGAAAATAGTCCAAACACCCTTTCTCGCCATATATCGAGCCTTCATGTATGAGATAATAATACAGGTATAATAATTAGGAGTCCGTCTCCACTTTAAACGAGGTAAAACCATCAAGGCTAAGGTCATAGTCTTGGCATGACAGTCCAAGATAACGTGGTAAGGTAATAACCAGTCCATCCCTAATATGACATCGAAATCAACCATGTCTAGAAGAAGTAAATCTCTACGAGTCTCAAGACCCCCAATCACAACTATACAGGAATGATGGAAACGATCTACCAATATAGAATCACCCACTGACGTAGACACATAAATAGGAGCACTCGAAGAATCACTAGACATGACTAGATACGATGCCAAATAAGATGACACATAGGAGTATGTAGAACCTGGATCAAATAAAACTGAAGCATCTCCCGTATAAAATAGAAAATACTTGCGATAATTGCATCGAAATCCTTAGACTTGGGCCTGGGTGGAAGGGCATAACATCGGGGTTGGGCCCTACTACCCTGAACTATATCTCTGGGATGGCTTGCTGCTAGTTGGCCTCCACCTCTAATGGTCTGAGCTCCACCTCTAATACCTTTATCTCCACCTTTATCACCTCTACCCTCACCTCTAGCTGGATGGGCGGGCTGTGGAACACTCGGTGCCTGGACCATGGCACTAGAACCCTGATACTAAGAGTTGGTCGATGCTCGAGGGCAAAATATAGCAATGTGACCCATATCACCACAAGTATAACAAGCCCTCGGCTGTTGAGATTGCTATCCCTGACGACCTGAATGACCACCCCGAAAACTCTAGAGCGGCAGTGCACAGATAGGAGCTGGTGGTACATGGTAAGACTGCTAATCAGAATACTACATATGAGAACCACGACCACCTGAAGCACCATAAGAAACCTGAGGTGCTGACTGAATAGGCCTAGGATAATGGCCTCTACCATATTAATCCTTGCCTTCAGATGAGGTACTACTGAATCTGCCTGAATGTCGAGGCCTCTTGTCAGACCCCTAACCACCTTCCTACGATAGAACCATCTCAACTCTCCTGGCCACATTGGTTGCCTCTTGAGAAGAAATCTCACTCCTCATCTCCTTGGCCATTGAAGTCGGATAGGTCCCTCAATGAACCACCTCACCCTCTCTCTCTCGGTGGGAAGTATGGTAAGAGCATGATAGGCTAAGTCGATGAATCTAGTCTTGTACTGAGTAACAGGCATAGAACCCAGATGGAGAAGCTCAAAATTCCTCCAATAGATCTCTCTTTGAGTGACATGGAGAGACTTCTCCAAAAATATCTAAGTAAACAGCTCCCAAGCTGGTGATTCGGCTGGTCTAGCCAAGCAACAGCCTCTCCACCAAGTCTTGGCAGATCCAGACAAACAGAAAGTAGCAAAGTCAACCCCATTGGTCACCATATCCCCATGTTCCCGCGAACCTCAAGACAACTGTCTAGATAATCTTGGAGATCCTTAGAAAATGCACCATTGAAAGTATTACTGAAGAGCTTGGTGAACTGTCCAATCTCCACAAAGCATCAATAGATATAGTTGCTCCATTACCGATCTAAGCTGCCACACCCGGCTAAGCTGCTCCAACTGGCTGAACTACTGGAGTCAGAAACTATGGAGCCACCTGCTTTGGAGTGTGAGTAGCAGGAGTCTGGGCTCCATCTCCATCCTGAGAGACGGCTGGGGCTATAGAAAGTAAGTCTGCCCGGGTGACACTCTCCATAAGGCCCAGTAGATGGACCAGAGCATCCTGTACTGGGATAGCAATGAACTTCTCTGGAACCTGAGCTAGGCCCACCAAAACTGTCGGGGCCGGAACCTCATCATCAAAGTACACCCGAGGCTCCGCCGCTTGTGTTGCTGCTCTGGGCTGAGCTCTGCTCTACCTCGACCTCTAGAACAGCCTCGACCTTGTTTTATGCCCCTCGTTGGAGCTACTACTGGGGGCTTGGGCTGCTGATAGATGAGAAAGCGCGTGTTCTCGCCATCTGTGAAAGAATGGAGTAGAAATTCAATTAAAATTGAGAAACCAAAGCTCAAGACAGGAAGGAATAAATGTGAAGTTTTTCCTAATTCTGTAGCCTATAGGGGATAAATACAGACGTCTCTGTACCAATCCCTCCTACTTTACTAAGCTTGTCTGTGAACTGTGAGACCCATGTAACCTAAAGCTCTGATACCAACTTGTCACGATATGAATTTTCCAACCTCGAGAGTCGTGATGGCGCCTATTAATGAAAGCTAGTCAAGCCGAGTGTTTGAACAAATTACCTTTTTACCATTTTAAATCCTTTAACAATTATGAAGCAATAACTTATAGACAGAAGAATTTATAACAAACAGAAGAAAAAAAAATAAAATTATCTGAGTATATCCAATATTACTGTTTGAACAACGACTACCTAGTGCTTGTATCACAGCTTCACAGATGATCTAAGAATACTACAAACAAACTCTGAAAGATAAATAATACATTATTCCCGAAATACATAAATGAAATAGGATGAAGGGATAGAGGGAGATGCTAGGGCCTGAAAACGCCTGCAGGACTACCTTGGATCCCCGTATGGACTAAAGGCAGACACCCAAAAATAAGGTCCAAAAGCTGCTGCTCCAGGATCTGTACACAGTGCAGAGTGTAGTAATAGCACAATGAACCCCATATGCTGGTATGTGCCTAGCCTAACCTCGGTGAAGTAATGTCGAGGCTACAACAAACTATCAAATAAACTTGTGCAGTTAAAACATATACAGCGAAAACGAAAAATAGTAATGTACTGTCAAGTATGGGAAAGGGAAACATCCATTAAGAATAGAAAGACAACGGGTAAATAAGAGGAACACCATATCTTAGTCATCAACAAGAATCAGGAATCAATAAGTGCATGGCATCACCCTTCATGCTTTTACTCTCGTCCTCACCAAAGAATTAATATAAATTGCACGACATTACCGTTCGTACTTTTACTCTCGTCCTCACCATATAATCAATATAATTGGCATGGAATTGTACATCGTGTGGGACGACATCACCATTTGTGCTTTACGCTCATCCGCACAAATCATACACGGCATCACTTTCGTGCTTTAACACTCTCTCTCCAAACAATACACGACATCACCCTTCATTTTTTAATACTCTTCCTCACCCAAGCAACAATCACAAGTAACAGGGAAAGGAAATAAATGAAATTACAACAAAAATCCCGACAAAGGAACAACAGTTCAACAATCAAGTCTCCACAAGGGAACAACATCAAAAACATCAACATCCAGGCAAGGCAGATAGCATTTAAAGCAACAATATCCCGACAAGGGAATAAATATAATGATTTTCTTCTCTTTTTAACTTATACTTCACAACTTGATCCAATTCTCTAAAAGGTTCAATTATCATTTATACTTTTATACTTCATTATACAACTTGAGCTTATCACGACCCAAAATCTACTAAAGGGTTATAATGGTGCCGAACACCATTGTCAGGCAAGCCAATAACAAATAACTGGTAAGTTCTCATTTTAAATATTTCTAAAATAACTTCTTTTATAGGTTTAAACAATACATAGTAAACTCCATTGAATAAATAATGAAACATTTAACAATTTTAATTTTCTGAATACATTCATAGACATCCCAAAACCTGGTGTCGCAAATGCAATTACTGGGGAATGAATTAAAATATAGTAACTATCCGGTATACAAAGGGGACAGAAATGAAAATACGTACAATACTCTGAATGAGACTCCGCTGGCTGCGGGTCATCTCGATAAGTGCAGCTCACCTAAGTCTCTGTATCAACCATGCTGCTATGCCACTAATCCACTAGTCATATATAAACATGTGCAACAAAAATTCACAGCGAGTGTAGTATGAGCATGAGAACAACGTGTACTTAGTAAGTATCCCGTCTAATCTCGAAGAGCAGAGACGAGAGGTCGACTTCGACACTTACTAGTGGTCCAATCATGTTATATCAATAATATATTAAATAGTGAATTTTTATAAACATGATTGTAATTCAATATAGTAAAGCAAGTAAATAATTCTTTCTTTTATAGGAAATTCAAATTCCTTTTCATTATTTATACATTTACTCAAGCTGAGAAGGAACAACATCACTTCAATTAATTCCAAGGCAAGCAATATAAGTATGCACAAATCATATTGAGGACGTACGACCCGGCCCAATAATATTATAATTATACAATGCCTGAGGGTCGAAAAGAGCGAACCATAGATGCATCTATTTAATCTACCGAGACATGTGTTTTGTTCCACAATAGATAAACACATTCAAAAAATCAAATCAATAATTCGTCAAGGAGCAAATATTTACGAAAAGGCAAGTTTCTCTTTGTCAAGAAATAATATCTAGCCTTTTTTAGAAATTCATTTACACGTTCGACATGTTTTAGGCATTTTAAGATTTTCAACAAGGTTGCAAGTATTACAAGAAGCGTGCTTTTGGGCCCTAAACTACTCGTATTAAAGCATAATAGTAGCTACACACTGACTCTCGTCACCTCGTGCGTATATACCCCCCACAAATAGGAGCATATAACCAATTAGCTCACATATGGGGACAATTCCCTCTTACAAGGTTTTAAAGGAGACTCACCTCGCTTCAAATTTTCATAACCGGCATTCCACGCCCTTCCGAATACTTGAATCGATGCTAAATGCTTAAACCTAGCCAACTATTATGAAAATCCATTAATATATGATAAACTACTCATATTAATCCAATTTATAACAATTTTTAACCTCGATCGAAAAGTTGATAAAATTCCATCGGGCCCATGTGCCCCGATTTTGAAAATGTTCAAGGATTATGTTTACCCATAGCCTCACGAACTCAAATATATAATTTCCTCTCAATTTCACACCCAAAATCGTGGTTAAAATCGCAAATATCCACTTTCAAGGTTTTTCTTCAAACCCCAAGTTTCTATCAATTTTCATGCTTAAATCCGAATTAAAACCATGTATTTAATGTCTCATGAGTGGGAACAACCTAACTTCAGATAAATTAATAAACTCTCTCTTCTAAAAGCTTCAAAATCGTCCAACTCGTAGTGAAAATGGGTGGAAATGAACCAAAACTCGGGTTTTAAACAGAGCTCACTACCTCCAGTCCTTTTGCACTTGCGATCCCGCATGTATGGACCAAATGTCGCTTCTGTGGTCCGGGGCTCCCAACCTATTTTTGCTTTTGCTCTTCTTCTTCAGCAAGTGCGGTCCTACTTTTGCGGTGACCTGACGACATCTGGGGTCTCAGCCTTCAACCTTCACCACCGCATCTACACCCCGTTGGCTGCTTCTGCGCTTCCACACCTACAACCCAAGTCTTGCAGGTGTAGTTGCACTACCAACGAGCAACTTAAACTCTTCCTCCAAGTTTCAATTCGATCCGTTAACCACCATGGATCCAATCGATGCATCCGGGACCCGTCCAATCACACCAACCAGTCCCAAAACACATTGTGAACTTGTTCGATGCCTCAAATCATATCAAATAATGCTAAAATCATGAATCACACTCCAATTCAAGATTAATGAACTCTAAAATTTCAAACTTCTACTTTCAGTGTCTAAACATATCAAATCATGTTCGATTGATCTCAAATTTGTGCACAAGTTATATTCGACATCACGGACCTATTCCAACTTCTATAATCGGAATCAACCCCGATATCAAAAGGTCCGCTTCCGGTCAAACTTCTCAAAAATCTTTAAATTTCTATCTTTAGCCAAATGACTCCAAAAGGACCCACGGACATCCGAATTCACTTTTGATCGCGCTCCCACTATTAGAATCACCACATGGAGATATTCCTAAACTCAAAATCCCAAATGGACGTTGATCACATTGAAATGCACTTCAACCCAAACTTATGAAATTCTTCCAAAATGCTAACTCCACAATAGGCGCCAAAACATCCCCGGGTCCTCCAAAACCCGACCGAACATACGCCCAAGTCCGAAATCATATTACGAACCTATTGGAACCTTCTAATCCCAATTCTGAGATCGTTTACTCAAAAATCCAATCTTAGATAATTCTTTCAACTTAAAGCTTTCGAAATGAGAATTCCTTTTCCAAATCAACTCCGAACTCCCTGAAATTCAATTCCGATCATGTGTACAAGTCATAATACCTGAAATGAAGATTTTCATAGCCTCTAACTACTGAATAGCGTGCTAGAGCTCAAAACAACCAGCTGGGTCGTTACAAAGCCAATGCCACTCAATGTTCAAATATCACTATTACTTCCAGTAACTTTGCCCAACAATAGAATTCATCACTAAAGGTATGAACAATACAACGAAGTGATAATAATCATAATACAAGACTCATGGGCATGATTGATCTGAGCACGTGATTTTTGCGCTATACGAATTACTCCCATAAATTCAAGGAAATGGATTTTTTTTCTAGTTATTTGTCATTTTATTGGATCTTTGTAGAATTTAATTATTTATTAACATTTTTTGTCCACATCTAATTTATGCTAAAAATCATGAAAAAATACAAAAATTGTCATGCATTGCATTTAGGTTTGTTTTTTTATTTACATTTTTTGGAATTAATTAGTATTTATTTTTTTATTAAAAAATAAAAATCACAAAAATAGCTCATTCTACACCTTTTAACTTTTTGTTTATTGATATTTCTCTTTTAATTTAGGGCTAAATAATTTTTAAATTATTATGATTAGATAATTAGTTTACTTTTAAAATTAATTAATTTATAATTTTAATTTTAGGATTTCATTAATTAAAAAAAGGAAAAGGAAAAAAAGTCTAGTGTCTTGGGGCTAAAAATCCAAATTGTCCAAGCTTTCCCAGCCCAAATATCTTTACCCGTCCTCGATCCGACCCAGCCAATCCCTCCAATCCTGTCCAGTTCCCACAAAACACCAAAAGACGTCCTTTTGTCATGTCTTATCTCAACCTTTCATTTAATCTTAGTCAACGGTCCGTAACTAGCTACCAATTCCCTTAAAAGTGGATAACCCCCCAACCCCTATTCAAATTCACAGAAACCCCCCTCTTGTCTCTCTAAATCGCCACCGCCTGCCACCGGCAGGAATCGCCTCACGATGGTGGCATTCTTGAAATCCGGCCAAATTCATACGCTACACTCATCACCTCACCCTCATTGTTAATCCTCCACCAATTCTTCCCAAAATCTTACCAAATTCTTTCAACTGGAAATCGAAAAAGAAGAGAAAACCCTAGTTTTCCCTTGTTCGATTTCTTTGAAGTTTCAAGATTCGATTCGACCAAAACCTACGCTAGTCGATTCTTCTCACTGAGAACAATTGCTTAGCATTATTTTTGGTTCATTTCAAAGAAGATTTGGATTTGGCAAGCCAACTCGATTTGTCGAAGGGATTTTACAAGCATTCGTTAGTTGATTTCTGTTCCCTCATGTAAGTTAATTCCAGTCATGAGATCATTTGAACAAGTTCAGTTAGTTTTTTTAATTAATTAGTTTGTCTTGATTAATGTTTCTGTTTTTTTCTTCTTTCGAAATTGCATTTTTTGGGTTTTGTTTGGTCTGGGACCTACCTAGCATGCAGACATGCCCGTTAGCACAAAGGCCCAAGGAAATTTTAGGGTTCATTTGTTTAGAGGGTAAAAATTCCAGCTTTGGTTGAAAGTAAATGGCGTGTGTTTTAAGGGTATTTAGGGGAACTGAATAGAAAAAATATTGGCTAACTATCTAGGAAGATGCTAGCAAGGTGGGAATTGAATGAATTACTAAATGGGTTCAAATATTAGGGTCTGAAATGAAAAGGAGAAAATTGGGAAAAGGGTAATAGTAATAGTTTAAAATTAATTCTGTTGTCCTAAAGCTTGCTATAAGAGGTTCATTCTCCTAATTTATAGGTAAGGGATGAAGACTTCTTTCTGAAAATATTGGTGCTCGTCTTCAACCTTTCTACTCTTTTCTTCTTCAGAAAGTTTAAGAGGAATTCTCCTTTTGATTCTTGTGAGTTATGAGTCAAGAAAATGACTTAATCTGAAGCTAGCACTGGTTATTGTTGCTGCATTTTTTTGTTGCTAGTTTGACTGTTTCCTATTTGTCCCTTGTCGAATTCAAAGATTTATTCCTTTGCTTTGTTTGTTTGTATCCAGGTATGTTGGTTGAACATCTCTTGGCTATTAAATTATGAATATGAAGCTTTGGAATAGCTGCCTCTTCATTCTAAAATGGCACATAGAATATGTAGATTTATTTATATTTGCTGATTAGTTCTTGTTGTCCTTACTTTGTCGTCTATGTTCCCTTTTAGCTAGCTAGAATCTAGTTGTGAATGTATGTAGTAATTGTCCCAATATGATTAAATGTTTTAAGGATTTGTTTTGTTAAAAAACTTTGTTGGATTATAGGATTGTTAAAAGGTGATGGCCAAATATGTACTGCATGTTGATGTTCTAGTGAATTACATTGTGTACGTGAGTTTTATTTTCTCAAAGATATGATGCAAAGTTGCTGTATAAATTAATGTCTTGTCAAGCATGAGTATCATGTTTCTATTTGGTTTTACTTTAGTTATCATGGTGTCAAATTGCTAGGACTTATACAGTGTGATGCCAAAATTGCTTAAATAGATGTCAATCAAATTCGAATTGGTTTGAATAAGAGTTTAGAGATTCATGTAATAGTTAACGTTATTTTTTACTATGTGATAATACTGCCTATTAATTAGCATTTGTAATATGTGGTTAAGCACCTTGATTTCCAGAATTTGTGTAAAGTTTTTTTTGGTTATTTTTAGTTAGTCACAAGGCCAACTAGTTCTAGAAATGAATTGGGCCAGGAGTTGGGCTTAGATGGATGGCCTAGCCAGAATCACCTTTGGTGTGATTTTGGGCCATTGTATGGCACGCTGGGCTCAATTTTAGGGCCCAAACCATGTTAGCAATTATGTTTTCTTTAAACTTTACAATGTTCATGATCAAACAGTTCACTGCGCCTCCCACATATTTAATTCATCATAGCGTGGAATTGGTGTTGATACCCAAATTTTCTCTATATATTTTTAATATTCAAAATAATTTCAAAATACCATGTGTATGCATATATAAGTATGTCCAAATGTTTTACTTTTTTTCTCCTAAATTTTAAATTAATTTATTGCCCTATTTTATCTATGAAAACACAATAATTATTCTCCTAAATTATCATTTTGATGATTCATTTATTGGATTTGTATATTTATACTAAAATGTGGCTAATATAATTTTTGCATATGTTTGCAAAGTTATTTACTTAGTAGTATTTTTAAAGATAAATTGTATGTAGTTGCAATATTAACCTCTTTCAGGATTTTATTACATTTATAGTCATAAAAATTAGGTCTAGTATTTTAAATAGTTAATTATGTGATATAGATCATTTTGGTTCTTTTAATTTATTCCCAGAATTAATTTATTAATTTTTTATAAATCAAATGGGGAAAACTGACTATTTAAGTTGTAGCCAAATTTGGTTCTCAATTGTGGCAAAAATCGGACCAATTTCCAGCTCAATTTTTATTTCTTATAATCCACTCACCTAACCCAGACCCTATACACGTCTACCCGACCCAGAAAACCAATAAGATCATGACCGTTGATCTGAATGATCAACTGCCAGAATTTGTTCTTACCATTTTAATTCATATGACCCCCCAACCCTAAGCTATTTTTCGAAGACACCGCCTTCAGATGCTCTCATCTTCTCACCTCTCTCAAACCTAACCCTAGACTCCGTCTCCTTGATCCCTCATCTGCCGGTTGCTCTCTTGCAAGTGTGAGCCTAGCTCCCTCTCCTTGATCTCTTCTTTTTGTTTTAATCTCTTTGAATTTGTCTCTGCGATTGGTCTTTCCTGCAGCTGGACCGCACCTTCGCTTCGCACCTCTGGTTTGTATGCAAAATAAAATATTGAATAAGGGTTTAAGAAGGAGATCTCTTAATTACTTGATCAAGGAACAGTGCTTTCGAACATTACTTACGAGATCTTTAGCAGTCGATCGTTCATTCTCCCTCCCCAGTGGCTTTCGAAAGCTCGACATGAAAGAATAAAGAAAATAGGAAAAAAGAGTACGGGGATATTAAGGATTCGCAGGCGAGGCAGATATTGAATTCACGGAGAAAGGGGAATGTGTAGCTGGGCTGAGGGAGAGATTGCATGGAAAGAATGTCGACTTCCTCAATCACCTCCTTCTCCGTCCATCTCTGCCCCCCCCCCCCCCCTTCAACCCCAAGTCTCCAATGGGTCTCTCATCGCCTTGCTCAACATCTCTAAGGTCCTCAAGGGTCCTGGGCCATGTCGATTTGGACCTAGGGTTTCCGGTTCTGTTGTTCGAGGCTTCTCTGGTGTGATTTTGGGTAAACTTACATGGTGAAGTTACAACAGGTTCTTTCGATTTCTATTTGGGTTTCCTTTTGAAACCCTAAATCTCTCCTGAATCTCTCAAAACTATGCTATTCTCATGCTTTAAACATGTTTTCTTATATGATTTGCTTATTCTCGAACTTCTTCTGAAAGATAATCTACTTTGAACCGTTTTTACTTTCTTTGAAAAGCTAGAGTTTCTCAGAGTTCTTTTGCGCATGTTCTAACCGATTTCTTTATGATTAAACCTTTTGCTCATTTATTTTGACCTATTTCTTATGCTCATATTAACTTGACTATGCTAAAATCCCTAATTTCTAATGATTTTCTTCGCTTTGTATGTGTGTTAGCCTGTTTTTCTTTGCCTTGATTCTGTGTGTTAAGCATGATTCCTCCGCTTTGGTTATGTGTGTTAGCTTGATTTTCTCTACCTTGGTTCCGTGTTAACATGACTCTCTTTGCCTTGGTTCTATGTACTAGCCTGTTTACCTGATTCTTGTTGAGGTCACCGGGCCTCGAATATGTTCTGCTGAATCTTAGCCTACTTATACCCTCTCAGAATGATTGTGTTTGCTCATATCTTGTTTCTTTCTATCTATATGAATCATTTTGTTTACTACTCTTCTTCATTCACCTCTATTTATATGTTGAAAATACAGGACCATGACTCCCCATGATTGATTCTGATTTTCTTTAATTGTGGTAATCGAAATATTTTCTGTCAAAGCCCTAGAATTCCACTCGCCTGTTTAAATTAATTGATTTCATTACCTTATCTGCTATGGTACCTTGTTTTACTAAGCTTTTCCTTAATTGGGGTTTTTGCTGAATTTGGTCCTAATGGACTACTCCATGCATAGTGATCCTTGACTCCTTCCTTATTTAATCATGCACTAATCTACTAAATCTTTCCATTTGATCTTGATTCCCTTAACTTAATGGAGCACTTCCTTGATTCTCTGATTGATTGATTTTGAGTTCTTAAATTAATATACTAACCTTATGTCATTACCTACTTTCAAATATAAATACACTAAGCCTTCCACAAACAAAGGCAAGGAACACTTTTAGTCCTGAACTCACACTTACACTCAAACACTCTCTTGCTTTACGTCTTGCACTGTGGCTTGTTTAGCCGACTGAAAGCCAAGGCTATATTTCGAAGTCCTGCTACTTTTCTTTACTGCATCTTGCTTCTTTAACTGGTATGTTCTAATTCAACTTTCAGTATCAGCAACAACATAGTTACTTGATATTCTTGCATTCTTGTCTGGTTACTACTTGTGTCTAATTCGGTACCTTCATTTAACATGCTGTAATTTCTGAATCAATGTAGTATGAATCCTAATCTCTACCCTAATGTATTTTAATACTTATGGGTTTTTTGGGGCATGACAACATGGATTATTGCTGAGAATGACTCAAACTTGATCCTCCTAGGATTATAACCTCAATGTTGCTCCTATATGTTGTTTGCTCGGGTAGATTTGCTAGCATGGAATCACTCCCTATTGTTGTGCATGCCCAGAATTAAGTCATGTCTCTGCCCCTTGGTGTGAATTATCCACTCCTTGAAGTGCTAATAGTTGTTTCCCATTACCCTTTCCCTCTCCTTTATTCCCTCAGTTTTTTTTAAAAACTCAATTCCTGCACTTTCACTCTCCTCGTATAGTTAAGCTCTGCACCCCTCATGTGAGCCTTGCCTTGGATTATAAGACAAACGGGTAGGAAGAAGGTTGTACCCAGTGTTGACAAGACTAGTCACTTCTGGGCTGACTTCCAGGATGATGATAGTCCTTACAAGTGCCAAGCTCAGCATATGTGGCACTGCAAGATCATTAGAGGATAAGCATGACGGCCTGGGCCAGCCTGGGCTCGTTCGGGATCACAGGATCATAGATGAAGAAGCCGAGGCACATGTCAAGTACAACCGACTGTGCAAGAGGATCTGGGAGTGCAAAAGCGAGCATTGTGAGATACAAGAATCCAATCAAAATTTAAGGACATGTCTGTCAGTGCCAACAAGAGACTAGGATGCTTGGAGCGAGGCATAGCAGAGTTAGAAAAGAAATTTCTCAAGAGGGTCGAAGACTGCCAAAATGCTGAAGGAAATGTAGGCGGACATCTAGCCAGAGCCTACCTATTGCTGGGACTTCGCGAGTTAGGGAAACTATTCTATGGATCTTGGGATGTCGAATCTTGGGAAGGTTCTTCTGCGACCAAATCGATAGGAGTTTCTTCTTTTTATGAAATGTAATACGGCCAATGGCCATTAATGACATTTATTCCTTATTGGTTTAATGTTGATTTGGAATTCGTCCTATTTTCTATCAATAAAATGAGGCATCTAGAATTCCGAGTTCTCCAAATTAATTTGTCGCTAGGCCTACCTCGGGCACAACGAGGCTCCCTCATTAGGACATATTTTATATTCATGTACTATGTATTTAAATATTACATCATTTTTTTGTAATCCTCACTAAATCTCTACCTTTTTGTTTATTATTTCCCTTACCCAAATGTTAGTTCGTTAAATCTAGAAACATCATCTTATTCCACGAGATCTTGGGGCCCTCCACCCACTCCTCCTCTTAGTCCTATTAAAAAAGAACAAATGGAAGATTTGAATAATGCTAGAAAGGAGAACTCAACTAAACGCGTTGAGGTCACTCATGGTCATGTTACTCAAGTTTCCAAAGAAAATGCATCCTGACTTGAATAAAAGCTACTGAAAATCCAAGAAGAACTTGATCAGGTTTGGAATCTAGGAAACCTGTCATTTTCCCTCACTAATCGAAATATCAATGCTCAAAACCCTACCCCTCCACAGAACATCCCTAAGCAACAAAACCATCCCACTCCTCACACCAATGGAAGACCTACCATACTTCAAACAATACTCCATTACTCATCCAAGAGCCCCTGAACTCCACAAAGGACCACTTCCACACCCACCATAATACCCTCATCTACGTGGAGACTATGCCGCACTCCACCCAACCTATCTCAAGCAACCCTGAGTTTGATGATAAAGACTTGCTCATCAGAAACCTGGCCGAAGAACTTAAGAAATTAACTAGCCGAATTCAAGGCGTTGAAGGAAGTAAGGGAATTGAAGGGTTGAACTACGACGATCTTTGCATACAGCCCGATGTCGAACTGCCCGAGGGGTACAAATCTCCTAAGTTTGAGATGTTTGATGGTACAGGGGATTCAAGGGTATATTTGAGAACGTATTGTGACAAGTTGGTTGGAGTAGGGAAAGACAAAAGGATATGCATAAGCTATTCATGAAGGGCTTGAAGGGAGATGCTCTGTCCTGGTACATTAGCCAAGATCAAAAGAAGTGGTAGAACTGGGTAAACATGGCATCCGACTTGATAGACAGGTTCAAGTTCAACATGGGGAATGCGCGGGATGTGTATATTCGCAATCTAAAGAATAAGCCCACAAAAACATTTCCCGAGTATGCTACTCGATGGAGGTCTGAAGCTGCTAAGGTTTGACCTTACTTAGAGAAATAAGAAATGAACAAATTCTTTGTCCGAGCTCAAGACCCATAATATTATGAAAGGCTAATGATGATCGACGGTCGCAAGTTTTCTGACATCATCAAGCTGGGAGAAAGGATCGAAGAGGGCATCAAAAGCGGTATGGTTGCAAACTTCGAGGCCTTGCAAGGAATCGGCGAGCAACCATTCAGCATTGTTCCCATGATCATTGCGAAGATATACCGAGCCTTGGAAAAGTGTCAACAAGGAGCCAAACATTTCGAAGGCTGCAGTTTACTACTTCAACTTTGGCTTGTTGAGCATCTCTAAAATGGTGAATATATACAAGAAATTCAGGGAAGGGACTAGGATGATCATATTGCTTTTCATCATCCGAAGCGAATGAATTACATGACCAATATGTTTGCCCAATCAGAGAATGCTAGAGAATGGGTCGAGCTCTTCGACAATCTGATTGAGGACCAAGTACAATGGATGTTCGAGTAGTTTACGATTGAGGAATTCATCGCCCGATCTAGGGATGCACCTTTTCTGATATTGATCAATCTGAAAGGAACATACCCTTATGTCCATCTCCGAGTAATAAGACGAGCGGATAGGAAGCAGGTTGTACCTAGGGTTGACAAATGAGTCACTTCTGGGCTGACTTCCAGGATGATGATAGTCCTTACAAGTGCCAAGCTTAGCATTGTTGCACTGCAAGATCGTTGGAGGATAGGATGAAGGCCAGAGCCAGCTTGGGTTTGTTCGAGGTCACAGGATCATAGAAAAAAAATCCAAGGCACATGTCTAATACAACCAACTACACAAGAGAATACATGAGTGCGAAAGTGAGCACCATGAGATATAGAAATCCAATCAAAAGTTAAGGACATGGCTGTCAGTGCCAACAAGCGATTGGGATACTTGGAGCGGGGCATAGTGGAGTTGGAAAAGAAATTTCTGAAGAGGGTCAAAGACTGCCAAATTGCTTAAGGAAATGTAGGCGGACATCTAGCCATAGCCTACCTATTGCTGGGACTTCGCGAGTCCGGGAAACTATTCGATGGACCCAGGGATGTCAAATCTAGGGAAGGTCCTTTTGGGACCAAATAGATAGGAGTTTTCTTCTTTTTATGAAATGTAATAAGGCCAATGGCCATTAGTGACATTTATTTCTTATTTGTTAAGTGTCGATTTGGGATTCATCTTATTTTCTATCAATAAAATGAGGCATCTAGCATTCTGAGTTCCCCAAATTAATTTTTCACTAGGCCTACCTCGGGCATAACGAGGCTGCCTAATTAGGACACGCTTTATATTCCTGCACTATGTGTTCAAATATTACAACAGTTTTTATTATCCTCACTAAATTATTACCTTTTTGTTTTTGCTTTTTGTTTATTATTACCCTTACCCAAAGTTTAGGTCGTGCACTCTGGAAACATCATCTTATTCCACGATATCCAGGGGCCCTCCACCCACTCTTTCTCTTAGTCTTGTCAAAAACAAGAACAAAGGGTAGTAGGAAGATTTGAACAACTCCAAAAAGAAGAACTCAAATGAACGGGTAGAGGTCACTCGTGGTCATGTTACTCAGGCTTCCAAAGAAAATGCATCCCGACTCGAACAAAATCTGCTGAAATTCTAAGAAGAACTTGATCAGGTTCGGAATCTGGCAAATATGTCATTTTCCCTCACTACTCAAGATATCAATGCTTAGAACCCTACACTTCCACATAACATCCCAAAGCAACAAATCCATCCCACTCCTCACCAATACTGCAACACCTGCCATACTTCATGTAGAGCCCCTGAAATCCACAAATGACCACTTCCACACCCACCATAATACCCCCATCTTCGTGGAGACTATGCTGCACTCCACTTAACCCATCTCAAGCACACCCGAGTCTAATGATAAAGACTTGCTCATCAGAAACCTGGCCGAAGAACTTAAGAAATTAACTAGCCAAATTCAAGGTGTTGAAGGAAGTAAAGGAATTGAAGGGCTAAACTACGAAGATCTTTGCATCTAGCTTGATGTCGAACTGCCCGAGGGGTATAAACCTCCTAAGTTCGAGATGTTTTATGGTACAGGGGATCCATAGATCTATTTGAGAACGTATTGTGACATGTTGGTTGCAGTAGGGAAAGGCAAAAGAATACACATGAAGCTATTCATGAGGAGCTTGAAGGGAGATGCTCTGTCCTAGTACATTAGCCAAGATCCAAAGAAGTAGTAAAACTGGGTAAACATGGTGTCCGACTTTATGGATAGGTTCAGGTTCAACACGGAGAATGTACCGGATGTGTTCTATACTCAAAATCTGAAGTAGAAGCCCAAAGAAACATTTCGCAAGTATGCTACTCGATGGAGTTCCAGAGCTGTTAAGGTTAGATCTGCCTTAGAGGAAGAATAAATGAAAATTTTCTTTGTCCGGGCTCGAGACCCACAATATTATAAAAGGCTTATGATGATCGACCTCCCCAAGTTTTTTGACATCATCAAGATGGGATAACATATCGAAGAGGGCATCAAAAGTGGTATGGTTATGAACTTCGAGGACTTGCAAGCTACAAAAAAGGCCTTACAGTCAGGTGGAATGTCCAAGAAAAGGGATGTAGGGGCCTTAATGGTGGCACAGAGAACCAAATCTCCCGTCAAATACCAAAACCTACCCAATGCCTCCACTCACATATCACCATACTCTAAACTAGCAAGCACCCTCACCTTCTTACCAAACTCTACCACCCACTTATCAATCACCTCCACCTACCACATATCAACCTACTTCACCCAGATATTACCAACCCGCACATGTTTACCAAGACTACAATGCTCAACCATCCCACTATCAATCCCCTCCTTCACGCCAAAACTTCCCTAGACCTCGACCATACTTTAACCAAAGGCCTCCGAAATAATATACAACTAGTGTCGAACCTATTGACCAGTTGTACGAAAGAACAAAGCTGCTGGTTATGTCACCCTTATCCATACTGCAACTCCTAAGAACCCTTTTTAGTGGGTTAATACAAACAAATCTTGTGCATACCCTTCCGGCATAAAAGGACACACCATTGACGAATTTTGATCTTTGAAAGACAAGATCCAAACTTTAATTGATAACAACATTATCGTGGCAAAGGAACTTGCTCCAAATGTACGAAATAATCCTCTGCCATACCACAAGGGTGGAGGTATTCACATGATGAAATAAAGGATAATAGGGATCCCGAGGGATCGATCGGTTTGATCACAGAAGGTGATAACCCAAAGAAACCAATAGTTACTCTTAATCCGATCGTAGTCCAGATTCAGCCTCTGGGGACGCCGAGGTAAATATGTTCGTGCCGCTTGAGTTGAAGCAATATCCTCTTAAAAGACACCGGCACCAATTAAGGTCGAATTTGTGTCTCCAGTAAATGCACCTACACCACTTGAAGTTGCAATTTTACCACCCAAGGTACATGCTCTGTTCGGAGTAAGGATAGCCACAGCGATTCCACTGGAGATGTTGACCATGATGCCATTCCAAACAAAGGCTATCCCATGGGACTATACAACTGAAGCAAGCAGGAAAGGTAAGGTCAGGTTCTGAGAGGATATTGCGGCATCGGGTATGAGGAGAACTGGTAGAGTTTATACTCCGGAACATCTGGCTGAGTCAAACAAGCAGGCCTCTAATCATCCACCCATCATCGAGACCGAACCGGATGATCTCTGGAGAAATATATAGGCTAAGGAATACTCGATCATCGACCAGCTGAACAAAATACAAGCACAAATTTCCATCCTTACTTTGCTATAAAATTTTGAGGCACACAAGAATGCCCTGTTGAGGGTGATGAGTGAAGCATAAGTGCCAAGCAACATCACCGGCGGAGAAATGGCTAACATAGTAGGACAGGTATTGGAAATTCACAAGATCACTTTTCATAAAGATGAGGTGCCACATGAAGAGTTGGGTCACAACAAGGCATTGCACATCATCGTGCACTATGAAGACTATTTTATCACCAGAATCCTAATCGATGGAGGGTCCAACCTCAACATTTGTCCACTGGTAACACTCCGGACGTTTGATGAGGGACTGCACGAGATATAGATGGAGATATGGATGTGAAAGCCTTCAAAAGTTCCCAGGGATCTACTATTGGGGAAATTAGTCTATGTTTACAAATAGGGCTAACTTGGTTCAATATTGATTTTCAAGTGATAGATGTACTGGCATCTTACAATCTGCTGTTGGGACGACCATGGATTCATGCTGTTGGGGCTGTAGCATCAACACTACGTCAGGCGGTAAAGTTTGAATATAATCACCTGGAGGTGATCATTCATGGCGATGGTAGAAATCCTACATACAATCGTCAGACCATTCCGGCAATAGGGGGAAGAAGGAAGTTAGGGTGGGAAACCTACCATCACATCGAGCGAGTCAATGTGTTGACAAAGATAAATGGTGGGACAACAATATCGAGAGAATATTGAATTAGAGTGGGCACGAACTTGGCAAGGGGCTTTGCAAGAACCTCCAAGGAATCACTAAGCGAATAAAACTAAAGAAACACGACACGACTTTCGGTCTGGGATATGAGTATACCTGGGAAGAATTGAACAACTCATCGCCACCATGGCTCTGTCCTTACTACCCAATGGAACAACCAATACCGCCTTTGAAGTAGATTTTCCAACAGGCCAACATTTTTTATTGGACAAAGGAGGAGGAGGCACTTGCTACAGTGAAGAACTTGTTCATAGAAGATGATGACATAGATTGCTGTGTTGTGTTCGAGGAGGAGAGGGGAAGGTCCCTCAATAAAAGTCGCAAGTATAGGAACATACCCTAACAACTGGACCGTCAGAACCACCAAAGACGGCCGAGATTTGGGGTAGCAAGGCTAAACAAGCATCATGCACTATCTTTTATCTTACTTGTTAATTCTTCCATTCGTATTTTTTATTTCTGTAGTAAGATGTTCAATGTTCGAAACAATTATGGAATTTATCAAAGCATTTCAATTTTTTTAAAGTCAACACTCTTATTATTTTCTCTCATTACTTTACGTATACACTATTGTTATTTATTATCTTGATGAACCATTGACTGTGATATCAATGAGATAATTCTACAACAGACATAGATTCAAAGAAAGATGACATACCAGAGGAGATTGTTAAAGAAGTTGAGAATTTTGAAAACAGATCAAAGTCCAACGTGGATGAGATTGAAATTGTTTATCTAGGAGATGCAGAGGATGTCAAGAAAATACGAATCAACGTTCATTATCACCATCAGAAAAGAAGGAATACAAAGAATTTCTAAGAGAATACGAGGACATATTCGCCTGGTCATACGATGACATGATGGTTTGAGTACGTCTATTGTGGCTGACAAACTGCCAACCGATCCAACCTGTCCGCCGGTAAAACAAAAGCTCAAAAAGTTCAAGCCTGATATGAGTCTGAAAAGCAAGGAAGAAGTCACTAAGCAGGTCAAAGCTAAGGTACTTATGGTAGTAGAATACCCGACATGGTTAGCCAACATTATGCTAGTACCAACGAAGGATAGGAAGGTCAGAGTTTTTGTCGAGTGCCGAGAACTCAATCGGGCAATTCGAAAGACGATTTCCCTTTACCAAACATATGCATCATGATCAACAATTGCACCAAGCATAAGTTGCAATCATTTATGGATCGGTTTGCCGGTTATCATCAGATTTGGATGGATGAGAAAGATTCAGAGAAAATGGATTTCATTATATCGTGGGGAATGTACTATTACAAGATGATGTTGTTTGGGTTAAAGAATGTAGGGGCCACCTATATGATGGTCATGAGTACCCTTTTTCACAATATGATACACAAATAAATTGAGGTATATATAGATTATGTTATCATCAAGTCCAAGAAGTCCATTGATCACTTGGAACATTTGAGAAAGTTCTTTAATAGATTGCGAAGGTACAACCTGAAACTGAATCCCGTAAGTGTGCATGTGGGGTTCCCGCTGGAAAGTTGCTTGGGTTTATCATGAGCTGCCGAGGATAGAACTAGATCCATCAAAAGTCAAAGCTATTCAAGAATTTCCACCTCTTAAGAACAAGAAGGATGTGATGATTTTCTTGGCAAGACTTAACTACACTAGATGGTTCATAGCACAATTTACAGTTATCTGTGAGCCAATATTTAAGATGTTAAAGAAGGATGCTGCCACCAAATAGACTGATGACTGCCTGAAAGCTTTTGACAAAATAAAGGTATACCTATCAACATCACCAATTTTGGTCCCGCCCGAGCCAGGTAGACCCCTAGCAGTACTAGATGGTGCCTTCGGTTGCGTCTTGGGGAAGCATGACAGAACAGGGAGAAATGAACATGTCATTTACTATCTCAGCAAGACGTTGACTCCATACGAAGCCCAATATTCTCTGTTAGAGCGCACCTGCTGTGCTCTGACCTGGGTGGCTCAGAAACTAAGGCATTAGTTATGTGCCTATACCACATATCTCATATCAAGGATGTATCCTTTGAAGTACATCTTTCAGAAGCCCATTCCCACTGGCAAGATGGCCAAGTGGAAAACCCTATTCATTGAATTTGACATTGTCTACGTAACTCAGAAGGCAGTTAAGGGACATACACTAGTAGATCACCTTGCAAAAAATCCTGTAGACAGAGATACCAACCCTTGGAAATGTATTTTTGTGGCAAAGAGGTATCATTCATAGGAGAAGACATTGCAGAATCCTATGACAAGAATGTTTTTTGATGGAGCAGCAAATTTCAAAGGAGCTGGCATAGGAGTTGTCCTAGTATCAGAAACCGGTCAGCATTATTCGGTGTCTGCTAAACCTAGGTTCCCTTGTACCAATAATATGGCCGAACACGAAGCCTGCATCCTAGGGCTCAAGATGCCCATTGACATGAACATTCAGGAGCTACTAGTGATTAGAAATTCATATTTACACATACATCAAGTCTGAGAAGAATGGGCATCCAAGAATTCCAAGATACTCTTGTACCTACATCATGTACAGGAATTAAGAAAGAGGTTCATGCAGACAGAATTCTAGTGTGTTCCCAGAATACAGAATGAATATGCCGATGCATTGGCCACCATGTCATATATGGTACAATATCTAGATAAAAATTTCATTGATCCCATTCTAGTAAAGATCCATGAGCATCTAGCTTATTATGCCCATGTTAAAGAAGAGGCAGGCGGAAACCCTTAGTTTCATGATATCAAGGAATATTTGGCAAAAGGCGAGCACCCAGAACTTCTAAATCCTACTCAGAAGCGTACACTTCAGAGATTATCTAACAACTTCTTTCACAGCGAAGGAATCCTGTATAGGAGGACTCCTAATTTGGGATTATTGAGGTGTATTGACGCAAAGGAAGCACCCAGGATTCTAGAGGAAATTTACGTTGGGACCTACGGTCTACATATGAACGGTTTTATCTTAGCCAAGAAGACACTCTAGGCCGGTTACTTTTGGATGACTATGGAGACAAACTACATCCAGTAAGTCCGAAAATGCCACCATTGTCTGATACGTGCAGACATGATAAAGGTACCTCCAAATGAGCTTAATGCAACAAGCTCACCATTGTCGTTTGCCTCTTGGGGAATGGATTTTATTGGACCAATCCAACCTACCACTTCAAACGGGCACATGTTTATCCTAGTAGCAATCGACTATTTCACTAAATGGGTCGAAGCATCATCTTACAGAGTAGTGGCTAAGAAAGTCGTGATAGACTTTGTCCGTGATTGCATCATTTGTTGATACGGGATTCCGGAACCGATCATTATTGATAATGGCTCCAAACTCAATAGTGACTTGATGAAGGTCATATGTGAAACCTTCAAAATCAGACACAAGAATTCTACAGCCTACAAGCCTCAGATGAATAAAGCTGTAGAAGCCACCAAAAAGAACATCAAGAAGATATTGAGAAAGATGATAGAGAAGCATATGCAATGGCACAAAAAGCTATCATTTGCTCTATTAGGATATTGCACCACCATCTGCACATCAACTGGGGTAACCTCATATATAATGATTTATGGTACAGAAGTCGTCATTCCTGCCGAAGTGGAAATTCCTTCAATACGAATCATACAGGAAGCGGAGCTTAACGATGCAGAATGGGTGAAGAGTCGTCACAAGCAATTGGCTCTTATAGATTGGAAAGAGAATGAATATAGTTTGCCATGGTCAACTTTACCAAAACAGAATGTCTAGAGCCTTCTACAAAAAAGGCAAGCTGAGATAGTTCAAATTGGGGGAGATTGTATTAAAGAAAATTTTTCCGCATCAAGATGAAGCCAAAGGGAATTTCTCTCCCAACTGGCAGGGTCCATACATGGTTAACCGGGTTCTAATAGGTGAGCCCTCATACTTGCAGAAATGGACGGAGAAGTTTGGTCGAAGCCAATCAACTCAGATACAGTCAAATGTTACTATGTGTAATCTATATGCTTTACTATATGATGTAATTGAACTACGCCTAACTTGATTCCCATTTAAGAGGGGATATGTAGACAGCCTTATGGGTTCATTCAGAATTAAATAAAATTTTCATTTCCCCCCACAATTGGAAACTCGGGCAGATTCTTGAGGAGGACCCTTACAATTCCGTAGCGAGAGAGGTCGTAACGTCTTGAGCCACGTCACAATCGTCGGTTCATCTAAAAGTTATTTCTTAATTGTATACTTATATCATATTTTTTCAAATTCATGCATGTTTATTATCGAAATCGCCTTGTTTAGCAACGCTACCCCAATGATACATACCGTATCACCAGATCAAAGCCGAACAGGTCAAGCAGAGCTAGGGGGTTACGAACTAACCTCCCCCTCAACAAAACTCACGATTTTCTTTGGATGCAGGTATTGGGATTACGAAAGCATCAAACATGTTATATACTCACGAGATAAACACAGTTTAGAAATACAATTTTGCTATGCACGAATACCAGGGATATTCTGTGTGTCACAATGTCCCTAGCAGTCACGATACCACAATATGCTATCAACTAAGAAAACTCTTTCACCATTTGCCCTTTTATTTCTTGCATAAGGCTACCATTCCGCCTTCCGAGACTAAACGTTGTCTCTATCTATATTTCCTGCATTGCATAAGGTTAATATCCTGCCTTCCGAGGTTAAGCTCTACCTCCATCCACATTTGCATGGCTAATAGATCGCCACCTTATCTACATCTGCATGGCTGAAAGATGGCTACGTTATCTACATTGCATGGCTAAAAGATCGTCACATTATTTACATTTGAATGTAAAAGATTGCCATTCTACATCTGCATAGCTGAAAGATCTCCATATTATTTTGCATGGCTGAAAGATCGCCATATTATTTGCATTGCATCGCATAAAGATCGTCACATTATTTACATTTCATGGATGAAATATTGCAATTTTATTTACGTTTTCATGGCTAAAATTCGCCACCTCTACATCTACACGGATGAAAGATCGCCACCTTATCTACATCTGCATGGCTGAAAGATTGCCATGTCATCTATATTGCATGGCTGAAAGATCGCCACATTATTTACATTTGCATGGCTGAAAGATCGCCGCCTCTACATCTGCATGGTATCGCCATATTACTTACATCTGCATGGTATCGTGAATCCTTTTACTACACGCTTCATGGCCCAAGACATCATGGTCTAAACGTCATTCTAACTATCCAAAGACAATCCTCATGGTCTGACGGGAAATTGTATCATGTTTAAATTTACGCACAATATATGCTTGTATTACTTATTTGCAGGTAAACCGGCAAGCAACAACCGTCTCGGCAGGAGCTACACCGCCTGGGTTATTGCAGCTACATCAAGCCTACCCCTTCCAGTAAGCTACTCACTCAACTAACCCTAGATATTGCGTTCGTGCTTGAAAAGTCTCCGTCGGCATACTCTGCCGACGGTCCTGAACTGCATATGGCCTCATTCCTGTAAAACCAAGAATATGTAGGCAGCTCAGAAACGAGAGAATATCCTAAGCCTCTTTGAACTATTTCGTTCGGTCAAAATTGGTCATCATATCTTTACCCGACAACTCTTTCATCCTTCCCGAATAAAGATGGACAGCTGTTGATACCCAATTTTTTCCTATATATTTTTAATATGCAAAATACTTTTAAAATAGCAACAACAACAACAACAACAACAACAACAACAACAACCCAGTATAGTCCCACTTAGTGGGGTCTGGGGAGGGTAGTATGTACGCAGACCTTAACCCTACCCTTGGGTAGAGAGGCTGTTTCCAAATAGACCTCCGACATCATTCCCTCCAAGAACTTCCCACCTTGCTCTTGGGGAGACTCGAACTCACAACGTCTCGGTTGGGAGTGAGGGTTGCTTACCATCAGTGCAACCCCTCTTGGGGAGACATACTTATATATGCATACATGCTATGTTTTTAATATAGCATGTATGCATATATAAGTATGTCCAAATATTTTACTATATTTTTCTCTTAATTTTTAAATCTATTTATTGTGCTATTTTATCTATAAAAATCCAATAATTAATCCCCAAAATTATTATTTTGGTGATTCATTTATTGGATTTTCATATTTATACTAAAATGTGGCTAATATAGTTTTTGCATATGTTTACATGTCATTTAGTATTTTTAAAGATAAATTATATGTAGTTACAATATTAGCCTCTTTCAGGATATTATTATGTTTATAGACATAAAAATTAGGTCTGGTATTTTAAATAGTTAATTATATGTTATACATCATTTTGGTACTTTTAATATATTTTCAGAAATTAATTTATTATTTTTTTTATAAATCAAATGGGAAAAACTGCTATTTACGTTGTAGCCAAATTTGGCTTTCAAGTATGGGCAAAATCGGACCAATTCCCAACCTAATTTTTATTTCTTATAACCCAATCACCCCACCCATAAATTATACACGTCCACCCGACCCAAAAAACCCATTAGATCAGGACCGTTGATCTAAAATATCAACGGCCAGAATTTGTTCTTACTATTATAATTCATATGACCCCCCCAACCCTAAGCTATTTTCCAAAGATGTTGCCTTCAGATGCTCTCATCTTCTCTCCTCTCTCAAACCTAACCCTAGATCTGTCAATCACCTCCTTCTCTAGCCATCTCCGGACACTTCTTTATAACCCCAAGTCTCCAACGGGTCTCTCATCGCCTTGCTCAACATCTCTAAGGCCCTCAAGGGTCCTAGTCCATGTCGATTTGGACCTAGGGTTTCCGATTCTGTTGTTCGAGGCTTCTTTGATGTGATTTTTGGCAAAATCACACCAAATGTGTTACGATTTGTGAAGTTACAATTTGTTCTTTCGATTTCTATTTGGGTTTCCTTTCGAAACCCGAACTCTCTCCTGAATCTCTCAGAACTGTGTTATTCTCATTCTTTAAGCACGTTTTCTTCTATGAACTACTTATTCTCGAGCTTCTTCAGAAAGATCATCTACTTTGAACTGTTTTTACTTTCTTCGAAAACTAGGATTTATCGGAGTTCTTTTATGCATGTTCTAACCGATTTCTTAATGATTAAACCTTTTACACATTTATTTTAACCTATTTTTTATGCTCATACTGCTTTTAACTTGACTCTGCTAAAAGCCCTCATTTCTAAAGATTTTCTTAGCTTTGAATATGTGTGTTAGCATGTTTTTCTTTTCCTTGATTCTGGGTGTTAAGAACGATTACTTCGCTTTCGCTATGTGTATCCTGATTTTCTCGGCCTTGGTTCTGTTTGTTAACATGACTTTCTTTGTCTAGATTCTGTGTGCTAGCTTCACCAGGCCTCGAATATGTTCTTCTAAATCTTAACTTCTTTATACCACCTCTAAATGATTGTGTTTGCTCATCTCTTGTTTCTTTCTATCTATATGAATGACTTTTTTTATTGCTCTTCTTCATTCACCTCTATTTATTTGTTGAAAATACAGGACCATGACTCCCCATGATTGATTCTGATTTTCTTTAATTGTTGGTAATTGAAAGATTTTCTTTCAAAGCCCTAGAATTCCACTCGTCTGTTTAAATTAATTGATTTCATTACCTTATCTGCTATGGTACCTTGTTTTACTAAGCTTTTTCTTAATTGGGTTTTTTTAGAATTTGGTCCTAATGGAATACTCTATGCATACTGAACCTTGACTATTTCCTTATTTTATCATGCATTGACTTTTCTTCTTGGCTTATATGGCACTGAATCTTTCCGTTTGATCTTGATTCCCTTAACTTAAGGGACTACTTCCTTGATTCTCTGATTGATTGATTCTGGGTTCTTAAATTAATATACTACAATGATTTTTTACCTTATTTCATTGCCTACTTTCAACTATAAACACCCTAAGTCTTTCACAAACAAAGGCAAGGAACACTTTTAGTTCTGAACTCACACTTTCACTCAAACACTCTCTTGCTTTACTACTTGCACTATGGCCTGTTTAGACAGCTGAAAGCCAAGGCTATATTTCAAAGTCCTACTACTTTTCTTTACTGCATCTTGCTTCTTTAACTGGTATGTTCTAAATAAACTTTCAGTATCAACAACAACATGGTTACTTGATATTCTTGCATTCCTGTCTGCTTACTGCTTATATCTAATTCAGTACCTTCATTTAGCATGTTGTAATTTCTTAATCAATGTAGTAGGAATCCTAAATCACTATCCCAATGTGTTTTAATACTTATGGGTTGTTTGGGGCATGACAACATCGAATATTGCTGAGAATGACTCAAAATTGATCCTCCTAGGATCATAACCTCTATGTTGCCCTTATATGTTGTGTGCTCGGGTTGATTTGCAAGCATGATATCACTCCTTATTGTTGTGCATGGCCATAATTAACTCATGCCTAAATATATAGGCTACTTGCAATGGATTCCCAATCTCCTACCCTCTTGGCGTGAAATTATCAACTCCTTGAAGTGATAATGGTTGTTTCCCATTACCATTTCCCTTTTCTTTATTCCCTCGATTTTTTTAAAAAAAAGTTCCTGCATTTTCACTCTCCTCTTAGATTTAATCTTTGCCCCCTCATGTGAGCCTTGTATTAGGGCCTATGAGCTTCCTCTGAACTTGGACACATGAGAGCTGGTATTTCCACACTGCACTTGTCCTTATTTTGGTAATGTAATTTAGGTGCGAGCACTGCCCGGGATCCTATTGGGGCCATTAGGGAACTCTGACACATTCAAGTTTGAGAAAGGCTTTGAGGCAATGGTAGCTTAAGATAATTTTTTCCATAGTTCAGGCAGGAACCAAGAATCTGACCTCCTCTAGTTGTATTTTTTTTTTTTATGTATTTAGTATTCCTAGTTTGTAATAAGTTTGTAGTAAATCTTTTGGGCTGGCTAGTGAAAAGGGTTGGGTATTTATGTATGTCAAGGGTAGAAAATATGCCTATAGGGTTTTTTAAATCCATCATGTTCAAATTTCATTTAGACACCGTGTCTGTAGGGTTTATCTCATTTTCTTATGAACAATGTCACATTCAAATAACCCTCCTATAGGTATTTCAAATTCTCTGTGTTCGAACTGTATTTTGACATCATGTTTACAAGGTTTATCTCATTTTCTTATGATCAATGTCTTACCTAGATAATCTTCCTATAGGACATATTTAAAGGTTTGCATGACACTTAGATATCCTATTTTAGGCTCTAAATGGCTAAAATAAAATGTCATATTTGTCATCAGTAATATGTAGAAATCATGCCTATAGGGGTTCTTAAGTAAAGTCCTGTTCATATCTTCTCACTTGCGTGATGGGTATCATGTCTATAAATACTAAAATTAGTAACATATATCAATCTTGCCTATAGGGGTTCTTAAATAAACCTGAGTTGTTCCATTTATAATCAATGTTGGATAGCATGCCTTTGTGGATTAAAATCACTAATAATAGATACCATCACTTGCAAAGTCTGGAACTAGTATAATTTAAATTCTTCCCTCCTAATCCCTTTTCAATAACCTAATCCCTTTACTTAATAAAGTTTAGCAAGCATGCCAATAGGACTTCAAATAATTCATTCTGAATTAAGTAGATATCATGCCTATAGGACCTCGTTTTAACACTTAGGCAAGCCTTAGGTAGCGTAAATAAAACTGGTCTCACCTCTATTATTTGTTTAAGTGCTACAATTAGTAAGTAAGCACGATTCTTGTTTTCTAACTGAGTCATGTAATAAGTCAGGCATGCTGCAGTTACAACAGTCTCCTCTTCCCTCAAGTATATTTTTTAGAATCAGACCTTCCTCTTTTGTTTAAGCCGTGCTATTGGGTTGTTTTGTTTGAGGAGGTATACTTGAGCCTTATGTGTTTCCCCCTTTAACGTGCAGTTATATATGTTTTCTATGTCGTCTTAGATCTTTTTACCTTTAAAACCTCAAATCAGTCAAATATCTATTCCTTTTAGGATCAGTAGTCTTAAGTGCTTCTGGGACTGATAAGAACGGGATGGGTAATATCATGCAATAGCGTTCGAGACCAATCTGCGCTTTAGTACCTTAAATGGGGTGAGAAAAAGTAGATATGGATACGATGACTAGTGTGATAATTCTACGTGTATCCGCTCTCTTGAGAAGTGATTACTAGGTATTGCATTAATGTGATCCATATTAAATATAAACCTAGGACCCCTTTATTTTTATTTGCAAACTCTTTCCTTTTAAACTCTTCTTCCAAATGTTCTTTCTTCTTATGTGTTTAAAGACCCTAATGTTTGAGCCTATACATGTCTGTTTGCTAAATTCATAATAACTGTCTGGCCGGGAACCACAGTAGTTAATCCTGAGGGGTGTCTAACACCTTCCCCTTGGGATAATTTCAAGCCCTTACCTAATCTCTGGTTATTCAAATGGAACTTAGAATTGAATCTATATTGGTCTCCTAATGCGCCTTAATCATTAGGAGAAGAATCTTCAAATGCAAACCCAGTTCCCAAAAAGAACGAGTTGTCCCACCAAATGTCATAAACCTAATTTCGATAGAAAAGGGGGGTGTGACAATTGGGTATGGCACTTAGAGGCCCACTGGGAGCTGAGCAACTTTCTGCCTCAGTTTCGTTCTTGGGTTTAGTTTTCTTTATATAGTGATGGGCCCAAGGCTAGCCTTAATTTTAGTATAGATTAAATTCTAAACTTTCTTTTAGGATGCTTATGTTAAACGTAACTCATGAAAATAAAGCGAGACAATCCATCCTAATTAAATCACTTATGACCCTCACAAATGTTATAACTTAGGTGCTAAAATAAATCTCGTAGTTTACTTTAGGCACCCGGTTAAAATATTACAACTATGGGTACAGTTCCCATGACGTATTTGTGATACTTAATTTCGAATTAGTATTAAATATGAACATCCATAGTCAAATGTTTTTTACATTAATACAACTGAGGCGTGCCATCCAATAACCTATTCTATGGGCCTCACATAAATATCTTAACTATTGTAGAAAAACGCCTTGAACTCTCGTAGCTTGCTTTAGGTGCGTCATTTAAATAATTGTCATAGCTATGGATACGTCTTTCATGACATAGTTGTGACGCTTAACTACTAAAATAAGGGGGTATGTTTATGTAAACCGGACACAATTTAATCTTGTTAATAAAATAAACATGTTTCGGATTGTGGGTACGGTTCCCGTAACACAATTTGCAGTGTGTAACCAATTAATAAGTTGTATAGCAATTAGACTATTAAAAGTGGTTTAAAAGGAATAAATTGCACATAGGTTTCGAAGATGTGTTAAAATCGAATAAATAGGCCAATAACATGGACCCTAAAAACTTCCATTTCAAAGTTTCGAAGGGACGTATACGCAAAAGAAGCCCTGATTTTTTGATTTTTGCAAAAACCCCTTTTTGTCAGTTTTTCAAATGAGATTCACCTTGTATGTAACCCAATCACCCTAATTTAAATGTGCAGAATGAGCACGAGTCAAAATTTGCCAATGAAGGTCATGACCAAGATTCCATTGGAATTACACATGTGGTGGGAATATTTAGGTCAGAAAGGACGAGATACGGTCAGCCATTACTTGGGGGTGCTCACCGGTTTACTAAAGATCAGGCCCAGGGGAGATATAATCAAAGCACTAGTAATGTTTTGGGATCAAGCTCACAATGTTCTTCATTTTTCAGACTTTAACTTACACCCACTTTGGAGGAGATAGTAGGATATGCCGGGAATACCGAGGGTCAAAGAATCAACTACCTGATCGCTCCAAGGGTCGTTACCCCTCACAAGTTTTAAGATTTTTTGAAAATAAGTAGGGGGCCGAGTATGCAGATTGGCGGCGGAGTTTTCCACTCTACACTTCATATAACAGCGGTACAGACATGTAAGAGGGTTTGAAAATCCGAAAAGCAGAATCTGGAGCAAAGAGAATCGACCAAAATGGGAAGAGCATAGATGTTTTGACTTCATGGTAGCATTTTTGGGTCTTCTATTATTTCCTAGGAAGGACGAGAATATTGATTTGTTGGTAGCTGGAGTCGTCACCACTCTGATTACTAACGAAAAAATCACCCTTGCACCTATGATAGTGTCTAAAATATTCCGAGCTCTTACAGCCTGCAAAGCCGGAGTAGATTATTTTGAATGGTGCAATTTGCTGCTACAAATATGGATGATCGAGAAATTATTTCGTCTTCCTCGGTACATAAATGACAGGGCGACAAGGGAGAATTGCATGGAGGAGTTTTATACGAAGGTAGACGGGTTCGAGATGCCGGAAGAAGCCCTAAATTAGATATCCTACCTCCATTTCCTAACTGTTGATAAAATAGAGTGGACGTTAGGTTGGCTTCCTCTTAATAAAATTATATACATGCCTGCCACTGGTCCGCAATTTCTCTTGATGGGTCTCAAAAGTATCTAGACTTCTGCCCCATACCGAGTTTTAAGACAACTGGGGAGATTCCAAATAGTTCCAAAGGACGAAAAACTTAGTACTCATGCAGTCGAGATCGGTTCTAATGGTCTATTTCATGAAGCAGCAGTTTGCCAGATCTAGAGTGACTACCAATACTTGACAGCAAACACCCGAGTGCGTGATCTATCTAAGGGTGAAGTCTCGTCTAGTTATCTAGCCTGGTGTAAAGGAAATGTTGAGTTTAGAAGACCAGCCAAAAGACCCTATCTTCAAGAATTTGTCGAGGCATCACAAGAACAATAGGATTGGTTAGCCAAAGCAAATGAATATAGGGACACCATAAGCAAGGTGGAAAAACAAGCCAGGGATCTTCAATTTGAGAATGGTTTGCAAGCCGCTACGGATGAGGGTGAGAAGAAAAGGCTAGCCAAAGAAAATGATGCCCTGCTAGCCTAAATTTGGGAAATGAAAATAGCAGCCGGAAACCCCGCCAGAAGCACAAAAGATGAAAAGATTATAAATAACCTTAGGCAGAAAGTGGGTGAATATGGTTTTGATATGAACAAAGCCGAGGGCGAACTGGCAAGGGTTCGAACAAAATTGGCTAATAATATGGAGGAATGAGCATGCTTGGTTCAACAGTTAAAAAAGAAATATGACAATTGAGTCGTGGGTTGAAGAAAAAGATCACTGTCCTTGATAACAAAATGACCAAGGATGTAAAAGATTTCTAATCAGAAAGAGAACACAACTATGCCCTAATGTCGCAGCTAGAAAGAGACCTACAATAGCTTCAAGAGCAAAATCATATAATCGAACAAGTTTTAGAAGCCAAATCTCAGCAGATTGGACGGATGCTACAAGATAAGGGTATTATCGAGAAAGGGTTAGGAGCATTGCGGAATACATTATGATGAAGTGCAATGAATGTGAAGATGTGACCAGGTCCATGTTCTTCGCTTCTGTTATGATTTTTGTCTGATAGATCATGGATGACCTATTTCGACTTCAAGAAGATATGGCGCATAGGTCTGCGGCGAGACTGACTGATGTCCCGTGGGCCCGTTGAGCAGTAATTGAGGAACTTATGTATTCATGATTTTTATTCGAGTCTGTGTTTTCGGTTTCTTTGGAGTTTGTTAGTCCATTTCTGAGTCTCTATTTTCATCTTTCTTTTGGAGTCTGTTAGACCATTTGTCGAGTTTGTTAGTTTTTATGTTTAAATTTGTAGGGGAAGTCGTTGTAATCAGGATATTTTAAGAAAATTTGAAAAAAATATCTTTCTTCTATTTCGCATTTGTTCCCTGAAATTTGTAATGAACTGATTCATGCGGTGCCATGATATATAGGCAATCCCCATAGGATATGATCATAACCATAAAATGAAAAAAAAAAAGAGAAAAAGAAGAGAGAAAGAAAATTAAGAAAATCGAGTGGAAGGAAATAATGGGAAAACAAGAGAGAAAAAACAAGGGCAAAATAAAGAAGGCAACAAAAACAAGTGGAAAGGGCCAATAGTGATTGAAAAGGGTTTGGAGTGAAAAGAGAAAAGAGAGAGAAGAGAAAGTGCAAAATGTGAAGAGTTAGTTAAAAGCCAAGATGAAGCATGCATCCATTCAAATGCACGATAGAAGCTTTAGCTGTCTAGGTGCATTGCATCCCAAATGTGTGGTTGCCTATTTGTTAAATCTTTTAATGCTAACAAGTCTGCTATTGTGATTGAGTAATAGGATGGTGGTTAGTTTGTGTGGCACTCTGGCAACTCACCCGTACAATACAAGGTCCAAAGACAAGCTGATCATAACTGGCCAAGAATTGGATGCAAGAGTTATTGATACACCGAGGGAGGTGGAGGAAACCGAATCAGGAATGAAGGAGGAGTTACATAAGTTGAAGCATCAGATGGCTGAAATGTACCAGGTGTGGATAAAAGGGCATCCTCCATCGTCATACCCTGCCAACCATGCTTTCATCCCACCACTAGATCAATCTTAGGAACCTTCTGTTGTTGATTCATCCCCACAACACGCACCAAGCTTCACTCCTTACCATCACTGTCATGGCACAACCTCCCAAACCCTACAAGCTCCACCAACTAAAATAACCCCATACCCTCTTCCACCAGCTACCCATGTTATTGTAGCACCTCCACCAGCTACACTCCATCAATCCTCTAGTGAGCCATTATTCAAAACCCAAGATAATCAGTATTATCCCCCAGAGCCTACCTCCAAGGTCCCAGATTATTATTCCTACACTTCTTGTTTCGACCTGCCCGTCGAGGCTAAGAAACCACCTAAGAACCTGTAACAGGAGGATATGTTCAAGAAGGTGAGGATCTTGGAATAGTCACTTAGAACGATACAATGGTTGGGAGGACATGTGAGCGTAGCCTACAAGGATATGTGTTTGTTCCCTGATGTGCAAATACCTGTTGAGTTCAAAATGCCAAAATTTGACCTATATGACGGACACAACGATCTTGTGGCCCACTTAAGGGGATTATACAGCAAGATAAGAGGAGCCGGTGGAAAAGATGAGCTGTTAATGACATACTTTAGCCGAAGCCTGAGCAACGCAGCGCTGGAGTGGACACTTGTCAAGATCACAACCGATGATATATCTGGGATGACTAGGCCCAAGCTTTCGCTCGTCATTTCCAGTACAATATCAAGATTATTTTTGATCGATTGTCTTTAACTTAGATTGAAAAGAAAGCCAGTGAAAGATTCAGGGAATATGGTTTTCGTTGGAGAGAAGCAGCAAGGGTTAACCCTCCAATGGAGGAGGACGAAATGGTGGAATACTTTTTGCAGGATTTGGAGCATACTTACTTTGGTCATCTGATCTCGGCCATAGATAAGTCATTCAATGAAGTAGTAAAAATGGAGGAATGGTAGAGGAAGGGCTCAAATCAAGCAAAATCATGAGCTATTCTGCCATCAAAGCAACTACGTAGGCAATCTAGAATGGCACCAGAGGCGTGCTCGAGAAAAAATGTGAATGTCGCTATGGTCGTTACAGGATTGTGGCATGGCTCGTGGGATTCTCCTACCCACTACACCCAACCCCGACCCTAGTTTCAAACCTATACCCAACTCCATATAATCCACCCAACACTATTTCCCAATACTAAAGCCTCAGTATTCAAACAAGCTTTCCAAATATCATGTCTATCACGCACAATCATATGGTCAACCCCCTCCTCACCCGAAATAGCGTGCACCAGCTCCACAAAACCCTTACCCACCCCTACAAACATACTGAAACCTCGTTGGTCCAAATTTTCAGCCCAAGGCAGAATTCAGGAGTGAAAGGTTGCAGTGAAAGAAAACTTTCACCATGCTTGGGGAATGTTATACCAGCCTATTTCAAAGGTTGAGGCAGTTGGATGTTCAGAGACCAATTGAGTTAAAACTACCAAAACCCCCTCCAAAGAACCTGTATTATTCTCTTTGACATGAATACTGTTCTAAAAATTTGGGACACGACACAAAAAAGTATTGGCACTTGAAATATACCATCCAAGAGCTCATTGATACAAATCACATTGTGGTCCAGAGCCCAGAAGCACCCAATATCAACAAGAACCCATTCTCCCATTGTCGGCCCATGCTGAAACTCACATGATTGAGATAGTGCACAAAGATGGGAGGCCCAAGAAGACTTTACAATCTGTCATGATGATCTAGTCTTGTGAAAGTAAGTCGGTCAAGGACCTGATTGTCACAAAAGCAACTTTTTCGTTAGCTGAAAGATCGGCAGACAAGTTGAGAATCTCAAATCTAGTTGTGGTAGTTGAAAAGAGGTCCTCAAGTGATGATACTGCAAAGAAATAAAAGACAAAGGTGATCGTGTCGGGGGCCGCAAGTAGACCAGCCATAATTATGGAGGGTGCTCGCACGGACCCTATCATTATCAAACATGTAACCTAATTGTTGTTAGCTAACAAAAAAAATTGTTCCACGAAACTATGAGTGGGTGATAGTGACTTATAAGGGGAAGGAAGTTAAAGAAGAAGTCAATGAGGCCCAAGGTTTAACTCGGTCGGGGAGATGCTTTGCTCTGAAAGCGTTAAGGAAATCTAAAACACTCGGGGGTCGGAAGTCCATTGATGAGATATACAACTATAGAGACGCACTCACCCCAGAATCTTTGTGGGATTGGGGGTTGAAATATGAAAGACTTGGCCATTACTAGAATTGTTCTGTGCTTATGCCAAATATGGCTAAAAAAAGACACAAACTCATTGCTGAAGAACTCATAACTATTATAGTTCTCAAACACTTTACACCAGTAGAAAACATTTTTTTTCTTTAAGTAAAAAGTTTCTCAGCATTAGTACTGCTTCAGACTTAAAATTAATGAGGAATACCCAAGTATATTTAGTGTAATCATTTGCTAATGTGACAAAAAAATCTCTTTGCATCATAGGTTGGCACACTGTAGGATCCCTGGATATCATAATGTACTAATTCAAATACAGACCTAGTAATTGAATTATCAATGAAAAAGACAAGTTGGATTGTTTTTCCAAAGAACACATAGTACAATTTCTAATTGCATTAATCTCTTTATTATATCTACTAGGACAAGGCCTAACCTCTTATGCACATATTAGTAGAGGAACAAATACTAGAACTAGAACTAGAATTAGAAGACATAATAACAAGTTGAAATATTTTTCAGTAGACTGTGCTGAAGGGTTCTAAGGGATTCTCTTTATAAAATAAATAGTCCATGATCCTCTCTATCAATCCTCTTCACCTGACTATTGTAGAGATCTTGGAAAATACATAAGTCATGAAAGAATGCAACAAACCACTGAAACTCCTTGGTGAGTTGAGATACTGGTAATAAATTATACTTGAAAATTGAGTATGTACATCACATTTGATATAATATGACCTTTAAGATCAGGAAAATTCTCTTTATGAGAAACACCACCACCTTTTCATTTGGTAAATGAACTGTATTTTTTTTTTTTTGCATTTTGAATGAACGGTGTGATTTAATCATGTCAAGTCTAGAGGTCATATGATTTGAGGCATTGGTGTCTATGATCCAGTTACTAATAACAAAATTGATCATCTAGGCAATCAAATTACCTATTGCAGTCAGCCTGCTAGATGACCTTGGAGCCTGTTCATTCCCCTTAGACAGTAGCTAAAGTATTTATTGATATTGTTCCTTAGTAAAGAAAGCAAGAGTTGAGGTTGACTGAGGAGGAGGTCCAAAATTAGGAAGTTGTTGTTGTGTACATAGCTTGCTGATGTGGATAAACATTTGGATATCCTTCCTTGTTCTATTGATAGGAGACATTAGCTTGAGTGATTCCACAATGTGATTGAGGGTTCTAGTTTATAATTTTTTCTACAGTAAAAATCTATGCTAGTGATACCATTTGCATACAAACCAGGAAAAGGAGCAGGCCATTTTTTTTTATCTTGAATATGAGTTTGTAACAGTTCTCCTTGGTGTATCCCTTGAAATGACAGTATTTACATTAAACTTATATTTACCACCTGGATCTCAATTACCCTTATTAATGTTCAAGCTGTACTTTCTATTCATTCAGTACTTTTCATAGATTGCTGAATGTTTGCAAGACTCCTCTAATTTTCTTGATCAATAAGTAGGGATTATATTTTGTTGATGATAGGCTCTGGAGACATCATCATAATCTGACTCTTTGATTGAGCATATTTTTCATTCAATTCTACCAGAAACTGCAGTAATCTGTGAGCTTCAAAATGTTGAGCGTGTTTTTTAGATTTAGGACAAGGACAACCAGGACATGGCATGAGTGCATCAAATTCATCCCATAGGTCTTTCAATTTTAAGAAGTAATCAACTATTGTCATGGTTCCTTGAGTCAGAGTATGAATTTCTCTATGAAGGTACAAGAGTATAAAACCATTGACTTTATCAAATATTTCCTTAATATCCTCTCATACCTTATGAGCATCAGAAGCACACAGAACACTGCTCAACATACCTGACCTAACATAGTTCATGATATATGATAGGACAACAACATTAACTTTTTCCCACTGATCATGCAATTAAGATTCAAATCTTCTTTTAGGAAATCGACCATCAACAAAATCTAATTTATTCTTACCTAAAAGGCTAACTCATAACACGACTCCATAGGACATAATTGTCAAATCTAGTAAGTTGAAGAGAGATCGGTGTACTACCTAGAGTGTCTGTTGGTTATAAGAACAAAGGATAATTGTAATTGATAGTTGGAAAGCTTGTTATATCAGTGACCAAATTGCCATTTTCTGTGGTCGAGAAAATAGGTAGACCATTCGTAGAACTCCATTCATCTCCAACCACTATTTTTTTGGCAAAGTAACTGCAGAGAAATTGTAGTGAACAATTTTGAAAAATTTCATCCAGTTCACAAATCCTAGTTTCTTGCTCAGATAACTCTAAGACATCCAAAAAGTGTGAATTGATGTTTTTAAGAAGACTAAGACGAAACTAAAGCTGCTATCTGGATCTATGCCGGTGGCTCTGGTACCATGTTCATTGTCATGGATTCAGAGGAAAAGATAATCTTAGAGAAGAGAAAAACAACTCAAATTTGAGAAAATACAATCTGTTATTGATTCAATGAAGTGTACACTATTTATACACAGTAAATAACTAACTTCTAATCACCAAACTACTTGAGTTTAATTAACTATACACTCTAAAGTTAACTCTATTAAATAATTATGATTAATAATCAGCTTATAACCACTATAACCAACAATCAAATACTAAAGTGGATTTTTTATTTTATAAATATAATTCTGGTTGTATATTTTATTTTGGCCCCAAATTGTGGAGATAATATATTTTCTTGATTTTAGTGATTTTGAGGTATAGCTTATACAAGTAATATTTTCAGGTATAGTAGGCTCAAATATTTTTAATGAATGGTTTGATATTAAAGTATACTTACATATATTCTTAAAAAGATCATCAAATAGTGCCTAAACAAGATTTAAATTATAGCATTCTATACCTAAAAAAGAATAAAACTATAAATATCGAGTGGAATATATTCCTTTTTCAATATTACAGAATAGAACTCATATTTAGTGGAGGTGAAGGAAAAAATTAACAGAAAGCGGCGTTATAAGCAAAGCCCAAGAACACAAAAACATAAACTAGTTGTGTCCTTTGAAGTTTGAACTGTGGGATTGGGAAAAATCCGTGTGCTCCTTTGTTCAAACCGCACTCTATATATACATATATATATAGACAATTTGTACTTCCTCTGTACCCTTGTCTCGTTTAGGGTTGTTCTCTTTTTGTCTCTGCGTTTTCTTCATAAATCAAAAGGTATTATCACGATCTCCAACTCTTTTCCTTTTCTTCAAAATCAAAATTGAATCTTTTTATTTGCATGTACTAATTCAGCCTCCTTTTGTTGTCTTCTTATTCTAAAACATTGAACTTTTACTTATGTTCTCGTTCTTACCCTTTGCGTTATTTTTTTAAATTTGTGTTGTGGGTGTGGGGCTAGTGTCTTTCTTTGTTTAATTAACTGATACTGATTTTTAGGGGAATTTCTTCAAAGAAAAAGCTTTGGTTTCTCTACTGTTTCTTTGTATTATTATATTGATGGCATTAGACTGAATATATTTATTTATCTGTTTAGTTTTTGCGTCTCTTTTCCACATTGTATTGGTCGATAGCTACATTGTCTTTACTCTGAATTTGGAGAAAAATTGAATCTTGATTCCTATAAAATTTGAAGAGTTTTCCTCTAATAAGCGTGTAGATATTGAAATATATTGTAGGAGTCTCCCAATCATATTCAGAAAGGTATATACAAAATCATGAACTTGTCCATGTTAAAGTAAATATACTACTGTTCGAATCGTCTAAGCATATATTACTAGTAGAGTAGTATGCTCTCAAATTACTTGTAATTCAGCTATCACAAATAAAAGGTGTAACTTATTACTTGAATTGAAAGGGGTTTTTGTTTACTTAAACAGTGTGCTCCATCTCATACTTTCTTACTTAGCAAGGACAAAAAATGTTTTTCATCTCTCGACTTTTGCTTCCCTGTGCATAGTTAAGTAAGTGCCTGGCTCTTTTCAAAGAACTTGACTTTATTATTTTATGTTTTGACATATTTGTAGGTGTATTAAACGTGCCATTAAGATACATTATATAGACATAAAAAGAGGGAGTTGCAGTAGGTTAACGACTAGCGTAGAAGTAGTCCGATGAATTCTCTGGAGTGCAGCTGTTTTAAATCTTTGCTCTTTTAGTCCTTGCGTTCTTTTACTTTGACAGCATTTTGTACAAGTTATTTACATTGCTCTTCATGACCAGTACAAAATTGGATTATCTTTAACTGTCATCATTACCGTTGGTTATTGATCTTAATGTGAAAGTACTGTCATTTTGTGATCCCCTTTTCACAATTCAAGTTATTGCTGGAAAAATATGCCCTTGGAACTGATTGTTAGTGCTTGTTTTAGGAAAAATGATCAAATTGTTCAAAGTAAAAGAGAAGCAAAAAGAAGCTAATGAGAATGGCAATGGGAAGGGCCCTTGTAACAAGCAGACTGCTGTGGAACTGCGTCTACACAAAGGTTTTGATATTCTTTTTTTCGCTTGGTATATTAAATCTTCTATTGTTGTTTCTGCAATATAATTTTGTTTGGAGTGTTTTATTTGAGCATCATGCCTTAGTTCTGTTGGAAAATCAGCAATCAGAGCAACATGTCTTTTGATGTAGTAATCGGTATGGAAATATCTAGAAACTGGGTGATATTAACGTGAATACGAGGATGAAAGAACATTAAATTGAATTGGAAAAAAAAGTTCTCGTTGGAGAAGGAACTCCATAAATTGCTCAATTGGTAAAATGATGAGGATTTTTTTGGTCTATAGATGACAAACCGCAGGCCTCCAATCCCAGGAGGATGAAAAATATTTTGTAGATTGAGTGCTGATGGATGTGTAGGAGCAAACTTATGTCAATTACTTTCCCAAGGATGATGTTGATGATCTTATTGCTTTATGCATTCAAGATGGTTACTATTGAGGGGGACAAACAATGTGGCATTGCCTCTAACATAAACAACTACCCAGTATACTCCCACCAGGTGGGGTCTGGGATGGCATTGCCTCTAACAAATGCATAATTGTAGATGCTGATTCAATTTCACCAGGAATGTAACTAACGTGTTGCTAATCACTGTGTCTCTCCAAGAAAAGATGCTTTATAGTAACGCGCTATCTTCCATCCTTTGAAAATATTTTGGTGCCTGTTCTCATTCGAGTACAAATACATTGAGTAATTGATCAAGAAAAATATGTTGTGTTACGTTGTCCTTTTCCTTCAGAATTTTTTTTAACGATGTGGTGTCTCTTTTTTTCTTGGTTTTTTTTTAGGGGGGGGGGGGGGGGGTTGTTGGAGGCTGAATTTGTTTGTGAATGCATTTTTTCCACTGTACTATTCTTTTCATGGTCTTGTCATGAGGTTGTTTGATTTGAAATTTTCTTTCAACATTTTTTAAGGTAAGGTACTCTTGCTTTAGACTTATCCTTTCAACTCACTCTTTGCAGACATTACGGAGCTGAACCTGCCCCATTCTTGTACAATATCATTTCCTGGTGGGAAGGATAAGCTGATGAACTTTGAGATTACAATTAAGCCATATGACGGATACTATGTGTAAGTAATTTCTACTGCACAACTGTTCTTTTTCTTGTTCTTGTCAATTTAGAATCTAGAACTTCTATATATCGAGCATAATTGTTTTAAGAAGGTGCATTCCACTTTTCTGCACTTTCAGTTAATATAATTACTGCACAATCATGTTGATTATCATCTAAACAACAACTTGATTTGGTGTTTGCAGTGGTGGAAAATTTCTATTCTCTTTCGAGGTTACATCAATCTATCCACACGAACCACCAAAAGTGAAGTGCAAGACCAACGTGCAGCTATTTCCCTCTCCGTTTCCTTCTCTCCCACTCGTATGTAATATTCTGGCATACACCAGACGATGTGAATCTGGTTTTCATTAGCTTTCTGTGTGAGATACAGGTATACCATCCTAATATCGATTTGGAGGGTAGCGTCTGCGTCAACGTACTTAGAGAAGATTGGAAACTTGTTCTCAACATCAACACAATTGTTTATGGATTATATCATCTTTTTACGGTATTGTTTTGTTCTCTCCAACATCTTATTCGATACTAGTAAATACACGGTCGACTTATCCCCCCTCAACACCTGTACAGGAACCAAACCCCGAGGATCCTCTTAATACTGATGATGCTGCTGTTTTGAGAGACAGGCCCGAGTTGTTTAAATCAAATGTGAGAAAGGCTATGTATGGTGGATGTGTGGGCAACATAATCTTCACGAGATGCGTGTAGCCTAGGGGTGTTCATCAGTCAGTTTGTTCGGTTTTGAATGATTTTGGTTCGATATTTTCTGTTTTCAATTATAAAAATATCAAATATTATACCAATACCATACTGGTTCGTTTTTTCCCTTTTCGGTTTCAGTTCGTATGGTTAGATATTTTCGGTATTTCATTAAACTTACATTCTATCAACCAGACTTATAATCTTGATTCACGGAATTGAATTTTCAGACTCAAAAAAAAAAATAAGAGAAAACTAAATGAGAACAAATTAAACCAAAACGTTAATGATGTTTCATTCTAAAACAAGATTCTCGTTCTTTGCTTGAAAAAAAAAAGTAAAGTAAATACATAACACATAATATATTATTAGGAACCAAATTTCACGAACCGTCAAATTTAAAATGAATATATATGCATTCAGCAAATTAAATTAAGGATAATTAATCTCACAATAACTAAACAATAAAATATCAAGTTTAAACTCATTAGCCGATGTTGCAAGTCCTAAACAAGGCTGGTTCAAGCCTAATGACACTAAATCAATTGCTTTAAAGTTAAAAGAAACTGAATGTCGTGGACTAAGCAATTTTTTTCACTTCAAAATTAGTTTGAGTTATTCATCATTAATTGAACATATAATAGAAAGTCATTATATTATTATTATTATTATTATTATTATTATTATTCTTATTATTATTATTATTATTGATGTTGTGGCGTAAATACTGGTCTTAGCATGGTACATGGCTCCAATGAGAAAAACTAGTCAATGATGTACCTAACAAAGGAATTAGAACTTCTATGTATATTGGTTGTAATAGATACAACTTATCAGTTTTCGAGGTAGGAGTTCTTCTCATTTCCATCTAAGACAAAGAAATGGATTGTTGTATTAGCTAAACAGCAAAAATAAAAAAACAAAAAAAAAATGGAAAGATGATATGTCTGAAAAATGCATATTCTAAGAAGATAGGATTTTGCTATGCTAAGTAGAAGAGAAGTGAGAATATTGTAGAATTTGTTTGCTTTTTGTAGGTCGGAGAAAAAGCTTATACTGTTCGTCTTTATTTGATATGTTCATTCATTACCAAAACAAACTAAAACAACACCAAAATGTAAGGGCCAATATAGAAGCTAGAAGGAGCTAGCATATAGTAGTCGACCTATCCGAAGCTTCACGATAACATAAAATTAACCTTATGAATTGAATATTAAGTAAGGGACTTAGCTTGCCCGCCTACCAATCAAAGAGGCCGAGAGTAAGCATAAGCTTACCCAGCAGCTCGAGGAGCTTCCCTTCATTACTTTGCAGAAGCCACACAACACATAGCTAGAAGTCAGAGGGTCATATTACCTTCCTAACCCTTCGCTCCGAGGAGCCGTAAAGCGGAAAGCGCCTTCTAAACCACCCCATTCATCTTAAAAGAGAAGAGAAGGGGCCTATGTATTTGCATTCCCCTGTAGATTTAACTCTATCTTTACCCGGAGCGACTCCCCTAGCGGTGTTGCCATTAGGCTGTAGAACGGGAGCTATGTAGAACCTAACACGATATGATAGGGGATGAAGGTATGGTAAACTCGGACAAAATATGAGACCTGAAGGCCCGGCGCTAAAATTAACTATCTATCCAGACTACATTGCAAAAGGCGAATGTAAAGAAATGTCATGTTAAAACTCTATTGTTTTATATAAACAATTTCAACATTAATTTTAGACACTGACGCGATCACATTTAGTACTGTTACTTTTTTCTTACTTGAAAAGTGGTAGGTTTTACATGTAACATAGACAAACATGCGAAACCCATTCCGCACCCCTCTATCCAGTTTGACATTACAGAAGTAACTACGTCAGCGTTGGAGTGCATCAACATATTCTTTGGTAAGCAATGCATCCTCTTGTTCCAGCATCAGTACATTTTTGTGTTTGATCTGTTAGATGAGATTAGTAAACGGATTAACCTGTTGAGCTGGTACTACCACCATATGACATCTCTGCAAAATTAGACAGGAAAACAGTTGTTTTGGCCTACAGCAGTGCAGTAGGCTTTCATCAATGGGGTAACAGAGAGAAACTCCAAATCCAAATGAACTGAACTTGCCAGATGGACACAAAGTGAGAGTCCAAGAAGAATGAATTAACAAAAAAATGACAAGTGTGGGATCATCATATCATCTCTGTTTCTTTTGCAGCAGCAAGTCTTGCATTTTCACGGTCCTGCTTGAATGTCCAATACAAAGGGGTGTAAAACAAGCAACATAAACCAAAAGGCACAACCATCATTGAAAATAGGCCTTTCGACAATGCTAAAGCCTCTCTTGTCGATCCTAATAATGGATCAACTGACTTGGCATCATAACCATACATTTTCTCGGCAAGAATTCCTACAATTGGAGCAGCAAAAGAAGAAAATGAACCCTCAAAGGCACGATCAAAAGCATATATCATGGTGCGGTGTTTTGAAGGCACCACTTCTGCAAACATTGGACCGTTTGTAGCCGTAGCACACCAGCTGATTGTGAGGCCCATTATGAATAAAGTCACAGCAAATGTGGAGTAGCTGCTTACAGACTGGGGGATAACTCGAAGAATGAACCATGAGAATGGGATGCCCATGAAAGAACTAAATTGAGCACACATGACCCGCCCTGAATGAGGGTATATTCGAGACATTCTGTCTGCAACAACTCCACCGAAAAAGGATCCTAATGCGCATCCAGCAGCAAATAGACCGACAAGTGCTGCTGCACTATTATGATCAAAACCTGCATCATAAATTAATGATCACCGTTGGCGCACCTAACACCCATAAAAGAATCGGAAAAGGGCAAAATATATCCCGTTACTATCGAATTCTTTTTAAACTTACCCTTAGTTATACTATGAATCACATTTGCCCTTAATTTTGACTGAGGGCCACGTAGCTGCTCCTCATTAAACGACCCACCCCCAATTTAATCTATCCGGTGCACAACTCAACTACCAATAACCCGACCCGTTATGACTCTTCTCCTTTCACTTTTTGTTTTTGATGCCCTCTTAAGGTGGCCGACACAACCACCAATAATACTATGATTTCTTCTCCTCATCTATCCTCCATCAGTACACCTTCTTTTCACCTCCACATAAATCCCTTTATTTTCTAGAAGAAACAGAAGTCCAAAGATATTAACAACAAAGGAGATAACAAAGTTCACATTTTTTGGGATCTTTCCAAAGCTAAAGCAAATTTCGCTGGAAAAGAGAGGAAGTCTCCATTGATTGCGTAATAGGGAAAGATCCAAGGTTGTATTTCAGCGTGGACAGCTAAAAGGCATTGCAGATTAAGCACTTGAAATGAAAAATCAGAGGCAATGAGAGGATTGAAGTTTATGGGTTTCATGGATGTCTATAAATGGTTGTTTGAAGATTACGAAAATGGCTAGACTCTGTTAATGTCCAAATTCGAGAAATCACGTTATGACGCTGTTGCTGATGACCACAACTTGAATAATGGAGTTCAAATGTGGTCCCAACAATCTTGTGGTTTTGGGTTTGAGACGAAGTTGATGAAGAATTGTTTATTGAGAAGTTGAGGAAGTTCATCTTCTTCGTCTAGTCTTCGGCATCTTCGAGGTGTACATCTCTGTTATGGAATGGACCAGCAACGAGGAAAATGAATTGAAGGGTCTTTTGGATTTTCCTTGCTGGTATATGCTTGGAAGAGATGAGCAAATTAAGTTCCAAGCAAGGAAATTAAAACTGCAGTTGTCTTCATTCACTAGCGGGTTGGGTTATGGGTAGTTGAGTTGTGAACCGGGTAGATTAAATTGGAGGTGGGTCGTTTAATGAGGAGCTTCCACGTGGCCCTCCATCAAAAATAAGGGCAAATATGACTCATAGTATAACGGTAGGATCTGAAATGGCCAAATAGTATAATGAAGGGTAAGTTTAAGTAATTTACGATAGTAAAGGGATATATTTGGCCCTTTTCCATAAAAGAATTGTACATCAGCACAAGAAAAAATGACATACTAAATCTTGAAAAAAGGCCACCTACCGATTAATTCAAACCACAGTGTAAAGAAAACAAAGGCTGTCCAAGGTAGGGATCCAACAAGACCCTGCAAAACAATGAACTGAAACGTTTGAACTTTGATTACAGTTCTCATGGCTGTCCAGGACTCCATCCAAATTGACATTGAATTGGTATTTGACTGTCCCTTCTCTATCAGTTCTTCCCTAAAGCATGAGAAAGGAAAACTCAGAAATGACAGCAAAGAATGGAATCTGCTTAACTACAGAAAAGGAAATGAAGCAACAACTGACGAACATAAATGTGGATTAACAAGCAACTACCTGTCAGAATGCTTTGAAATATCACGCTGGACGCTGGCTTTTTTCCTTGGGTCAACAACAAAAGAGAAAACAAGAAACCCTATCAAAGTACTCAAAGTTGCCATCACGACAAAGGCAAAGCGCCATCCTGGTATGCCCCAGAATTCATGACCAGCCATAACTGTAGCTATAGCTCCGCCTCCTATCCCACCCACAGTACCAATTAGATTAAGAAACCCGAATCCCGTTCCTCTGACTTCATCCTTATAGCTATCAGCTATGAACGACTGCAGCGCAGGTATCACAATTGCCAGACCAAAACCATTTATTGCTCTCCAAAAAGCAACCTGCAGAAAATACTTACTCGCACCCACTGCACCGGTTGATAGGGCCCAGAAGAGGATACCAATTGCAAGAACTGTGGGACGGTCATAATTTAAAACCAAAATACCTGCCACTGGTGATGCAATTCCCTGCACAAAGTTCCTTATGAATGTGAGATACCCAAGATCAGATGGTCCTGCTGTAAAAGCTTCACTGACTTCTTTGTAAACAGCTGGAAGGAGATTCTCATCAGCGCGTTCCATTATAGCGGCCATGTTGATGATGATTAGGGAAAAGGAAATCCCAAAAATTGTCCTTGTTCTGTAATGGGACAACATATTAAAATCTGAAGTAGAAATCAGTAAAAATGTATAAGAAGAATCTTCTCCCAGAAATCACATGGGTTGAATGAGATCGCAATATATCTCTTTTGGGGCTAAACAGTTTTTCAAGCTGGAATACAATCAGCATATAGTAGGACCTGAAACAAAGGGAAATAACATTTTCTCTAGCAGGAAATATCATCTTATGGAAAGACCAAACTTTGATCCGTGGAAAAGGTTTTTTTTTTTTTATCAGAATAAATTTTATAGAAGATATGAACATGTCAGTAGAAAGGGTAATACAAACAAAAAACACATCCTTCAACCTAAATGCTTGAACAAAGAGCTCCTGCAGTTGACTGATGTAACATTGTAGAAGACCTAAATGACAGGTTCAGAAAATAAGGTAAACTGAAGCTTAATAAAACATGCAGTAGAAAGGGTAATACAAATAAAAAACACATCCTTCAACCTAAATGCTTGAACAAAGAGCTCCTGCAGTTGACTGATGTAACATTGTAGAAGACCTAAATGACAGGTTCAGAAAATAAGGTAAACTGAAGCTTAATAAAACATGCAATAGAAATCACTGCTTCCAACTTGTAAGTGTGAGTTGTAAGCTGCTAGATCTGACTATTCAATACAATCAGCGTCTTATCTTTATAAGTTGCACTTTTAGTAGAAAATCATAAAGCATTTGGATCTATGGACACCGAGAATAACAAATTTAGGTCATGCTAAGAGCCAAATTTGTTGCACCACTTAAGTCATGAAATAGGATAAATGAATAGTCGAAGTCTCAGGATGATGAAAACTAACAGTAATAGACACAATGTAAATGTGTGGATTACCCTCCCCAGACCCCACTTTGTGGGACTATACTGGGTAGTTGTTGTTGTACATGAATTATACTCGACGTAGCTTATAAATTCACCCATCTTGTGTCTCATCGCTTAGGTGTGTTTACATTGCAGTATCTAAATGACAACACTGCATGTGGGCACGTTAATCCATCTGAAAGTTTTTCAATAACTAAATTCACTAGAATTACAGAATTCAACATTTAACACATGAATCACTCAAAAACCTTACGATTAAAAGGTCAAAGAACAGACAATAAAATAGGTTGACGCTGTTACTTAGACATTTGCTGTTGAAAGCCCATCTAAACCACAGGGTACAGGACAACTAGGTCTAATTGAACGAATGAGTGGCTATCAACATATTCTCCGAAAAGTCGAAATTTTCAGAGGGCATTGCATTACCATGTGCTGAGATTCAAACAAGCAGAAGCTAAGTTAAAGAAAATTCAAGCAAAAACCATTTATCAGACCAGCTGATGTGAAGAACCTATGAGTAAGTAACATGTCACATTGAAAGTCAAATGAAATGATTAAAAGGTCCAAAAGTCACAGTTTTGGCTACACATCAAGAGGATCCAGTTCTCTATCTCGATGTAGTTCAAAATGAGACTACTGAAGCTTTGTATAGCAGCATACTGAAAGTGAATCTCAATCTATCCCACAAATTCCATAAAAGGAACAGCTGCATTGATTTCCAATTGAAAAAATATCAAATCCTATTCCCCGAAGGATCACACTGCAATATGTTTTGCCCCGATGGAAAGGCCTATAGGAGTAGTATGAAAGATTATAAAATTCAACAGAAAGCAGAGAGATACATGGTGACTAACTAAATGCAGCTGCATGTGTTCCTCACTCAAGGCAAACTACTTTCTATTTAAAACTCAGTATGTATTTTATTTTTACAAGTTTGTCAGATTTCATAAATTAGATCCCTTGCTTTGTCTTTACAGAGTTGCACGTATGTAATCAATTGCATCTACTTAAACTCAAATCAAGTCGAGACTTTCCCTTTAGCAGGTCCACATAAGGAAGAGTTATTCTTCCTCTTCTGCTGGGGATTTGGCTGCTCATCCCCGTGTTGCTTACTCTGCTTAACTGCAGCTAAACAAAAATAAAGAGAGAAGTGTTTCCACTTGGTAGCAATTAACTTCATCAAATTCAGACTTAATGATCAACTAAAAGTTCATTCGTTTTTTTTTTGCACCCCATACCCTAGGGATCAATATCCGTATCTCACTTACAAGTACCAAAACTCTCAACCTGTCAACAGCAAGGGGCTATCTTACTAACTGAGCCAACTCTAATACTAATACCAGAAAATATCTGAATCTGCAAACAAAAGCTGATAGAGGAGAGTAAGGTCCAAAATGGAAATAAATACTCCATGTGTTCCATTTTAGATAACACTCTTCCGTTTTAATTTGTCAAAAAATATCTTACTACACTTTGAAACTCTTTAACTTTAAACTTAACCTTAATTTATAGTCATAACAATGTCATGACATGTTTAAAACGGCAAGTTCAAACAAACTTTAAGCCTTTCTTTTTACCTTAAACTCAATATCAAACCACGCTTAAAATGAAACAGAGGAAGTATCTATGTATCAATATCCATAATGAATCCAAAAACCATAAAGAAACCAATAACCTCCACGAAACTACAACCACATAGTGGAACAGAAACACACACACAACAAAAAAAACAAGAAACAGATCAACAATCAGTCCTATGCCTCAATATCAAACTAGTTCAGACCGTGAATACCAATATCCAATATCCAATATCCATTTCATTCCATTTAAAGCCGTTTGAAACAGAAAAAACAAAAAAGTACAATATAAAGAAACAATAAGAGTGAAATATAACCTCATGGTGTGGAGGTGCCTGGGGAGCAAAGATTTGGGTCGAAAAATAGAAGAAGGAAATCGGGAAGCTCTAGCGGTTAAACCCATGGGATCCCAAAGGAAAAGTCAACCTTTAAGGTTAACCAACGACCGGTCTGGGGCACGAGCCATTCAATGTGGGGGTTGCCTAGCTATTTATTTGCCGCGCCGCTAATCCAATATTTGTTATGAATGATCTGGAGATCTAATTAGTATCGAATATTCAATATTACAATTAAAAGAAAATTTCCTCGTATAGATCTGCAGGCGATACTCTATTTGTCTCGTCATTATCCTTATTAATTTTATTTATAAATTTGGAAATTGTGTAAGAAATAAGGAAGGACGTTTTGGTGGAGATTTGATTGGAACTGGTAACGGAAACATTATGTCAAATCCTTGACAATATAAAAGGTCAAGGCCAAACGTGTAATAACTGCTCTCCAGCAGGCTTCTAGAAGCAGCATTTTTACCAAAGAAAATTTAAAAAATAAGAAAAGTAAGTACGTAAAAAAACTAAAGGAATTCAAAATTTAATAATATTATATAAATTAATTTTATATACAGAGTATATTTTCGGATCTGTTTTAGAAGATAGAATTGGGACTCGCCCCGGGCGGAGCACTCATACAACGCCTTTGGGCTTATGTGTGAGGCTTAATTCCGTGAGACTTACGTCTCGGCTATTGGAGCTTATGCCTCAAACACGCCCAGCGCCCAGCGTACTAGGCTCGCCTAATAGAAATTTATGTAATTGTATGTAACTAACCTTGTAAATCCTCAAATCTTTTTTAGTAAATCGTTGACTATTCAACATTACCTTTTTCTTATTCATGAATCATTAAGTTGAGAGTATTTTATATGTTAATTAAAATAAAATTAGTTTATGTTATCCACTAAGACTACTATGATAGTTAATTTTAAATAAATTTTTCATTTAAGAATTATTTATTTATTAAATTTTGTTATGTCTTTACTATATTTGTCCATATTTTTTATAATTATTTTTCTAAATATTATTTTTGTCATGTTTACACAATACAATACTTATTAATCTAATAGCTCAGTATTATGTAATAACTATCTATAAATAATTAGTGATCATGATATTATATGGTGAATTATGTGTCACTTTATTAACTTGTTGAAACTTAAAAGTAATGATTATAGAGAATCATATTTAAATTGTGAATTATATTTTTATATAAATTCTCTTTCAAATAGAAAGCATATTAAATAAAAGGAGTATTTTAAGAAAAATATTAAATTATAAGATCGAAATTCTTTCAAGATTCATTACTCCTTAAGAGATACATATAAGATTTTGTATCAAATACATTACTTTTGATATTTGAGTTGTAACGACATTGCGGTTAATTTGCATATTATGATATTCGTCATACTTTTCTAATTATTCATAGTTGCATTTTAATTTATTAATATTATAAATAGATTATTTGATACTTATAATATTGTGATTTTAATGTAATATATTTATAACTATTTTTTATTTTGTACTATTTTAAAATTTTTGAAATTAATAAAATTTAAAGATCCATTAAATTTACGCCTCATATTTCAAAACTTACGCCTCACCTCGTCAGAGTTAAAACGCCTCCCTCCTTTTAAAATATATTTTTCGGACGAAGGGAGTTTACCCGCCCAACTAGCTCCACTCGTGCTTCTAGTTCTTATTTGACATTTGGGACTTCTAATTAACAGCGCTGTAAATTAAAGCTAGGGATAATAACATATCGTTTATTTTAATGTTAACAATACTTATGCAATAAAGAGCAAATATTTCCTTCCCCTCTCCATTGAATAAAAAATGAAAGAATTATCGTTCATGTCACTTAGCCTAATAGCCCAATTAAAAATGGCATATATTTGAAGTTCTTACCCTATATAGCTCATGTTGTACATAATTTGAAAGAAACTTTTCACCCTTTAGCCCACTATTAGAGACATACTTTTAGGGTTTTTATTATTTTCTTTTTTCTTCATTCCCTCCTCTCTCTCACCGCCTCTCGCTTCTTTCTCTCTAACCCACATAGATTCATCATCCTCTCTTAACCTAACCCCCGATATTTCCCCTCTTTTACCCCCCACGCAGTTCTGCCATTAATGGCTCGAAGAAGGCTCGAAGAAAGACTCCATCGTCCATGGTGGCAAGTAGAGAATGAAGAAGATTTTTGAAAGAAACACGAAAATACACACAGATCTAAAAATAAATAGCTCTCAAAATTGATTTGCACCAACAAACAACCACTAATTTTGGAGGATTTTGAAGTTTGAAGTTCTGGTAATTTTGGAAGATTGTGAAGTATGAAGTTTGAAGTTCTGGAAAATCATAACTATGTGGCAGGTTGTATCGACACTGTATAATAGTGTATAATTATGCATATGGATATACAAACACCTCTTATGCACTATTATACATGTTTATACAAGTTATACAGTATTGTATAATTGTGTATACATGTATATATTTGTGTATAATATTGTATAAATATATACTTTTTCAGTTTATAAGGATGTATATACATTGTTAGAGTGTATGAGGTCTCCACTGAAGTTTGACACTTCCTTTTCTTCTTCTTTTTCGTGTATGTGCTATATGAAACAGTTTTGTACGCGTTGGAGGAATTCTACAATTCATTTATCAATTTTTTATTTTTCTTTTATCCTGTTGGACTGCTTCAGTAATTGCACATAAAGATGTTTGAATTTCTTACCTTCAAATAATATGTATTATTTAGGATAAAAATTTTGAGTTGCATTGTGGGTTATTTGCATTTTTTTATCATATGCTTAATAATCAAAGGAAACTAAGAGAATGAAAATAACTAGTTGTATAAAGAGGGAGCAATAACAGTAATTGATTGTGGGAAATAAGCTATTTTTTTGAAAATTAGCCTATTATTTTTGGGCTATAGATTTGCAATGTGATATCTAGGCTATTATGTTACAAATCAGGTGTATGAGTTGTACTTATGTGTGTCACACCTCCTTTTTACTCGCTACCCCGGAGGATAAACGTATATGGGAGTTTTTCCAATTAAAGTGACATTATTCGAAATAGGTTTATTTATTTTTTTAGAGTCTCCACTTGGGATAGGCTTGGCTTTTGGTGTCCCAATTCACCGTTTGTTTTGAATCCCAAATAGAGGAAATTTTCGACTGCCCAAATGGAGTCTGCGAACCAGAATTGTAAGTAAGGAATTATGTTGATCCAAGGGAAGGTGTCAGGCAGCCTCGGATCCCGTGGTTCTAGCGCAGTCGCTTAAGCTATTACAATTGGCTAAAATTTTGATTTTTATACATGTTCATCCTATGGCGCAATTTTAGATTATTTACCATTTTTAGTTGAATTTTAGGAATGTGAACATTGTTTAAAACATGTCTTTGGATCGCGTCACATGAAATACGCCCGGATTCATAACATATTTTATCCAACATGTTGGGATTTGGATCTGGTTCACATGAAATGCACATCCGTATTTAGAAAGGTAAAATTATTAAAGGCGCGCCTAAAGCAACTAACACATTATTATCTTTGCAAGAAGCCGTGAAGTTCGCTAAACGGCATGTCTCGAATTTTTAAGTATTTTAATCTAAGCGTTCAAAGAGGGCCTGCAATTTGTGGGTTTCATTTGGCGCGACGCACCTCATTTTATTGTTTAAATGCCAATATAAAGAAAACTAGGATTTTCTATTAAATTTGTCTCTAATATGGCACTAATTAATTAATATTATGAAATTCTGGCCTCGAGTTCAGGTCCGGATTCAAACAGAAGGGAAGGCCCTCTTAATTTGAACCTGCTACCTAACTCAAAAGCCCATGCTTACATTGCAAAATTAAACCAAAACTTTAAATATGAATTCGAGCTTCAGGATATTGGGCCACAAAATTGGCTTATGAAGAAAGGTGAGCTTATTCAGTGTTTATAAGAGATTGCTCAACAAATTACATGGGCTGAGTGGGCTACTGAAACTTGGGCTCATTAGTTCATTGATGGGCCCATGTCTCATTTTCATGAGAACCTGTCACGCCAGGCTCTGAATGAGCCCAAACCAATATATGATGTTACTTAGTTCTCAAATGTACCAATTTTAAACTAGCTGGTCCTAACAATGTTTAAAACAAAGGAAAAACAACAATTATTCAAACCAAAGGTAAGACACAATTTGAATTCAAATCTCACTACATTATTCAGCACATTTGTATACCAACAGACTTAATCCAGAATTTAACAGAAATTTAAAGTTATTAATGAATCCTCCAGCTATCGTAAAAGGCAGTATAAACTCTAAGAATAAATTGTAAACCAACTCCTGAGTTTCACATTTGAATACAACTAATGAAGACCTGGAAATAAATCAGTAATGATCCTAGAATCCTGTCACTTACAATCAGTTCAAATCATAAATTCTAAATAGTCCTCTTTAGTCCAAATTATACAGTCCAAAATTTATATAAGTGCACATCAAAATTTAAACTATATTAACCTATTACATAGCATTTAAGACCTATTTGACTATTAAACACAGCAATCCCAACAGGTACAATTCAGGAAGCAGGTTCCCGGGCATTTTCATTCCATTTTCATCTCAAATCTACATCAAGTTGAGTTCAATTGTGTACCTGGAATTACAGCAAAGATGAAGCACATATGAGTAGGTAAACAAAAGACAATAACAACAACAAATCCACCAATAGATGCAGTAATAAACCAAGCTCGGAACCCAGAATCGAACAGGAGAATTTATCAAATAAACCAGGACATGATTTAAAGCAAGCAACACAAGTAAACCAACCAAAACAACCTCCTTGAAACCCAAACACACTCGAAATCTAACCCAATAAACTTTTGAAGGTTTTGCACCTTAACCACATGTCCTTCAGGTAATATTTTACCTTATTTAGCTAGGTATTCAAATTCATAGCTAAGAACTGGCACTAATTTGGAAAATACTCTAGTGAAGCAGTATTTTTTTGAGATTTTTCTGAAGATTTAGGATTCCAATTTTCCAGAGATTTTCAGGGGCTAAACAGATGGAATTTTAAGAGTATAACCTTCAGAATTTTTTTAGAATTTATAACATTGGGAATATTTTAGAATTTCTGAAAATTTTAGGGAACTTTCAGCATTTTCAAACTTTCAAACTTCTGGGAATTTTTTTCATAATTCTCCCCCCCCCCCCCCCCCCCCCTGTTTTTTAAAAAAGGTCTTGGCATGCCTTTTTTATAGCCAAACCTTAGAGCAACCCCTTTACTTTTGTTTTAACTATTAGTCCTTCTCTTATTTTTCAGATTTTATTAGTTAGTCTCTGAAAGACTGACTTATGGCCAAGTTATTACATTATAGTTTTAAAAATATGACTGGAACCCCACCTAGAATGTTCTAGGAGTTTCCAGATCAGTTTTATGTAAGATTCCTTTCATCCAAGACCTATACTACCATTTTATTCAATTGAGATTATCATTTTTACCATACTAACCTTTCAAACTATTTATCCTTAGTTTTAACACTAACCAAAATTAGACTAATCAGCCATATCCAAGCCAATCTAGAGAAATTCTAGCAATGGAACCAATTCAAACCAAATTTAGTCCTCATATTCTGAAGCCAAACCTGGCATTAAACTAATATCCACATGAATTCGAACTAGAGACAGGTGAAAAAAGAGAACAGTAATATCCAAAAATTGGCATTCAATCAAGTCCACTTTTCCCTAACCCTAAACGAATCTCTACCAATTCAAATCATTAAGCTAACAGGCAACTGTCAATAAAACACGTATTTGACAAGTAAAAGCAATGAACAACAATGGTTAGTAGACTTATCCCAACAACAACAAACACAATCGAGAGATCACAATACTGAAGACCAACTAAACTTAAACCTAAACAAATGAAGGATGGATTAAGGTCGGAAAGAAAAAAAAAATCATGAATGAATTAACAAACTAAAGAAAACTACTTTCAGAATAAAATAACTTACAAATAAAAAACTAAAATTAAAAGAATATACCAAAAGAATTAGTTTAATATTCTCGAGGCCCAGAACTCTTCATGCATTACTAAAAGGGTTTCGAAAACCCTAAAATTGACTCAGAGAGACTGTGAGGGCATTTGACGGCCTAATAATTTTGGTTTTGTGGTGAGGGGAGTGACTGACTCGGGGTACCGTTTTGGTTTGATTCAGAGTTGGGGTATTTTTGCCGGCCGTTTGGCCGGCGCCGCCGTAGACGGCGGAGCAGCCACCCTTTTGATCGAAGATTCTAGAAGAAGGGTTGTGATTCGGAGGCTGGGACTTGGGGCATTGGAAAGAGGAGGAGGAGTGGATTCAGGGGTGTATTTTTGAGCAGTTTGGAGCTTCGCCACCGGCGGCGATGATTTTTGGCCGGCAGCGATAAGGCGGAGGGTTGGCGGAGAGATCAGAGGTACGAGGAAGATGATACACAGTCTCTAGGGTTGTAATGTGTTTCCAATAGTTTTATTTTAAGAAAAAGTCGAACTAGGGCCGTTGGATGATGAGGAGTGAACGGACGAGATTAGCTCGACACCTAGCGACTTCGTTTCAGGCAGGGAGGGTTTGGACCGGGATAAAAGGTATTTGGGCTTGTACTGGGGGCTTTAATTTGGACTGGTAATTGGGTTGAAAGGTGGTCCAAATTTAAACCTCTTTCTTTTCCTCTCTTTTTTTAATTATTTTTCGTTTTGTTTTCATTTTCCATATTTTAACAAATAAAAATAGACAAAACCAAATTTGATTTCTACAAACAAAACTAATTAATTTATAAAATGACCTAAATTACAATTTAAAAAGAAAACTAAACAAATGTAAAAAAAATATGACCATTTTTGTTATTTCTTTATTTTGCAATATTAATTAACTAAGAAAAATATAAAAATTGAGTCCTAAATGCAAATGTGCTACTTTTGTATTTTTTATGAGTTATATTAATTAAAAATGCACAAAAATGCTAACAAGCACAAAAATCATACAATTAATCCCTGAAAATTCAAATAATAAAAGCAAAATCCTAATTTTAAGAATTCTATAGGAACATTTCAAGCGAGGCAAAAATCACATGCTCACAGCTGCCCCTCTTTGTTCGGAGACACGAAAGGTTTCTGGGAAAAGATAAATGAGCAAACGAGAGATTTTTGCCTGCTTGGCATTCCATGAGAAGCATTTTGTGAAAACCGTCCAACCGAACCCTGATTCAAAGGTTACCTACATATTCCTTGCTATAAAGGAATCAGGTCAGTGTAGTTTTGGAAGTTTTGGTAGCTAGGACTATCAGGAGCTGTGATTTCACTGTTGATGTTGCTGCTACTGCTTGCTGACCTCCTTATTACACTGAAAAGAGCATCAAAAGCTAAACTAGCTATGCCTATCAACTATGAGTTACAAGATTCCTATCTATAAATCTCTTGAAACATGATCTTGAGTCTTTGCTGGATTTGCTGTGGACCCCAACCTGAATCTTGATGCTCGTAAGTTGTAGGTGCCGGTTCTTCTTTCAGCATTGAAGCCAAGTGGGACATGCGCGACTTGTGATTTGGAATCAAATTTGAGCAGTCCGCAACTTTTCTTTTCGATCATTTTAAGTTCGTTTCTTTTTCTCTTTTCTTCTAGATTGAGATTCGCTCTTTCAGTCATCTCGAATCCTACGCGTTGATGTAAAATTTGTTCGGATACCAAAACAAACAAACGAACAAAATATTTTGCCCCCAGTTTTCAGTGGGAAAATTTCGTAAATTATTTTCAACACACATCTGAGCTATTTTTAATTGAAAGCAATAAGGTCAGGATTTTTTATCTTTTGGAAAGCTTGCCAGGTTATGCTGGCAGATGGGAGACGGGTCCCTGCTAGGGATACGAGGAGGATCCACGGGTTATGCAGGGAATGGAATAAAGAGTCCTTGCTGGGGATGAAAAGGAAAATCCACGGGTTATGCCGGGATGAAATGAAAAAGATTCTTGAGTTACGCCAGAGAGATCCGCGGGTTATGCCGGGATAGGAGAAAAGGGTTTCTGGGTTATGCCATGGTATCCACGGGTTATGCCGGGATAGGAAGAAAAGGGCTCCTAGGTTATGCCAGGGGAATCTGCGGGTTATGCCGGGATAGGAAGAAAAGATTCCTGGGTTATGAGGGAGATCTGCTGGTTATACCGGGATAGGGAGAAAAAGGTTTTTGGGTTATGCCAGGAGATCCGCAGGTTATGCCGGGATAGGGAGAAAAAGGCTCCTAGGTTGTGCCAGGGGTATCCGCGGGTTATGTCGGGATATGAAGAAAAGATTCTTGGGTTAGTCCAGGGAGATCCGCGGGTTATGCAGGGATTTGGGAAAGAAAAAGTTCCTTGGGTTATGCTAGAAAGATCCACGAGTTATGCCGGGATAGGGAGAGAAGGCTCCTGGCTTATGCCAGGGAGATTCGCGGGTTATGCTGGGATGGGGGAAAAGGCTCCTAGGTTGTGCTAGGGGATCCACGGGTTCTACCGGGATAGGAAGAAAAAGGCTCCTGGGTTATGCCAGGGGATCCACAGTTTATGTCGGGACAGGAAGGAAAAGGCTCCTGGGTTATGCTAGGGAGATCCACGGGTTATACCAGGATAGGAAACAGAATCTACTGGGGTAGAAAGAAGATGATCCTCAGGTAATGCCGGGGAAGAAAAGAAAAGACCTCCAGGTTATGCTGGGGATAAAAACCAAAATGACCATCGGGTTATGCCGGGGAAAAAAGGAAAGATCCTCAGGTTATGCTGGGGATAGAAGGAAAAAGATCCTCAGGTTATACTGGGGAGAAAGAAAAATGACCCTTGGGTTATGCCGAGGAGGTCCACAGGTTATGTTGGGTAATGAAAGAAAGAAAAGACTCTCAGGTTATGCTGGGGATAGAAGGAAACTGATCCCCGGTTATGCCGGGGAGAGAAGGAAAAGGATCCTCAGGTTATGCTGGGGATAGAAGGAACTGATCCTCGGGCTATGCCGAGGAGAGAAGGAAAAGGATCCTCAGGTTATGCCTGGGATAGAAGGAACTGATCCTCGGGTTATGCCGGGGAAGTCCACAGGTTATGCTGGGGACAGCTAGGGAATGTTGTCCTAGATTTGGAGGGATGGAGTTAAGGATCGGGGGTCCTATGCTACTTGATTTGTGTGATTCTCCTTTTCTTCTTTTATTTTATTATAAATGCGTGGACGGATTTAAAGAGAACTTTCCTTTTGGTTGATCATTGTTGCAAGGCTATTTCTAGCTCCTGTTGATTTCCTTTAGTTGCCTCTGCTATTTGTCCAATTGTTTTGTATCACACCTGTTTCAGATTTTCGAACAAAGCATGATTGTTAGTTTGAAGAGGTGGTTGGTTTTGTGGCCTTGATTGCTTGACCCCGACCTCGTTTATTTCGAAAAGATCTTTAACTTTCCGGACTTTGCCATGTTGGTTGGCTGGGAGAACTCATCTTCCAGAGTTATTTTGCCTTGGTAGGCCTTTCGGTTGTGATTTCTTTGCCCCAATTTCCATTTTTAGAATCTTTGGGTACACTTAGCGATACAATTAGCCCACCAGGACTCAACCTTTCTGATCATTTTGCCTTCGTAGGCATTTTGACTTCGAGTTTCTTTCTTTCCAAACTTTTGTGCTTCCGAAGCATCAGCCATCATAGCCAGCCGGGATCGGCTAGATACGCCCGCTGAGACTGGGTATTCTCTTTAGTCCTTTACAGGCGAGCCCTATGAAGCTATTCTTGCCACCTTTTCCTGTGGAATAGTCAGTAGTCAAAGTTAAATCGAAATGGATTCAAGGAAACAATATACTAAAGAAATCATATGGGTTTAAAGAGAAACATCCCTTTCGGGTAAAAAATATGGACTTATCTGGGGGTGTTCATGCTGACTTCAAATGAACATGACATGCTTTTCGGGCTGGAAGCTTGACCCGTGCAAAATTTCCAACCTCTCGTGAACCGTATTTCAACATTTCGAAACCAAGGAACCCTGGCCAGACTTTTGATGATGATATCTTCTTTTAGGCCGACATCGCCCTTTGCTGGTTTTTGCCAATCGACCTCTCTCATTTCTCTTCTCACCATCGCCCGATAGTGCTCTTTACGGTTTTTTACTAAATGGACTTTCTCATTTTCAATTTATCTACTCACCATCGCATTATGGTGCCCGAACGTTTTCACCGATAAGACTCTTTTATTTTATTTCTCTCAAGTTAAATTGTATCAAATCCCAACAATGGTGTTTGTTTCTTTCCTTACTTTGCCAATTGATCGAAAAGACTTGGGCCAGGTTTTTGGGTAAAGAGAAGTTTGGGTGGAACTACAACTTTGGAACCATTTTGGTGGGTTCACGGCCAAACCATTATATCATCTACCCGAGTTTTCAATTTTTGGGGAGTTGGAATTTTTGTTTTGGTGTTACTGAACCTCTGGCAGAGGCTGTCTACGTATCATTTCGGAATCAAGTCAGACGTAGTTCAGGAAGTTTTTCCTATACTAATTTTGTTGTTGTTTTTTTATCACTTTTTCTTTTCTCTTTTTACCTTTTTTGATTGTTTCTTTTTTTTTTCTTCTTTTTTTTCAATAGAACTTCTAGGTTCCAAAGAGGGTGATCAAAGAAACGTAACCGGCTCAAAGGGTTTGCGAAGGATTGATAGTGTTTGGGGGTAGCAGGAAAGAAAAGCCTTCGTCATTTCAACCAGACTGAATCATTGCTGCAAGAAGTCTAAACGTAGTACCTTTTTACTGCATCTGCATTCACTGTTGCCTCGGGATCATCCCCTTCGATGTCGCCCAGGTACAATGCTCCTTTGGGCTGTATCTTTCAGATAATGTATAGGCCTTTCCATTTGGGAGAAAATTTCCCTTTAGCTTCCTGACGATGAGGGAGAATGCACCTCAATACATTCTTTCTAACCTCAAAGTTCCCGGGGCGAACTTTCTTGTTGTAAGCGCGGGCCATTCTTTGTTGGTACAACTACCCGTGACAAATCGTGGCCATTCATTTTTCATCGATTAGCGACAACTGTTCTGGACGAGTCTTGACCCACTCACTATCCTCAATTTCTACATTGACGATTATCTGGAGCGAACGAATGTCTACTTCTGTGGGTATAACAACTTCAGTTCCATAAACCAATAAGTATGGGGTTTCTCCTACCGATGTGCGCACCGTGGTGCGATATCCAAGTAATGCAAAAGGCAACTTTTCATGCCATTGTCTTGAGCTTTGAATCATTTTTCTCAGAATTTTCTTGATGTTCTTGTTGGTTTCTTAGACGGCACCATTGGCCTTGGGCCGGTAGGGAGTTGAGTTTCTATGTATTATCATGAATTGTTCACATATTTCTCCCATCAAATGACTATTCAGGTTAGAAGCATTGTCTGTGATGATAGTTGTAGGAATACCGAAGCGGCAAATAAGGTTGGAATGGAAAAAGTCTACCACAACTTTCTTGGTGACTGACTTAAGCGTGATGGCTTCAACCCACTTCGTGAAGTAGTCAATAGCAACCAATATGAATCTATATCCATTTGAGGCTTTTGGATCGATTGGTCAAATGACGTCCATGCCCCAGGCAGCAAATGGACAAGGTACTGACATAGGATGTAATTCAATTGGTGGTGCATGAATCAGATCACCGTGCACCTGACATTTATGACATTTCCGAACGAAGCTGAAGCAGTCCTTCTCCATGGTTATCCAATAGTACCCTTCCCGAAGTATTTTCTTCGCCAACACATACCCGCTCATATGAGGCCTGCACACTCCCGCGTGTATTTCATGCATGATCCTTCCAGTTTCCTCGACATCAACACATCTTAGCAAGTTGAGATTGGGGGTCCTCTTATACAACACATCACCACTTAGGAAGAAACTGCTCGCATGCCGTCTAATGGTCCTCTTTTGATCTCCGGTGGCTTGCTCGGGATAGTCTTGTATTTTCAGAAATCTCTTGATATCATAATACCATGGTTGAGTGTTGGGATTGATGTAGGCGTTTCTAGGGTAAGGCAACATCGAGGCCAAAGTAGCGAGTGTGTCGGCTAACTCATTGTGACAGCGAGGGATGTACCTGAACTGTACCGACTTGAATCATTTGCTGCGATATTCCACATGCTGCTGATAAGGGATGGGTTTGATATCTCGAGTTTCCCACTCCCCTTGGGCTTGTCGGATAATTAGATCTGAATACCCCATGATCAATAGTTCCTCGACATCTTAGTCGATAGCCATATTCATGCCCATGATGCACGCTTCATATTCGACTGTGTTGTTTATGTAGAAGAACCGAAGTCGAGCCATGGATGGGTAGCGTTGACCAGTGGGTGAAATTAAGATTGTCCCAATTCCTACACCTTTCGCATTTACCGCTCCATCGAAGAACATTTTCCAAGAAGTGGTGTCCTCAGATGTTACCTGCACCGAATTTACCTCTTTGTCCGGGAAATAGGTATTCAGAGGATGATATTCATCATCAACAGGGTTCTTGGTTAAATGATCTGCTAACACTTGGGCCTTCATTGTTGTGCGAGTGACATAGACTATGTCGAACTCGGTGAGCAGGATTTGCCATTTTGCCAATCTCCCTATGGGCATCGGTTTTTGCTGAAGGTTCAGATCTGGAGGATGATGAAATTGCTATGATAACAAGGGATTTAAAAAGGTACATGATGAGAGGAAAGGGTTCTTCAAGAGGTACAACCTTAAACAAACCAAGGGCTCCTGAGAAACAGACCAATGAGGGTTGTTACAAGTATGGTAAGACTCACATGATCAAGAACTACCCTCAACGAGAATTTGAGTGGAAGAAAGAAAGGGCTAAACGGAGAAACATGAAGAAGGAACAGGTTCAATCAAAAAGGAACAAAGGATTAACAAAGGCTATGGTTTCTGCCCGGGGAGAAACAACAGATGAAGACTCAGAGGATGAAGCTGAAAATGAACAGGACCTTATGACCATCGGAGAATCAGATGACGAACAAGAGGTAAGTATTCTTCATCTCAAAGACAAAATTAAATTTCTGTCTAAGAAAAGGCTGGCTAAGCTATTACCAGACTTCATTGATGAGTCTGAGATAATTAATAATAAAAAGGAAGATCTGTCTAGGAAATGTGTGATACTAAAAGAAAATGCACAAGTCTAGAGTCTAGGGCTAATGAGAGTGATAGCAAAAATGCTGAGTTGAAGAACCAGGTTCTTGCACTTGACACCAGTGTCCTAGAACTTAGATTTGAAAACATAAAACTGAAACTAGGAACATAAAAGAAGAAAGCTGATCACACATACCTCACTTTAGAAGAAAACTTAGGAAAAATGAAGGATGAGTTGTATAAGAAGGATGAATTGATTAAAGTCCTAAAAGAAGATCTAGGAAAGGTGAAAAATGTACTAGACAGAACTTGCAAATGGAACAACGCTTCTGATGCACTTTCTTAGTTGCAAGAGTATCACAGTAGCAAAAAAAGAGGACTTGGCTATGGGACTCAAGCACCAAAGTGGGACCCCAAAAGCAAGTACCTCACACTTTCTGAAAATAAACTCCACACACATTGTGGCAAGACTGGCCATTATAATAGTGAGTGTAATGCTAAAGAATTGGCCAATCGAAAGAACAAAGACTTTGTTCAAGAGAAAGTAAGCTGCCTGAGTGGGAAAGAAGGAATATGATTAATCCTTTTGCCTATAAATAGGAACCTAAACTAGTTTGGGTTCCTAAGACTAACTATTGATTTTTTTTTGGAGGTCCAAGTGAAAGGAAGTAGCCAAATATGGTATATGGATAGTGGTTGCTAAAAATATATGAGTGGGAGCAAGGACCAGTTCCTTTCACTTGAGGACTTAAAAGGAGGCAATGTCTCCTTTGGGAATGGGAAGAAAGCTGAGATTATTGGGGTTGGAAAGGTAGGTAAGACAGGCTCTCACTCTATTGAAATTGTCTACTTAATAGATGGCTTGAAATATAGCATGATCAGTGTGTCACAACTGTGTGACAGAGGTAACCTTGTAGAATTCACCTCTACTAAATGCTTTGTGATTCATCTTACCACTGACAATATTGTTTTGCAGGGAAAGAGAGTTAACAATATTTACATTATAGATTTGTCCACTCTCTTAGAAAATGAACTAACTTGTCTAAGTGTGCTGGATAATGATCCCCTCCTATGGCACAAAAGACTTGGTAATGCAAGTCTAAATTAGCTAAACAAATTAGTCTATAAGGGCTTGGTGATAGGGTTACCTAATATCAAGTTCAAGGAAGACAAAGTTTGTGAGACATGTCCAAGGGGGAAGCAGGTAAGATCATCCTTCAAAATCAAGAAAATGGTAAGTACAACCAAGTCGTTGGAACTGATCCATATGGATCTATGTGTTCCAATGAGAACCATGAGCAGAGGTGGGAAGAAGTATGTAATGGCTCTTGTTGATGATTACTCTAGATTTACCTGGGTTCTATTTCTAACTTCCAAAGACGAATCATTTGACATGTTCACTGCATTTGTTAGAAAAACTCAGAAACAATTAGGAAATCAACTTGTATCTATTAGGTCTTACCATGGAACTGAATATAAAAATTACAAGTTTGTTTAATTCTATAATGAAAATGGTATAGATCATAATTTCTCCGCCGCTAGGACTTCTCAACAAAATGCAGTAGTTGAAAGGAAGAATAGGACTCTTGAGGACATGGCTAGAACCATGCTGCTTTCTAGTAAATTGCCTCACAGCTTCTGTACAGAGCCTGTAAACACTGCATGTTACATAATCAATGGATGAATGACTAGAACTCTGGTAGAGAAGACTCCCTATGAGTTACTTAAAGGGACAAAACCAAACATATCCCATCTTAGGGCATTCGGTTGCAAGTGCTATGTGCACAATAATGGAAAGGACTCCCTAGGTAAGTTTAATCCCAGAAGTGATAAGGGAGTATTCTTGGGATATTCTTCACATAGCAAAGCATATAAAGTGCTCAATAAAAGAACTTTTTGTGTAGAAGAAAGTGTACATGTAGTATTTGATGAAACTAACATTATTTCTGAGAGACAGGAACCTGAAGATGAACCCATTGGATTGGTAAATGATTTAACTGAAGCCTCAACAACAGAATATGGGAGAAACATCTAGCACAAATCAGTTGGTTTTGAAACCTCACAAGTATCAAAGTTCTCATCCCATTGAGAACCTTATCACTAATCTAACATCTGGAGTTAAAACTAGATCACAATTAAAGAATCATTGTGCTTTTGATGCCTTTATGTCTCTTATTGAACCTAAAAATGTTGTTGAGGCTTTACAGGATGTAGATTGGGTGATTGTTATACAAGATGAACTCAATCAGTTTGAAAGAAGTCAAGTTTGGCGTCTAGTTCCAAGACCCAGGGACAGATCATTCATTGGTACAAAATGGGTATTCAGAAACAAACTTTACAAAGATGGAACAGTTACAAGAAACAAGGCAAGACTTGTGGTCCAAGGTTACAGCGAAGAGAAGGACATAGACTATGATTAGAATTTTGCTCCTGTTGCAAGACTAGAGGCAATCAGACTCCTTATAGCTTTTGTAGCGCACATGGAATTCACTCTGCATCAAATGGATGTCAAAAGTGCCTTCCTAAATGGCTATCTGAAAGAGGAAGTGTTTGTGAAACAACCACCAGGATTTGAGAGCAAGGAATGTCCTTAGCATGTGTACAAGTTAGACAAGGCCCTCTATGGACTCAAGTAGGCTCCAAGAGCATGGTATGAACGATTATCAAAATTCCTTCTCGAGCATTGTTATAAGAGCGGTAAAATTAATAGCACCTTATTGTTAAAGGAAAAAGGTAAGGATCTCCTTGTTGTACAAATATATGTTGATGACATAATCTTTGGGGCCACTATTGATAAGCTAAGTAAGGATAAGCATGATGGGCGAGCTTAACTTCTCCTTAGGCTTACAAATCAAACAGAGTCCAAATGGAACCATGATCCACCAATAGAAGTATACAAAGGAACTAATCAAAAAGATTAAAATGGAAGAATCAAAGGAAATAGACACACCCATTGCAACAGCTACTAAATTAGATGTTCATGAACCTGGTTCATCTATAGACCAAAATTTGTATAAGGGTATGATTGGTTCCTTTCTATATCTTATTGCTAGTAGACCTGCCATTGTTTTCAGTGTATGACTTTGTGGTCGCTTTCAGAAAAATCCTAAAGATTCTCATCAGACCGCTATCAAAAGGATACTAAGATACTTAAAAGGCACCACTGCTATGTGTTTTTGGTATCCCAAAGGTAGCAATTTTGATCTAGTAGGATATGCTGATTATGCAGGTTTTCTAGTGGATAGGAAGAGCAACTCAGGTATGGCACACATCCTTTGTTCATGTCTTGTGTCATGGGCTACCAAAAAGCAAAACTTAATGGCCTTATCTATTGCTGAAGCTGAGTATGTTGCTGCTGCATCTTGTTGTGCTCAATTGCTATGGATCAAACAACAGCTGGTAGATTTTGGTATTGAAGTTGGTGTATTCCAATATTTTATGATAATACTTGTGCTATAAGTATGACAAAGAACCCTGTTCATAATAAGAGGACTAAGCACATAGATGTTAGACACTACTTCTTAAGAGATAACTATGAGAAATGACCGATCACCATAGAATTATGTGCTATTGATTAGCAAATTGCTGACATTTTCACTAAAGCACTGACTAGAGAAAATTTTGAGAGGAGCAGGTTGGAAATAGGGATGATTAAGATCACATAATAGGTCCAGTTCAGAATGCACGATGAAAAAAAAGATTTTGTTTTATTTTTGGCTAGGAGTTCTATTCATTATGTAAATAACTAGATTAATTCTTACTCAGCTTCATACTTTAATTAGTATAGTCTTGTAACTTGTGTATATATGATTCACTGATCTCTTGCAAAATTTTCTATTATGACATTTGAAGCATGTTCAAGAGAGTTCTATAAGAATCTTGTTCATCAGTATGAGTTCATGTGAAAATACATGTATGTTTTCAATACTTTGCACAATTAGAAAGATTAATAATTCAAACATTAGCAGAAGTCTAGTCATTGCCAAATTCCTAGAAAATTTTATCCGTTGAGGCATTGAACCAGTTTCGTCCATTTAGAACTCTAAAATCGTGATTTTTGCCTAAAATCTAGGGAAGCTAAATAAATCATTAAAGGACTAGAATTACAGGTTGATTAGACTTCTCTTTAACCTCTGAAATGCTGTCGTTACTGAGTAAATATCTAATTGCTTTTAAATACACACCACATCTCTAATCTTCTTTATTATGCAATAACCGTGAAAAATTTCCTCCAGTTCTAAATCGCTTCTCCTCTCCAGAAATTCCCAAAACTCTCTTCTTATAAAATCTCCAAAGCTTCTCAAGCAACGAAGAACCATGTCTAAACCTCAAGATAATCCTGGTACTCCTCTACCACCAACTCTGTCAAATACATCCTCATCTACTCCTCCCAGTAAGTTCCCAAAACCTAGGTTTCGAAGGCAGAAAATGTTGGCTAGAAAAACTGTAGCAACTGGAGCTCTGAGAAAAGTTTTAAATGAGAGATTAAAAGCTAGCCAAAGGAAAGAAAGCCCAGCTCAAGAATGTGACTCCAGTTCTGAGTTAGAATCATTTATATCTGCCAGTGAAGATGAAGAACATGGGTCTTTTGATACTGAGAAAATACAAGAAACTGAGGTAAGTTCTTCTGTGGTCGAAAACTTAGAAAATAGGTTTTTCCTAGTTAGACCTATTAGAGATGTTAAGGTGGCTGAATTGAGTAGGAGTAGGAAAGGAAAAGGAAAAGGAGAAGTTCTTGCTATATGTGGAGTTGAATAAAAGAGTGGCACAAAATCAGGGGGAAATGACTCTAGGGAAGAAAATGAAGGGTTGGTTCATCTAAGCAAACTAAGAGATGAACCTGGTTCATCTGCTGAGGAAATTTTGGTTGATCTTCTGAAAAAGATTGGGGTAAGTTATGACCCAAAGAAATGCAAATCCACCTCACAAAAGCCCCCAACAGTTCCCAAGCCATCTAAGAAAAGAAAGACTTCATCCCTAAAATCTATTGCCCCTTTAGTACCTAGGGAAAGGGCTACAAGAAGCGGGGCAAGACAAAGTGAAGTTGACCTACAAAAAGCTCTAGAAGAAATCAAGAAAAAGAAAACGGAGAAGGGAAAGAAAAAGGTTGCAGAGTCCTTTGAGGTTGAAGAAGAAGAGGAGATGGAACTGGTCCATCAAGAAAAGGAACAACAGTGGAGGTTTCTACACCAAAACATAAAAGCCCAAGACTTCTTTCGAGAAGTCTCCTTCTGTACCTATGTCAGATGAATCCCCATTAGCCAAGAGGAAAAGATCTGCAATGAAAGTCAAACAAAATACAATTGTTGAAGAAGAAGAAGAGTGGAGTGGAGAAGAAGAAAAAGATGAATCTGAGAAGGAGTAGGATAAGTTTGCCATCTTTGGCAGAAGAAAAATTCTAAAAGGAAGATTGTTGAAGGACCTGGGTGAACCAGGAATGATGATACTGTTGGATGCTCTAGTTGCACAAGGTTGGAAGGACATGGTCCTTGAAATGGATGGGAGGCTGGCCAGGAATGAGCTGATTGAATTTATGGCCAATGCTGATGTGAAGGATCGAATAGTCACCAGCCTGGTGAAAGGAGTTAAATTGGAGTTTGATGCACTCAAACTAGGTGAGATTCTGAACATACCCACTGAAAGGTATGATGATTATACAATTCAAAGATGGCCATGTCTGGATTCTCTTCCCACTGCGGTTGAGATCACTAGAAGGTTTTGTGATTCTGAAGATGTGTCTGAAGCCAGATTTGTGCAGAAGAGTGAAATGAGACCTGAGCACAAGGTCTTGTTTGAATTTGTCAACAAGTGCCTCTTGTCCATATGGGAGAGAAGACACACTGCAAATTACATGGACCTGGTTCTTATGCAGTTCCTAGAGAGAGGAATGCAAATCAACTGGCCTGCTTTTATTGCCAATTAACTATACAGGGACATCGATGGCTCTAAGGCACATGCTACTCCATATAGGTTCAAGCTGACTACTGTGCTAGACAGGCTGAACGTACCTTTGAAGAAATGAGAAATGGCATCAAGAAAAGAACATTTTGGTGTTAGGACTCTGCTGGTGTGTGACTATCTAGTTAATACTATCCCAGTTGAACCTGGTTCATCTTTGAGGACACCCATCAACAACAAGGTTAGGGCTTTGGTTCATGAGTGTGGAACTAAGGATGATGAAATTGCTAGGCTCAAGGCACGTGTGGCTGAATTGGAAACTGAAAGAATGGCATTAGAACTGAGCTAGCAAACGAAAAGAAAAAAAGTGATGGAATACTTCAAAATATGCTAAACCTTCTCCAATCTCAACCCTCTAGTTCCTCCAAGCCCTAGGTCTCCCAGCATTTGCCTTTTGAATCAGTCCAGTAACCCATAGTGACCCAGATTAGGGGTGTTTCTATTTTTTTGTGCTCATGTTTTGGAAGTTTTTCTTTCTTTTTATGGTCTGTTTGTGAAAACATATCTCTATCAATGACAAATTGTTGTTTTCTCTTGTTCAATGATGATTCTTTCTTAATGGATTAATTATGTTCGTTGATTATTGATAATTGCACAATATTTTCACTTGCAGTTGCCCTAGTGGCCATGAATACTTATTAAATTATGGGATTCACAATATATGCAACTTTTTGATGATGCCAAAAGGGGGAAGAGATATTGTGCTTTACTTATTATTCTGAATTAAGTGATATTTACAACCTAATTAACCTAGTCCTTAATAATAAGTAAAAATTTCTAAGCAAAGTGTTAATGGTTAAGTTGAGTTCTTCCAGGTTTTTGATCAGTAAAATCATAGAGTTTTTCATCATCAAAAAAGGGAAAATTTGTTGGCCCAAGAACAGGCGTAGTTTTGAAGAATGACAAATGAACTCAGTCATGGAACGGGTCCATCAGGTGAAGCACAATGTTTATCAACCTATACATGTGAGATGTACGTGAAGGAGATAAGTCCTATTGATCAAGCAACAATATATATTGAATTGATTGAAAAGGTTTCATATGGGATAAGGAGGGAAAGTCTCCTTATGAGAATAGAACACATATTCGGAAAAAGGATATGCTTGGAGTTTGTGTTGTTCAAGGACTCAACTTCGATGGAAGATCAGCAATTGAGTCTTAATCAAACTCTAATTACTAACTCATTAAATAACAGTGATTGTTCTCTTTTATTGGCATTGTAAAAACGCAGAAGTGAAACTAAATTGATACCAAAAAGTGAGGCAATTTTGCAAGCAATTTAGAGATTTTATTGTGCATTCCTGAAGTTACTTGGACAAGATAGAAGAACCAATTCCGTTGTGTCTTTCTTTTATTTTAGTTCAATTGTAGTAGGTGGTTTAAAGTTGTACCTTTCAGCTTTCATAGAAGTATTTGTACTTGGTACTTTGAGTATTCGAGTTAGAGTTAACTTGAAGGTGTCGCAACAGTTGAGGCTGTGTGCTACACATGGACTAGAGTTTAATCCTTAGGTTTACAAGAGTTTTGTAAATGCTGTTTTGGCTAAGTGGTTTTAGTGAAAGCTTGAAAAAATCCTACTGGGTAGTAGGTCGTGGTTTTTTCACCTTTTGAGCCAGGTGTTCTCCACTTAAAAATCTCCGTGTTCTATATTTTATGTAGTTTTAATTTTGCAAACTGTAGTAGTAAGTACACCTAGAATAACCAGGTTCTTCTAGAGCAAAAATTGGATAACACACAAATCATTCTCCTTCTTGTGTGGTATTGACATTTAAAACATCAAGTTGAATTAATATAACAACTAAGTTACTTCTTTAATATTGAGAGTAAATAATAAATATTTGAATTAATTAATTAGTAAAAGAATTCAATTTAATTTTTTTTCTAAATAATATCATATAAGTAAAATTATTCGACAAGTTAAAAAACTCTTAAAGTACATAAATTTATTTTCATAGGATATTTTATCATAAATCCTAATAAATCACAATAAGACATTTGTAAATTTTATGAGATAAGATTCTTCACATTTTTTTTGGTCAAAAGATTCTTCATTTGTTGAGATAATTGCTTGGAAATAATTATCCTTTCAGATTTTTTAAAACTTTTAATTTATATTATATAATTTAATCAAACTATAATACTTACACGATATTTTTAAAATTATGTATTTATTGAACTTGGTTTGAAAGTGTATAGTATTGATTTAAGATCCTAAATTTTAATATTCAATATATATATATTTACATACTAAGTATATAGTATATAAGCTATATTCAATATAACATTAGCTATATTAATATGTAGCTCTATAATTTATAACAAATTGCCTTTGATAAAAATTCTAAAAAAATAGGCCCGTGATCGGCCCACTGAGCCCGGGACCGTCAGTTAGTGCTCCCGGTCCCGATCCGATTCCAATCAAAAGGCCCACGAAGCCCAGGACTACTTAGGACTTGCCCACGAAGCCGGGCCCACATAGGACTGACCCACGAGTCCCGTTTATGCCCCAGACCGACCCAAATTACACTCCTATTCATACATGGGCCAGCCTTTTATTTAGTAAATTCTTTCTCCCTATGACAGAATGGGTTGGCTCTTATGTTTTGTGTTTATCTAAAAAATACAAGTAATAAACTAAATTTGATTTGTGATTTTAAAGATACATTATTTAGTTCAATATTAATTAATAACCAAGAAATCTGAAGTATAAATGAAAAGAACAAGTAAAATCAAACCAGAATTTAGATCATTCTCGACCTCGAGCCAAAGTGACATCGAGATGGATCAAGAAGAATAAAGCAAGATAATAAAGCTAAAGGACAATTCTGATGAAAATCGAGCGAGAAAGTAAGAGAGTATATTTTTTGTCAATGATTAGATACGTATACAAATGATTGGGTCCTCTTTATATAACCGGGAAACCCTAAAATGTACATTCTTATTTACAGTAAAGAATCTTATTATGACAGTTGTCTAACCGCCTAGTACGGTTTCACACAAATTTGTTTCGGAATTTGCACCATAATCATGGGGACGTGGAAAGAATCTCATTCTGTTACAAACCTATCACAACATTATCTAGAGGCCAGTCATGTTTAGGCTTTGACGTCCCTCGACTACTTGGTTCTTCGAGCCTTGTACTGCATCATCGAGCTCGAGCCTAATCCATCGAGCTTGAACTCAGTCCATCTTGAATTCGAACTTAAGGCGACCCCTCGAGCCCCGAAGATTGATCATATTGAATTTTTATGGTATACAGATAGTGCCCACATTTCTTAGAGTAAGATGATAAAAAATGATTTGATCTTCAATACTTTGTGGCCTCGATCATGATGTCAATCTTGTGATGTCAGCAGATAAAGTGATTGAAAAGTCCCTTTCGCATAGCTCCCAAGGTCATTGATTGGAGGCAGCTGTTGGTCAAATATTTGGTGTCACGACCCCAATTCCTTCTCCATGATCGATCGTGATGGCACCTAGTCTTTACTCCTAGGTAAGCCTAACATTTTGCAGTAAAAAGAAATCAACAGAATAAAACTAGAAGAACTGCGGATAAACTAATAAAAGCCGAAGATAATAATATAAAAGTGTTAAGATGCTGCTTGACGTATACAATACAAGATCTCAAAACTGAACAAACTCCCAAAATCCGGAATCCCATGAATCAAAAGCTACAATTATGACAAAATGCTCTAATTTGGAATGTCTAAATCAACAGAAAAGATAAAAGGCTATCACTACAAGGGAGAATAGAAAAGGGACTCCTCGATCTACGGATGCGGCAGATATACCTCGAAGTATCTGGAGAATCACCTAGCCTCTAGGGTAGTAGGTCTGAGTCGAAGTACCTGCATCTGTCACGAAATACATGTGCAGAAAAGGGTATGAGTACACCATAGCAGTACCCAGTAAGTGCCAAGCCTAACCTCGGTCGAGTAGTGACAAGGAAGGTGAGGGCCCTACCGGCCATGTACAATAATATATAAGGAAAGAAACAATAATAAAGTAATACAAGGTAATAAGAGTAACAACAACTGCAATAGAGACAAAATAATCACAGAAGGAAAATACAGCTCAACATAGAGATAACAACCGAGGATCTGCCAGGATACCGTCTTATAGTCCCAAATATAAATATCAAGTGGATCTCCGGGTGTCGTCCCATAGTCCAACTCATAGTGCACGAGGATCTACGGAATTCCGATCTGTAGTCCCAAACATAAATACCCAATACTGGGAGAATCTACCAGGTGCAGTCCCGTAGTTCCAATATAAAAGTGTAAAGGGATCTACCGAAATACAAATTCGTAGTCCCAAAGTAAAAATGCTGAGGGATCTCCCGGGATACCGTCCCATGGTCCCAAAGAATATTCAGTCCAAATTCTATCCTAAGGTAAATAGATATTTCTAACCTTGCATGCTGCATAAAATTCAAATAAAGCAGTTTACGCAAGTAAATAAATTAAGTCAATTAGACATGCTTTCCTACGTTAACAGTAGGATTAAATTGCATGTAGCATAAACAGGAAAGAAAACTCAGTTATAGTTGCTTAATGAAAATAGGATTTTCAATAATTAGCACATGTATGCACTCGTCACCTCACGTACAAGGAATTTCTTATATCAATAATAACAAATCTTAAGGGGAGTTTTTCTACACAATGTTAGGAAAGTCACTTACCTCAGACCCGTTCAATCAACTCAATACCACGTTATTGCCACGGGTATCTGACTCCGAATGGCCTAAATCTATTTATAGTAATTGCATAATATAACTTTAAGTAACTAATTCAACTAACTAATTCGAAGCTAATACGCGAAATTAGGAAAATCGCCCAAAAAGTCCCCCAGGCCCACGTCTCAGAATCGGGTAAAATTTCAAATTTAGAATCCTCACACTCTCACGAGTTCATATATACAAATGTTACTCCAATCCGACATCAAAATCTTGGTCAAAACTCCAAAATTAGGCCTAAGAACTTTCCCACCTTTTCTCGAAATTTTCACCCCAAATTCAAATTTAAAGGATGAATTTAAGCATAGATCCATGGAAATTGACCAAACCGAGTAAGAATTACTTACCCAAAACACCCGGGTGAAAGTCTCTCTCAAAATCCCCAATCCTGGGATCTCAAATCAATTTCTAAGGTTTTGAGACTAAACCCTCATTTTTGCTCTTTTCTGACCAGTGAAACTGCATCTGCGACTCTGGGACCTTACCTGCAATCCCGCTTCAGCGAAGATCAAGTCTCACCTGCGACTTTTCATTAAACCCAAAATTTTACATATGCGACCCCCTTACTGCACCTGCGGTCTCGCAGGTGCCTTCACGTCCTCGCACCTGCGGCTTCTGGAGCCTAGGCTATATTCAACTTTTGCGGTCACCAAGCTGCTTCTAAAGTACCGCACATGCAATCCCACACATGCAGGTGCAGTTATGACAAGTTCAGTCCACTTCATTTTTATCCTAAGTTTAATTCAACTTCCGTTAAGAACCCAAAACTCACCCGAAGCCCCCCGAACCTCAACCATTCCTGCCAACCATTCCTAAAACATCAAATAAACTTATTCCAACCCTCGGATCACCTCAAACAATGCCAAAGCCACAAATCACTCTCCAATCCATGCCTAAGGATTCCTAAACTTCTAAATTTCGTTTTCGATCAAAAAGTCTATCAGACCTCGTCAGCATGACCTGAAATTCTGCACATACGTCACCTTCAACACTACACATCTACTTCAACTTTTTGAGTTCCAATCCGACCCCTAGTTCAAAATCTCACTATCGAACCAGAAACATCAAAAATTCAACTTTCAGCATTTCCAGCCTAAATAAGCTACGAACCTTCAAAACACAATCCGAACCTGTCTCTAAGCCCGAAACCAACCAACAAAGCTAATGGAACCAACAGAATTTCATTCCGAGGCCGTCTTCACACTGCTCTAACTATGGTCCAAATTCTAAAACTTAAACTCTCATTCAGGGATTAAGTGTCCCAAAACTATCTGAAACTCAAAATAAATCCTTCTGGAAACTCACAATAGCAGAATTAAATACGGGAATGTAGTTACTAGGGGATCAGAGCATTAATTCTTCAATGATTAGCCGGGTCGTTACATTTGGCTTCCCCAGATCGTTTAAATGACCTCTATAAATAGGCCATTCCTACAATTTTTTCAATCTTTACTTCTCAAATCATCCTTAGAGTCTCATTAGCTTCTTCAACTTTCCCGAGTTTATCATTTTCCCAATTTGTTATTACTACAGCATCAACTTCTTCCCTACTCGTGAATTTCCCAACCACAATGGCTAAGACATCTATGATCGTTCCTAAAAAAGAAAAGGTTTATCGTCGCGGCAAGACAGAGGTAGAACAATAGTGCCACCTCGTATTGAGGAGTGTATTCCGGGGCCATGTGAGATAACCTCCAATTTTAGAATCGAGAGGCCTACATCGACACCTGGTCGATGTGAGCCCATTTCTTGATACATATGCTTAGTAACTGAAGTCAAACTTGAGCAGGTAAAAAAGGACTGCAATGGGAAAATAAAGATGTTGTGATCCCTTTTCCAGAAGAGGACATCACTACCCATAAGGTGGGGTACTTAAATATGTATACCTACCCTTTCACGTTGGGTCCCGGAGATCCATCTATAGGTTCTATAGACCCAGTAATTCTTTATTTTTTCCAACAATACCAGGTGATGCTTGGCCAGATCTACCCCTTTTTCTGGCGCATCGTAATCTAATCAGATATTTCTTAGGCTTGGTAGATGGGATGCATTTTACCTTCGACTACCTGATTTGGCTATGTAGCACTAGCCTTTATCGAGGGGTTGGATAAAGCTTCAACACTGATTCTTGAAGTCCTTTTTATCGAGCATCGATGTGGACAGGGACGTAGGATAAATGAGCCGATTGTCTGAGTCAGGACCTCTGACTTGATTTTCGCTGAGAGGATGATGTTACCTAAGGAGTGTAACATGAAATGTAAGTACAAATGTGTTGATGGTGATTAATACCCTACTCTCACTATTTTTTTCTCATCCTAACTCTTTTCTGATAATGTAGTTGTTGCTTGGTTTCTTAGTGCGGTTCCAGACCTCGAAGGCTGGGTCCGACAACTAGTATCTACTTCTTCATATGAGAAACACAATTGGAGAAGGCTCGTCAAGAAAAAACCTACCTTATTGAAAAGGTAATATGGCCTTTGAGGGTCTGGTATGCATTTATTTGATTTATCAACTAACACTTCAACCTTGCAGGCACAGTAGAAGGGTGAGCTAGTGGAGAAGCTCCGAGAAGAGCTCAAGATGAAAAAGGCCGAGACCCTAGGGTGGAAATAGCACATGGACTGTCTTTCCTTAGAGAGAGATACACTTTAGGAGAAGCTCACTTGAATCTAATGCCAACATCAAAATATAAAGGAGGAAAGCTTGGCCCGAAGCTACAAAATCGAGGAGCTCAAAGCTAAATCTGTCAGTGAGCTTGCGAAGGCCAAATATCAATAGGAGACATTTGTGTCTTTATATCGAGCTCATGCTGAAGCGGCTAATGCTCAAGCACAAGATATCTCTATTGTGGCTGTAGTTAACTTATCATGTGCTCTTGACCATGCCAGGTGAAAACCCTGAAGCGAAACTATCGAGGAGGTGCATTCTCGTGGCTTCGACCTCTCAGCTATCATTAAGAAAGAAAAAACTTTGGAGGACTAGGCTATAGCTTTACTTTTTGATGGTGAGGAATTTGCTAGTGGCTTTGAGAGCAGGGAAGATGAGGATGAAATCGCCGAGGAGGAAGTTCCTGAAGATGTAGCTCCCGAGGATGTGGCTCCGAAATAGATTAGGTCTATTTGTTTTGTTTTTGTGTAAGGCCTTTCGTGGAAATTGTAAATACCCTTTTATAAATATAAAGATTTCCTTTGCCCCATCTCTAATTTGTATTGAATTTTGATTTGTTTTTACTTTATGGAAAATTTTTATAATTTCAACAAACAAGCGAACATCGCCTTGGATCTGAATAGAACAAACCCTTAAGTTTTTAAATAATCAAAGGGCGATCTTTGAACTTATAACAGAATATCTTTTAAGATTTTCATTATTCCTCGAGCTATTCCCTGGTTAATTTGATGTGAGCTCAGGACTCCTAAGTCCGAGTTGAGTGAGAGCAAGGTCTTCGAACTCTATATGTTATGGCCCTTAAGCCTTTTTATATCGGCCCTAGGCTATTTTAGGTTGGCCCTTAGGATTTTTTAGTTGGGCCAATTTAGCCTGTAAATCAGTTATAATTATTTCCTCTTTTCGGCTAAAAGATTTGTGAAAATTTTATGCCTTAGCATGTGTTTTTGTATCCTTTGCGTTTTTCGAAGGTTCGATCGATCAGAACCTTATTTTAGTGATTTATTTGTATAATGATAATCGAATGCCTCTTGAGGCTTTTTTGAAGGCCGATATTATCGAAGCCTTTATATTATTCGAGGGCTAATTGCGTCGAAGTACTTTATACTTTGTTAAAATATTTGAGGGCATTTAATTTTATAGAGGAAGTCAGACGTCTCCGAGCCTTATTATTTCGGCCGTAGCCTTTTTATATGACCTTAGTCTTTAATATTGTTGTAGCCTTCAGGTATATCTCTTGGACTTGTTTTCCGATAACCTTTTGAACTTGTTCGAAAGGTTAGTCCCCGAGCTTGATGGTCTTGGCCTTTACATCGAGGGGATGTCTCTTTGAGGTCTTATGAATTCGACTTTTCGATGACTCGGATGTGCTGACTGTCAATGACAGTCCATGAGTATTCGAGGTATTTTTGCGTTTTGGACCTTGAGCCGTTTCTCATAGAGTTATAAGTATGAAGCTCGTTGTGAGCACCTAATTTTTGACCATGTTGAATTTTTCCACTCACATTTTAGTATTTAAATAGATTTCAAGTTTAATTTTAATATTATTTCACCTTTTTATAGGTTTAATTTAGATAAATTGAAATTTTCAAAAAAAAAAAAAAGGTTATATATTTTTAGAGTATTAGTTTTATTTTTATTTTACAAAGAAAGAAAAGTTTCAACAAAAAAAGATGTAATTTTATTTAGCTTAGTGTAATTTTAAGTGAGAAGTGTTGATAAATAAATATTAAGTGTAGTTTACCTTACTTTTATTTACTTAGTTAGCAGGAGTAGATTTTTTTTAGTAATTATCAAAAAAAGAAAAAAAAAGCCAATGAACAATTGTCACATGGAAAAAGATTATCCATTATCATCTATAACTAATTCATGTGTGCTTTCCCAGCAATTTTTTACAAATAACACATACACAATTACTCTTTTAATCCTTATCTCTTCCACCACTAAATTCCCTAAGCTAGATTATAAAGGATTGAACATACACATATTGATAGGGGAGAATGAGAGAAGTCTGGGAGGAAGGAAGCATAAACAAAGGGTGGCAGATTTGCACAAAAAAATGAGAGCAAAAGAAAATAGAATAGAGAGAGAACAAGGGGTGAAGTCGTGAGGATTAGTTTCTAGGAAATTCATCCTTTTCGTTGGTCCGTTTCCTCTTCCTCAACCCATCATATTCACCATAAAACTCACTCCTTCTTCATCCAAAAATGGATGGAATCTCCACAAAATTTCAGCTTGTATACCACCCCAACTTCACCTCTAAAGATTGCCAAGCTAAACAAGCCATCAGGGGATTTCCGTCACTATTCATCGGGTGAACAGTGTTTCTGTCACTATTCATCGGGCATATCGTCAGAATTTGGTGGTCGATTGTCACAATTTTGATGTCACGAGATTCCCTTCTTCTTTGCGAATAATCCCCAATTGATTTTTTTATTAAATCTATAACCAATTTTCCTACATCTTAAATCTTGTTTTCACGATTTACTGTAGCTCGCTCATTTTCAGAAATTTTCAGCGTTATTTCCTTCCAATAGCGTGGTTGTGATGGATCCTGCATAACGTATAAGGCAACTATGGAAGCTTCTCCCTCTCCCCAGCCTTATGCTATGGGAGAGGCTATTCAAAAAAATACTGAAAATCAAACATCTCACGGCATCAAACAAACATATGCATCGCAACTTGTTGGACAATAATCTGCCGCAACAAAATCAAAACTTGAACTCTGTCCTGTTACATTTGAGCATGGAATACCTGTTGAATTCACAGTAGATGAAGTGAATTCATTCACCAGGGAGGAAGGTCTTCAACAAGCAGTTGTAATTAAATTTTCATATGGAAGTCCCAAGATTCAGGAGCTGAGACAGATTTTGCCAAAGCAATTCGATGTCAAAGATAATTACAATATTGGACAGCTAGAATATCGGCATATTCTGGTAAGATTGATCTTTTTGAAGATTTTGCTCAGGTCGTATCAAGAACAACTGGTTATGTTAAGGTAAAAGGATACGAGTTCTTCTTTAGGACATTCCCATGGACAATGGGATTTAACTCCCCTGAAGAAACGTCAAAAGCTGTGGCTTGGATCTTTTTTCCGGAACTGCCAGCAAATTTTTTCGCAAAACAATCCTTAATGTCTATTGCATCTCCCATGGGAAAGCCTCTTACAGTAGATAAGGTTACTAAAGATCGAACGCGACCTAGTACGGCACGAGTTAAAGTCTTGATTAACTTACTGGACAAACATCCAAAGAAAATCAAGATTAAGATAGTTGGTATGAAATCTAGAAAAATAGTTGAATACGACTAGCGGATCGTCTTTGATAATTTATCTGAATACTACACGTATTGTAATCATCAAGGTCATGATGTAAAATTGTGTCGTTGGAGTACAGAGGAAGTAAATGAACAAGCATTTCATGTTCACAAATCTGAAGGCCGGGGCAGTCTGGCTAAATTAGGAGGTGATGCAAGGGAGTACTTGAATGCTAATCTTGCAGCTCGAAGCATTGAAGGGGTTCGACCTAATGTGATTGATGATGCAGGAAAAAATTTTGGTTCTGCTCCAATTGTTCCAGCTGCAGAAGCTCTTTCAAGGCCAAATGGTGACATTGCACAGCTTTGTAAAGGGCCATCTACTATTCCATTGAATACTGATGCATCTGCTGTGGCAGCACCTCACAATGCAAACAACTCTGAACAGTTTTTGATCGAGCAGCAGCATTTTCTGCAGAATAATACCAATAAGAATCCTACTCTGTTTGGTCAAGGAAATGGTAAAATTTGGAGGCTTCGGATACTTTCAAAGCTACTACACATCATTCTGTTTTATCAGTTCAACTAGGGGAGAAGTCGACAGTTCCAAATCTACTAAATGCTTCAAACGTTACTGCACAACAAGGATGTAATGATTTGGAAAAAGCATCAGCTTTGGTTATTTCTAAGCATACCAATTCAAATGAAATATGCAAAGGTCAGCATTTCAAATCCAATGTGCAGCAGCTAGCTTCAGGGGAGGTAAATGTACCAGCTAGTGCAGATTCTATTTTTAAGCCAAATATAGCATTGGGTAGTATTAAATGGGTTGGGCAAATGAAGAGGTGGATGACCAATGTGATGTTATGGAATTGGAGTTTGCAGCATCTGTTACAAAAGATAGCAAGACTACCAACTGGACAGTACAAAATGAAGCAGCTGCTGCAGTTTCTAATTTTTCAAAACTGCATTCTACACTTCCTTTGCAATGTACTGTCGATCGAGCTGTATCTGAGATGGATAACCATGATGATGTGATTGAAATTCTTCACATAACAGCAACTCCTTCAGATGATGATGTTGCGCAGAAGTCATTTCGACAAGATACCTCTAACCAGCATGACATGGTTCAACAAGACAGCGTGACTATTCATATAGGTACAGTTGATGCTGATGTCTCTAATGCTGCCTTAGTTCAAGGAGATTTTGCTTTAGAGCCTACTTATGCTCGACAACACACAAGGGAAGCTGGACAATATATTACAAAGGATAATTGGTCATCGATGTCCAACAAAAAAAGTAACTCCAAAAACAAAAAAAAAACAGATTGCAGAAAACAGTCCATCTTTACCTTCAAATTCAAACTCATTTGCTGCACTTGCCAATGTGAATGATGATGATGAAAGTTCTTGGGAGAAAATTTACATATGGTTGAGAGTTATTATCAAAATAGCTCAGCGACTACAGTGGCAGTGAATACAGCTCATCCTAATTATCCAAATATGCAAATATAGGCCAAAGATCAAAATTCTTCCACCATCTCCAGTCCTCATGTAGAGAAGATGATCAAAGATTATGAGGAACCATCATTCACCACTGGAAATAACAAAGAATATTTTCAACCAAAGATGAGGGACATGGTCATTAAATCGAAACTGTAGAAAGACCAACGAGAGCTTGATGATGAGGAGGGCTGGGGTGATGGACTCGTTGGTTTTTCATCTGAAGAAGACGACCAATAGTATGATCAGGACAGTGATGGAGAGGACATTGATGATCCAGTCAAGCAAAAATTTGAAGGGAAACCTGCAACAAAGAACTGTCGTGCAATTCTGCAACCAACACCAAATCCAAACATCAATTTGAACCATAATGCTCCAGTTTTTGTTCCAAGAAATAATGCAAAAGCAGTTATTTCAAATGCAGCAACATCAAAGTTCGACCATAAGGAAACAACACATAATGTCCATCTAAAAATGCTCCGGCAAAACATCAACAGGTGATAGAATCGCAACAGTGCTGCAATCAACTATACAGAATCAGATTGCAACAATAGAACCATTCAATAATTTGGAGGAGAGGAAACTTTCGGATGCAATGACGCAATCTGTGCTTACAAAACAGCAGCAGCAAAGGAATGCAAATACACCAAATAACTCTCCTTCTGCTGATAGAAACACAGTAGCATTTTCACAGGCGGGGCAGCTCGTAACAACTGCTCCAGTAACCTCTTTAGAGGGACGACAACTCTTGGATGCGATGGTAAGTACAGATCCAGTAAACGCTTTAAATCTTGCTAATCCTAGTACTAGTCGTGGTATCATAAGTAGGAACAAATCGCAATAACAACAACAAAAGAAGTTAGTTATGGCTAATGCACAATTAAAATCGCAAGGCGATTCTCAAGAATTGCCAAATCCTATTTTGGCAGGAAGACGTATATATGAAGAAGGTGAGGAAGAGGATATCTTAAAGTGATGTCGGGCAGACGCTTCAACAAAAGGTGATTTGTCACCAATGCATAGTGCAAGAAGTAACAAGTCTCGTCAAAGAGGTGGAAGTTGGGACGGCAGGGTGTTTGAAGACGCAAACATAAGGAGGCCCCCAATGAGAAATGCAAAACAAAAACATGTACTCAAACAATACTTACAAAGTTCAATCGTTCGAAGAACAAAGCATGAGTTCTGAAGACAATTTGAAAAACAGTGGACAAAGACAACAATCTACAAATTGAAGTTTTCACAAAAATAGAGAAAAGAAAGCACCTTTATGGCTTCTTCATTTTTTTATTTTACCATCACATTAGTATTATTCTATGTAATATCATCACAGAGCATGTTATAAACTCTGTGATGATCATAGAATTCTTAGATCTTGCTACTTCTTTCTTTTTACATGCTTTCTAGTTCAGGAGGCTTTTTATTTGACTCAATAGGATTAGTAAGATAAGGTCTACGCTGGTTGTGTTATATGGGTAACAATACCGGTGTTATACGCCTTATTTACTTTCCTATTTGTTGTAATTTTTATTTTCCTAATATTAATAAAAAAATAAAAAAATTGGCCAAAAAAAAAGACATCACTTTTTTCAGCTCCAAGAACCCAACTGAATTCTGTCTCCACACACCATGGAAACACAACTCTAAACCAGCAAAATGCCACCCCAAACCCAACTGGAGTCGACCCCATAAAGACCCCAAAAATACAGCTCTAAAGCCTTCTCAAACCTCCTTTAAATAGCCCTAAAATCTCACCCAAAACAACTGGAAAAATAGCTTCAGAAACAACCACGAAATCCAACTGAACCACCTCCAAAAACACCATTAAAAGCACCTTCGAAACACCTAATTTCAGCTCCAAAAACCTCACCCAAAACCAACAAAAAACAGTGACGAAAATCAGCTCCTTTCACCTCCAAATCTCAACAAAATCATCAGCTAAAACTCACCCCAAGATACCTCAAAAGCCACCTCAAAATCAGATGCAAAACCAGCTCAAAATAGCCCCACTTTAACTAAAATCTCCACCAAATAGCCATGATAGCTGGCTACAAAAGCTCCATAAAATTGCAAAAAATAACCGCTTAAACAGATCCAAACCGACCAAAATGACACTGCTGGAAACTAGCTGAAATATCGTCTCTAAACAGCCAAAAAATTTGTCCCAAACAAAGTTGAAACCCTATCCCCAAAAATTATAGTTGAACAAGGTCAATCGAGATCGCCGGAAAAGTCCCTCTTCGTGGTCCTTTGCTACCATTTTTTGTGGGTCAAATTTTTAGCATTGGAGTTCACATCTATTGTATGTTTAGCTGAAGATTCATGCAATATATTGAAGAGAGATTTTGCTATAAGGTCCTTATCTCTTTCTTTCACTGATTATTCATGATGTCATTAACCTTATCTTGTTGTTTAATATATTGATAGTGTCGCGATCCAAAATTCACTAAGCGTCGTAGTGACGCTGGACATCGGTGTCAGGCAAACCAACCGAAATACTTAATTAAATTCTTGTTTAAATAATTTCCAAAATATTTCTTTTATATAAGTAAAACAACACTCAATATATTCCTCTGAATAAATAATGAAATATATAACAACTTTTAAAATTTTTGAATAAGCCCAAATACATCCCAGAACCCGATATCACAAGTACATTAGTAATTTCTAAGAAAAATCGAATAAAGTACAACAGCTGTCTGGAATACAATTGGACAGAAAATAAATAGGATCCTGAGAGAGACTACTAGCTGCGGGTCGCCTCGAGAAAATACAGCTCACCTAGTCTCCGTGTCAACCATGCCGCTATGCCATCAAGTCACTAGCCACACATAAACCCGTGCAACAAAAATGCACATCAAGTGTAGTATGAGTACGAAAATAATATGTACCCAATGAGTATTCCGTCTAATCTTGAAGATGTAAAGACGAGATGGTCGACTTCGACACTTATTAGTGATCCAATAATGATGTTACTGATATATTAAATCGTGAATTTCTATAAACATGATTTTAATTCAATAGAATGAAACAAGTAAACAATTAATTCGTTTATAGGAAATTTTCAAAATTTCTTTTTATTATTATCAAAACATTCTCAGAGGCAATAATAACTTTAATAAGTTCAAGAAAGCAATACAAGCATATGCAAATCATGCCGAGGTCGATGGCCCGTTCCAATAGAAAATAAACTATGCACTTGCCGATGGTCGACGGTGCACCTATAAATGCATCTATTTAATCTGTCGAGGCGTTCAACCATTTCCCAAAATAAACACACACAGACAGAGAGTCAATCAAGAATTCAGCATGGAGCAATTATTCAAAGAAATGCCAATTCTCTTTAATAATTTAAGAAAATAAAGTTTAACTCTTTTTAGAAACTCATTTACTAATTCAATGAGATTAAAGCAGTACAATCTGCCGATAAGATTGCAATTATTCCACGTATAGCATGCCTTTAGGTCCTGGACTACCCGGCAATAGCATAATAGTAGCTACGCACGGACTCTCGTCACCTCGTGCATACATAGTCCCCATAAATAGGAGCACATAGCCATTTATTTCACCTATGGGGACAATCTCCTATTACAAGGTTAGAAAGCAGACTCACCTCGCTACGAAGATCCATAACCAGCTTCCAGGCCTCTTCTGACGACTCCAATTGATGTACAAACTATCCGTATAACAGGCAAACCCATAAAAAATTAATCTAATACTTGTAACAATTCAAATTATATAAGTTCTCAACTCCGCTCGAAAATTTAACCAAAATGTCCTCGGGCTCACGTGCCTGAAATCTGAAAATTTTGAAACTAAAGTATACCTATGAACTCACGAACTCAAATATATGATTTCCTCTTAATTCCATGTCCAAAATCATGGTCAAAATCCATGAGTACTATTTTTTAGGTTTTCCTCAAACCCCAGGTTTTCTACAAATTTCCATATCTAAATTCATATATAAACCTCGTATTTAACTCAAAACCAGTAAACATCACTTACCTCATGCTTGGTGATGAAAAGGACACTCCAAGTTGCTCCAAAATCGGATCCCATGGAAGAAATAAAGTGAAAAATGAGTCAAAATCCGATTTTTAAAAGAACACTCCCAGAAGACCCTTCTATGCGATCGCAAACATAGCCCCGCGATCGCATATGCCAACTCTGCTGCCTCCTTAAGTCCTTCTACGCCATTGCGACACCAACCCTGCGATCGCATAAGCCGTAGCCTTCCTCCTTTGCGATCGGATTGCACTTGTTTCGATCGTGTAGGCCAAATTCCAGCTCCCTCAGCTCTTGCTCTACGCGATCGCAGACCCTTTCTCGCGATTGCATATAGTAAAAATTCGCAACGCTTATACCAACCAAAATACGGCCGAGGCAAAAATCGATCTATTGAGCATCTGAAACACGCCCGAGGCCCTCCGGACCTCAACCAAACCTACCAACCAGTCCTAAAATATATTACGGACTTGCTCGAGGCCTCAAATCATATCAAACAACGCTAAAACCATGAATTATACCCCAATTCAAGCTTTCTGAACTTTGAAATTTTGAACTTCTACTTTCGATGTTTAAACCTATCAAATCACGTCCAATTGACCTCAAATTTTGCAGTCAAGTCATATTCCACATTACAGACCTACTCCAACCTCCGGAATCGGATTCCGACCCTGATATCAAAAAGTCCACTTCCGGTCAAACTTCTCAAATACCACAAAATTTTTGTCTTTAACCAAATGACTCCAAAATGACATACGGACCTACGACTTCACTTCCGATAACGCTCCCAACTCCGGAATCACCATACGGAGCTACTCCCAGACTTGAAATCTCAAACGGACATCAATAACACTGAAATGCACTTCAAGCCAAATTTATGAAATTTCTTCCAAAATGCTAACTTCCATAATAGGCGCCAAAACATTCCCGAGTTCCAAAACCCGATCCGGACATATGCCCAAGTCCGAAATAATCATAGGAACCTGCTGGAACCTTCAGGTCTCAATTCTGAGGTCGTTTACTAAAAAATTCAATCTAAGTCAATTCTTTCAACTTTAAGCTCCCGAATTAAGAATTCTCCTTCCAAATCAACTCTGAACTTCCCGAAATTCAATTCCAACAATGCATACAAGTCTTAATACCGAAATAACCTATAGCCTTCACAATATTTTTAAAATATAGCAAGAATAATGAACAGTAGTAGAAATGCTTTAGGTCCTGGTTTTAAAACTACTATCATGAGTGCGTACATGTTCGTATGACATGATTACGGTTATTTCAAATAAATTCAAGGTACGCGTTTGCGCAGCTTTGATCGAACTTTTTCTTAAATAAACTAAATATGGTGAATTATGTACACTTACGCGTGACATGATATTTGACACACTAAAATTAAACGAGTATACATATGCGTAACTCGTCTTAAATAACGAGTAATCAAGTAATTAGTAGCGGTTAAAAGGGTAAAATACACATAGGTCCTAAAATGAGTAGTTAGATAAAATAAGCCAAGTATAAGTCATTAAATGACCATGCTAAAACTATGGAACTCGGGAGTGCCTAACACCTTCTTCTGGGTTAACAGAATTCCTTACCCATTTTTCTAGTTGCACAAACTTTTAACAAAGTCAAAATTTCCTCGATTTGGGATTTAAAATAAGATTTGGGACACCATATATATTATCCCAAGTAGCGAGTCTGAAATTAAATAAATAATTCCATATCGATTAATGTCACTTAAATTGGAAGACTCCCTTATATCCTCTTTCGCGTAAAAGGAGGTGTAACAGCTCTGGCGACTCTGCTGTAGATTAGAGCCCAGAATCTCTGGTTCAGGGTTTAAGAATTTGAGCTTGTTAATGTCATTTTTACTTGGCTATTTATTGTTGATATTATTGTATTTGTGGGCGTAATATGCTAATTGCCGCTTATTTATTGCTTTGATGTTATTTGAACTGTGTTAAACGGTCTTCTTACACCTCCCTTCTGAGTCTTCTAAAAAATGATACACACATTTGCGTGGCCTGCTTTTCTGCTACAGGTCGTACAAAATACAACGAGAATGGATCAGCCACTAGGCCGGTTAGACTTCCGTGCTACTGGTACGTCGCCCCACCTCGGCTCTAGTTATCTTCTTGGATAATCGAGGTCTAGAACACAATCCCAAGTTTAAACCTATAATAACCATACCTCATGTCGGATCCCTAGTAGGAATATTTGTTTGCATACGTGCATTTGACTTTGGGGACTCAATGCAGGGGTTGGGTCCGTCTATGATAGATGTACCCGAAATAAAAGACCATCATCATGCATCTTACGTGCCATTTGTACATTTATTTGCTTCGGCTTGTATGTTGACCGACTAAGTAAAGAAAAACAATAAAAAAAACCAAGACTAGGGTAGGATAGAGAATTTACCCGATTTTGAAAACCCCGATATTTGAAAAATACCTTGAAATTCTGCCAAAATATTTGAAAAAAAGAGATAGGAAGAGAAAATGCATTTCAAAACGAAAATGAGTCAATATCATATTTTTCCAATTATATCAAAATACTGAACTACGCGAGTCTGATTCTCATCGATTCTGGCCCGCAATTTTTAAAAATCCAAAAATATTTTCCTTTAGTTCCTCTTTAGAAGTCTTTCCTTAGAAAATTAAATAAAGGTTTTTAAACCCAAAAAATATTTTTCTTCTTTCCATAGCCTTTCATATGTAAAGAAAAAAATCAATCCAAAATATGGGCTTCTTCACTTTGAAGTATCTTTTTCGAAAATTCAAAAAAGAAACAAAAAATTTAAAAAATAAAATATTTTTTTCTTTTTTCGAAGTTTTTTTAAAGTCTCTCTTTTGAAAATTTAGAGGCAACATTCAAAATTCAAAAATATTTTTCTTTCTTCTTAAAAAAAAAGAGAGAACGAATAGAATTCAACAAAAATATTTTTTTTACTTTTAATGTTCCCAAAGTTTTTAACAAAAGAAAACGACTTTATATATGTCGTTTATTCAAAAAAAAAAAAAGAGCGTCCAAAATTAAAAAGAAATTCCTTCATTTAGGAATCTTTCTCTTAGAAATTCAAAAAACAAAAAAAAAAAAAATACAAATCAAAATTCAAAAAAAAAATTCTCGCTTCTTTAAAAGTATTTTTTTCAAACATTTCAAAACAAGAAAAAACGAAATTCAAAAAAATAAAATATGTTTCTTCTTTGAAAAGCTTTCATGGTCTGAGTAAACAGACCATAAAGAGTTAGTTTATTTACTTCATTCCCAATCTTTATGAACTACGTAATGATCTTATTCATGTGGTGTCATGATACATAGGCAATCCCCATCGGATTCTATCATAGCCACAAATTAATTGAGAGAAAAATAAACTGTAAAAAAAATAGAAAGAAAATTTGAGTTAAAAAAAGAAAAGAAAGGAAAGCGTGACGAAAAATAAAAAGAAAAAAAGAGTGACAAAAACAAAAAGAGAAAAAAGTGCAACAAATAAATGAGTGAAATAAACAAAATGAGAAAATCAAGAGTGATTAAAGAGAGGCAAAAATGAAAGAAAAGACGTAAAGAGTAAAAAAGAGACATTTAACGGCCGAGATAAAATCGTTCAAACACATGGTAGAAGCGTTTAACTGTTTAGGTGTATTGCATCCCAATGTGCGATTTCCTATCTATTAAGCGTTTCAAAGCTAACAAGGTTGTTAAGCCAGGTTCTGTTCAGGTAGTTGGCTTTGTTGGTAATCTAGCTTTCCATCCTTACACAAGATCCAAAGGCAAGATTCCCATGGTCTCAATCCCACCACACTATTATTCCCCTCAAGATGCTGCTTATGCCATGGCACTGCCTCCACATGCAGTGATGAACGCGCAACCTTACATGCGGCCACAATATTATATACAAAAACGATCTCTACCTCTCAAAAATGCACTTCCTTACAAGCTCTATATAATCCCTAACCAAATGTTCCTCAGTACAATCCACGCCCAAGAGAGTCTTTCAGAAAGAATCAGTTCACCTTTATTCGTAAATCGTATTCAAGATTGTTCCAAAAGCTTATCAAGCTTGATATGTTGCAGCAGTGGCCCCGACCGGTCGAACCCTGAGTCCTCCTAGAACCAGCTGATGCTAGATGTGAATACCACTCTGGAGCAGTAGGACGTAGTACGAAGGACTGTTGGATCTCAAAAGAGCAGTTGAAAATTTGATTGAAGTTGAAAAAATCTTTTTTTGTGACGAAGATGCTCCAGATGTGACGAACAATTTGTTGCCTGCTTACAACACTGGGCCAATTGTCGAAATGGTTTGTGAAAATGAGGAAAATTTGATATAACACTGAAGGCCATTGCAGCCATTGATGAGACAGAAGAAAAAGCAAAAAACGGCCGCCAAGCCTGAAAGTTCCCTATTAGTCGGGAGTCTTGGTAGCCAGTTTTGCTATCTCTGCATTACGGATTATCTCAGGGTGTGATCCGAATGTTTTTCTTTATTTCTATCTTTAACAACTCAAAAAAAAATCAAAATAAAATAAAATCATGTCACTTTTCTTATTGTCTTTTCAATTTTGTTAAATGCAAATTTCAATAACATGATATGTTTGCGGACTTCATGCCCGGATCCTAAAACAATGTCAAATCTCGAAATAATGAATCAAGAATTAGATTGAAATGAAGATAAGCTTAAAGAAATAAAATGAAGTGTTGGAACAACTAAAGGAAAATTGGCTCCACATTGGAAAGATCCATACATGGTAACAACAGTACTATCAAAGAGAGCGTTTTACCTGGGAAACATCGAAAGAAATGTCTCTGTGACAATTGTCAACACAAATGAAGCCAAAAGGTACTATGTTTGATCCTCTATATAGCATTAGTATTCTCCAGTTGGGATGACGAAGACTTTCATTCTCGCTACCCAAACACCATTAACCCTTTTGTAAACCATTTGAGTAGGTTACTCATCTTTGATTACCCTATTTGGAACCTGAAAGTTATTATTAAAAAAATGAATGACAAAAATAAAAAAGAGAAGAAAAAGAAAAATACAAAAAAGGTGGAAGAAAAGGCAAAAAAATGAAATGAAAATAAAAAAAAGAGAGAAAAAAGAAAAGGAAAAAGAAAGAGAAAACAAAACAACAGAAAAAAACAAAAGAAAATCAAAAACAAAGTTTCTTGAACTACGTTCGACTTGATTCTGAAAGGATAAGTAAGGATCCGATAGCTCGTTTTGACTTCTAGTGTGTCGTTCAACAGTTTGGGGCCATGAGCAGCTTCACTTTATGTATTATTACTTGTATTCATGGTAAGAATTGAATTCCAGGGAATTTGGAGTTGATTTGGAAAGAGAATTCTCATTTTGAAAGCTTTAAGTTGAAAGAATTAGCTAATATTGAATTTTTAAGTAAATGACCTTGGAATCATGATCTGAAGGTTCCAGTAGGTTCGTTTGATGATTCGGACTTGGGTGTATGCCCGGATCGGGTTCTGGATGACCCGAGAGCATTTTGGCGCCTATTGTGGAAGTTGGCATTTTGGAAGAAATTTTATAAGTTTGGGTTGAAGTGCATTTAAGTGTTATCAATGTCCGTTCCGGGTTTCGAGTCTAGGAACAGCTTGGCATGGTGATTCGGTTGTTGGAGGGAGCAATCAAAAGTGAATTCGGAGGTTCGTAGGTCATTTTGAATTCATTTGGCTAAAGATAGAAACTTAAAGGTTTTTGAGAAGTTTGACCGGAAGTTGAGTTTTTGATATCGGGGTTGTATTCCGATTCTAGAAGTTGGAATAGGTTTGTAATGTCAAATATGACTTGTGTGCAAATTTTAAGGACAGTAGGACGTGATTTGATAGGTTTCGGCATCAAATGTAGAAGTTTAAAATTCTAAAGTTCATTAAGCTTGGATTAAAGGTCGATTCATAATTTTTAGAATTGTTTGATATGATTTGCGACCTCGAGCATGTCTGCAATGTATTTTGGGACAAGTTGGTATGATTGATTGTGGTCCTGTGAGTCTCGGTGGATTTTAGGTGGTTAATGGATTAAAATGGAATTTTGGAAAAAGGCTGAAGCTATTGAATGCTGTCAAAACAGCAGGTGCGAGACCGCAGAAGCAATCCACCTATAGCAGAAACAGCCCAAAGCCAGGCAGCCCAACACCGCAGATGTGACCCTAAATCCAAAACACTTGTGGGTCTGTCCGCAGAAGCGGCCTAGACCGTAGAAGCGGCCCAGACCACTCGAGCGGTCTTCCTTCTGTAGAAGAGGTAGGCGCAAGTGCGGCCCAGGACCGCACATGCAAAAATCGCAGAAGGCAGTGGCCTTCATTTATTCGGGTTCTAGGCCATTTTTGCTCATTTTCACTCATTTCTTGGGAGATTTTGGAGCTCTTGGAGGGGTGATTCTGCCTAACATTACGAGGTTATTTATTTCTAATACTTGAAATTTTGGTAGATTAACACATTAAACAACAACAACAACAACTACCCAGTATAGTCCCACAAAGTGGGGTCTGGGGAGGGTAATATGTATACGAGCCTTACCCCTACCCGAAAGGGCAGAGAGGCTGTTTCTAATCGACCCTCGGCTTAGTGAGGAAAGGAAAAACAAATGCAAAACAAAAACAAAAGAGCATTAGTAACTCCAGCAGAAATAGCGTAAATGATTATCTAAACATAAGAAACATTAATAAAATAGTATGCAATAATTTCATACAGTAACTACCATAAGGGAGACTCAATCCAAAACAAAAATCATCTATGGATAGCCCTGCCAAGCCTCACCCAACCCAGGGTGAGCAGTACGAAAAACTCTAGGAGCCCCTATCCTACAACCCTGATACTAGACATCCAGACTTTCCTATCAAGGGTCATGTCCTCAGAAACCCGCATTCTAGCCATGTCATGCCTAATCACCTCTCCCCAATACCTCTTAGGCCTCCCTCTGCCTCGCCGAACGCCGACAATCGCCAGCCGCTCACAACTCCTCACCGGGGCATCAGGACTTCTCCTCCGCACATGCCCGAACTGCCTCAGCCTCGCTTCTCGCATCTTCTCATCCACCGGGGCCAACCCCCACCTTCTCTCGAATAACTTCATTCTTAATCTTATCTAACCTGGTGAGCCCGCACATCCACCTGAGCATCCTCATCTCCGCAACCTTCATTCTCTGAACATGAGAGTTCTTCACTAGCCAGCACTCCGCCCCATACAACATTGCAGGCCTAACCACAGCTCTATAAAATTTCCCCTTGAGTTTCAGTGGAACTTTCTTGTCACACAGGACTCCTGATGCAAGCCTCCACTTTGACCACCCCGCTCCTATACGATGAGTGACGTCCCCGTCATTCTCTCCGTCCCCCCTGCATCACCGACCCAAGATATCTGACACTGTCCCTCTTGGCGATGACCTGAGATCCAATCATCACGTCTCTGCCTACTTCGCTCGGCTCAGCGCTAAACTTGCACTCCAGGTATTCAGTCTTAGATCTGATTATTTTGAAACCTTTAGACTCGAGAGTCTGTCTCCATACCTATAACCTTTCAGTAACACCGACCCTCGTCTCGTCTATCAAGACTATGTCATCAGCAAATAGCATACACCAAGGCACATCCCCTTGAATATGTCGGGTTAGAGCATCCATCACCAAGGCAAACAAGAGAGGGCTAAGCGCCGATCCTTGATGGAGCCCTATAACCACTGAAAAATGGTCCGAGTCGCCACCCACCGTCCTAACCCTAGTCTTTGCTCCATCGTACATGTCATTGATTACTCTGATGTAGGCTTCCGGCACGCTCTTCGCCTCCAAGCACCTCCATAGCACCTCCTAGTGAAAATCATGGAAATGGAGTAAAACCTAGGATTTTGTTAAAAACAAGATTTAACGACGAAATTTGTTATGGAATGAAGTAGAAATTGTATACTCTTGATCCTTAGGTTATAAAGAACAACTTTCTTTGAAAAATTTCGGAATCTGGGCACGTGGGCCTGGGGTCGAATTTTAGGAAACTTGTGTTTAAGGTTGGAAATTGCTTAAACAGTTAGAATGCAGTCTTGTGAGCTTGTATTGACTGGTTTTTACCTCGTTTATCTAATTTTGGATCGCTCGGCTCCAAATTGAGAGTCGTTTTTGGTATTGGAAGTACGCTTTGGAGCGAGGTGAGTCTCCTTTCTAACCTTGTAAGAGGGAATTATCCCCATAGGTGAAATAATTAAATATGTGCTTCTAAATTGTGGGGGCTATACACGCATGAGGTGACGGGAGTCCGTGCGTAGCTATTGTTATGTTTAAGCCCGACTAGTCTAGGACCCAAAATCATGCTATACTTGGATTATTTGTAATTCTATTGACAATTTGAATTGCTTAAATCACATCGAATTAGTAAACAAATTTCTAAAAAGATTTAATCTTTATTTTCTTAAATTGTTAAAAGAGAATTGGTTTTCTTTGGATAATTGTTTTCGAATGACTTCTTGATTGACTGTCTGTGTGTGTTTAAGTTCTGGAATAGGCTTAACGCCTCAGTAGATAAAATAGATGCATCTATTATTTTCGCCATTCGACCCTCTGGTAGTGCACAATTTAAATATTATTAGATCGGGTCGTGCGACCTCAGCATGATGTGTGCATGCTTACATTTCTTGCCTTTAAACCTATTGAAGTTGTTATTGCCTCTTCCCGACTTGAGAATATATGTATAATTGGTGAAAAGGGAAATTTGGGGAATTTCACATAAAAGAAAGAATTGTTTACATGTTTTACTCTATTGAATTACAATCATGTTTATATAAATCCTCGATTCATTATATTATGGATGTATCATTATTAGACCACTAGTAAGTGTCGAAGACGACCTCTCATCTTTACTTCTTTGAGATTAGACAGGATACTCGTTGGGCACATATTTTTTCGTACTCATACTACAATTACTGTGCATTTTTAGTTGAACAGGCACACACATCACTAGTGGCTTGGTTGGCGTAGCAACATGGTTGATACAGAGACTTAGATGAGCTGCACTTCTCGAGCCGATCCGTATCCAGCATGGTCTCCTCCAGATTGTTGTATTTATCTTCTGTCCAATTTGTATTCCGAATGGTTGTTGTGTTGTATTGCTTCCTAAAAATAGCTCATGCACTTGTGAAACGGGGTTGTTGGATGGTTATTGGGTACTTTGTATTGACTTCTTGACATATATATTTAATTTGAATTGATTATCTGTTACTAGTAAAAATTGAAGAAAAATAAGATTTTTCACAATTATTTAAATAAGAAATTAAGTATTTATGGTTGGCTTGCCTGACACTGGTGAACGACGCCATCACGACCCTTAGGTCTAACGAGTCATGAGTAAGTCTAGTGGAGTCTCACAGATCGATACGGAGACGTCTGTAATTATCTTCGGGAGGTTACATGGCTGTTAGGAGTACTTCCCTTCTTGATTCCTCATTGTGCGGTTTGTTTCCTTTGAGGTTTATGCCTTTATTCCCTTTCTTATTCAATCGTATGCGACGTGGAGTGCTTATTATAAATCAGGAATTGAGAAATTTTAAAGGCACTATAGAGGTGGTGCGGGATGCTTCTCCCTGCATAGTTGATTTGACTATTGTCGTCGCCTTACGAAAGGATATTCTATCTTTTCAACTTAGTAGTTGTACTTCGTGAGATCTGAGGCTAGGCACAGGTTTCCATGATGCTTATGAACTTTAGTCGCACGATATTGATGTAATGGTAGGATGCTTGCCTACGTGTCGGGGTAGTGAACAACTTTCTTTGAAACATTTTGGAATCCGGGCATGTGGGGCTGGGGTCGGATTTTAGGAAACTTGTGTTTAAGGTTGGAAAGTTGCTCAAATAGTTAGAATGCGATCTTGTGAGCTTGTATTGACTAGTTCTTACCTTGTTTATCTATTTTTGGATCATTTGGCTCCAAATTGATAGTTTGAGCTCGTTCTTGGTATTGGAAGTACACTTTGGAGCGAGGTTAGTCTCCTTTATAACCTTGTAATAGGAAATTATCCCCATAGGTGAAATAATTAAATATGTGCTTCTAAATTATGGGGTCTATGCACGCACGAGGTGGCGAGAGCTACTATTATGTTTAAGCCCGGGTAATCTCGGATCCAAAAGCATGTTATACTTAGATTATTTTGTAATCTTATTGATAGTTTGAATTTCCTAAATCACATCAAATTAGTAAATAAATTTCTAAAAAGATTTAAACTTCGTTTTCTTTAATTGTTAAAAGATAATTGGTTTTTTTGGATAATTGTTTCCTGATGACTTCTTGATTGACTGTCTATATGTGTTTAAATTCTGGAATGGGCTGAACGCCTCGGTAGATTAAATAGATGCATCTATGGTTCGCGCCATTCGACCCTCTGGTAGCACACAATTTATATATTGTTGGATCGAGCCGTGCGACCTTGGCATTATTTGCGCATGCTTGCATTTCTTGCCTTTAAACTTATTGAAGTTGTTATTGCCTCTTCCCGACTTGATAATATATGTATAATTGGTGAAAAAGGAAATTTGGAATTTCATATAAAAGAAAGAATTATTTCCATGTCTCACTCTATTGAGTTATGATCCTGTTTATATAAATCCTCGATATTATATTACTGATGTATCATTATTGGACTACTAGTAAGTGTCGAAGCCAACCTCTCATCTCTACTTCTTCGAGATTAGACGGGATACTCATTGGATACATGTTATTTTCTTACTCATACTGCACTTGCTGTGCATTTTTGGTTGTACAGGCACACACATCATTAGTGGCTTGGAGGGCGTTGCAGCGTGATTGATACGGAGACTTAGGTGAGCTGCACTTCTCGAGACGACCTGCAGCCAGCAGAGTCTCCTCCAAATTCTTGTATTTATCTTCTCTCCAATTTGTATTCTGGACGATTATTGTATTGTATTGCTTTCTAAAAATAACTAATGCACTTGTGACACAGGGTTCTTGGATGGTTATTTGGTATTTTGTATTGACTTCTTGACATATATTTTTAATTTGAACTGATTATCTTTTACTAGTAAAAATTGAAGAAAAATCAGAGTTTTCACAATTGTTTAAATGGGAAATTAGTTAAGTATTTATGGTTGGCTTGCCTGACAGGGATATCCGGAGCCATCACGACCCTTAGTGGATTTTAGGTCGTGAAAGGATACGTAGGCAACCTCTCTCTGGGGTTTAGGCATACTAAAATAAAAGCCCGACAATCCCCCAAAAGTGAAACTTGGGCAGACATTATAATGGTTTGGCGATGGTTTTGCCTAAAAAGTTCCAAGGTTGTTATTCAATCAAAATGCTTTTTATCCCAAAACTATGTTCAATTCCTTCTGATCAATCGGCAGGAATGTTTAAGAATTGGAGGATATGGATACTTGGATCTGATACAACCAAATGAGAGAAATGAAATGAGAGAGTCTTATAGGTGAAAACCCCCCACAAGCACCATAAGATGGTGGTAAGTGGAGAAACTAAAATGAGAGAGTCTTGTGAGTGAAAACTCTCAAAAAGCAATACAAGACAATTGTGAGAAGAGAAATGCTAGAGGTCAGCTCATGAAAACCCGCAAAGGGCATCACTGATCGAAAAAGAGGGTCTTCAGTCACTGACATTGACACAGGCTTGGGCAAGGTTTCTCGATTTTGAGGCAAACGTTGTGATGAATTTCTGAGATTCGGACAGTTTGCACAGATCATTCAACCATTCCAAAAGGAATTTCATTTTTATTGAAGTCCACACATACTCTAGATAAGTCCTACTTTTCTTTCCCCGAAAGGGATACCTTTTGTCTAAATTCATTTGTCCATTCCATTGTTTGTTTTTTCCTTTGAATCCTTTTTGATCGAAATCTATTCCAAAACCGAGACAAAGAAGGGATGGCAAGACAGATTTATAGGGTTCTCATTTGATATGAGATAACATGGAAAAAATGCACAAATCCTCGTCAGAGGCATCAAGTCGACCTCAACGGACCATGGCGGCCGATGTTTTGAAATCAAAACTCTTGGAAGGATAAAATCAAATTGAAGTGTCTATAAAGGAAAATGAAGTTGAAAGGATTGAGTCCCACATGGCTAACTGTCTTAGAAAATTATTGAAAAGCCGAGGTACCCTAAATGCTCTAAAATTGAAGTTGGAAGAAAGAAGCCAGAAATGAAAGGCTTACGAATGCAAAATAAAGGTTGAAAAGGTTAAGTCCCATGCGACTAGTCGTTGCAGCAAGTTTGAGGAGCCAAAAGTTTCCCAATGCTCCGAAATTAAAAATTAAAAAAAAAGATCATAAGCAAAAGGCCTACCAAGGCAAAATAAATTTGAAAAGGTTGAATCCCATGTGACCAACCGTCATGAAAAAAGTTTGGAAAAATCAGAGGTTCTTCTTGGTCAGAAATGCAATCGGTATTCACGAAGCAACCAGTTGCAGTTAAAAGGGCCCAGAACAAGTGGTTGAAATAATCAAGGCCACAAAATGAACCATCATTTCAAACAGACAAATTATTCTTTGTTTGTAAAAATAGGAAAAATAGGTGCAATCCAAAAACAATCTTGCAAGAAGCAGGTGCAACCAAAAAGAAACCGCGCAAGGGCTAGAAATAGCTTTGCAGCAACAACCCAAAAAGGGAAGTCTCCTCCAAAATTATTTCTTGCATTTAGTCATTTTCTAAAATAAAAAATGAATGAAATGAAAAAAGAAAAAGAAAAAGAAAGAAAACAAAGAAAAGTTCAAAGTCATGATAGTATAGGGTCTCCAATCCCTAGCTGCGTTTTTTCCAACATAGGGTCACTACTCCCTAGTTGATTCCAACGTAGGCTCTCCACTCTCTTGTTGATGCCAGCATAACCTGATGCTACCATAACCTAGTGCCAATATAGGGTCACTAATCCCTAGTTAATGCCAACAAAGGGTCTCCATTCCCTAGTTGATGCCAGCATAACTTAATGCCAATATAGGGTTACCATTACCTAGTTCATGATTTTCTAACATAGGGTCTCCAGTCCCTAGTTGATGCAAGCACAACCTAATGATTTTCCAACATAGGGTCTCCATTCCCTAGTTGATTCCAGCATAACTTGATAACTTTCCAACATCGTGTCTCCAACTCCCTAGTTAATGCCAACATAACATGATGATTTTCCAACATAGGGTCTTCACTTCCTAGTTGATGTCAGAAGAACCTGATGAATTTCCATATCCACTCCCTAATTGATGCTAACATAACCTGATGATTTTCCAACATAGGTTCCCTACTCCTTTGTTGACGCCAACATAACCTGATGATTTTTCAACATAGGGTCTCCACTCCCAAGTTGATGCCATATAACCTAATGACTTTCCAACATAGGGCCTCCACTCCCTATTTGATACCAACATAACCTGATGCCAACATATGGTTATTATTCCCTAATTGATGCCAACATAGGGTCTACACTCCCTAGTTGACGCTAGCATAACCTGATTCCAGCATAACCTGATTCCAGCATAACCTGATGCCAACATAGGGCCTCTACTCGCTAGTTGATGCCAACATAACCTAATGTCAGCATAACCTCATGCCAACATAGGGTCACCACTCCCTAGTTGATGCCAACATAGAGTCTTCACTCCCTAGTTAATGCCAGCATAATGTGATGCCAATATAGGGTCATTATTCTCTAGTTGATGCCAATATAAGATCTCTACTCTCTAGTTGATACCAACATAACCTGATGCCATCATAGGGTCACCACTCCCTAGTTGATAAATTTCCAACATAGGGTCTCTGTTCCCTAATGGATCTTTTTAAGATATAGGGTCTCCACTCCCTAATCTTTTTTTACCAAGGATACACAATCCTGATTTTTATTGTTTTCAATAATAAAGTAGTATAGTGTTTTGGTTACAAATAACTCACAAAATTTTCCTAGTGAAAACTTGGGCAGAAAAATTTTGTTCGTTCTTTTGTTTTGGTGTCTGAGCAGATTATACCTCGAGACACAGGGTTCAAGATGACCAAAAGAAGAAGTCTCAATCTAGAATAAAAGAAAGAAAAAAAGAAGAAGTGAACTCAAATAGCAGAAGCGGAGAAAAGATGTGGATTGCATAAGACATGATTGAAGTCACAAGAATTTCATGTCCCCCCTTGATCCGAAAAGCTGAAGAAGAATGACCTAGCACTTGCAGCTAACAAGCATCAAGATTCATATCAGAGTCTGCATAAAGAACTAGATAACATTCAAGATCAAGCTTTTAAAAGACTCATAGATAGAAATCTTGTAACTCGTAGCTGATATGCTTAATTAGTCTTTTTAATTTTGATTATGATGTAATAACAGGACCAGCGACCGGAGCCTCGACGGAATCTCACTCAACCGTTGAACTCATCACCCCTTCATTCTTCTTGAACTATACGCGACCTGGTTCCCTTTAACCCAAGATATATAAGTTGTCCAAAATCAGGACTCGGTTGCACCTTTTTCTTTTGTTTTCTTCCTCTTTCGAATAGCGATATGGTCAAAAATTAGTCACACAACTCACTTTGTCCTTCTCTAAGATCTCTTCATGTTTTCAAGCAAAGACGGACAGTTATGAGCACCTAATTTTTTGACATGTTTGTTTTTTCGTCTCACTTTTTGGTATTTAAAATATTTTAGTTTATTTTACCTTTTTATAGGTTTATTTTAGATAAATTAAAAATTACAAAAATAGTTACATATTATTTGAGTATTAATTTTAGTTTTATTTACAAATAAAGAAAAGTTTCAATAAAATAAAAGAATGTTATTTTATTTAGCTTAGTTTAATTTTAAGTGAGAGGTGTTAAGAAATAAATATTGAGTGCAGTAATTTTACATTACTTTTATTTACTTATTTAGAATGAGTAGATTTTTTAGTAATTATCAAGAAAAAAAGAGCCAATGGAAAATTGTCACATATTAAAAGATTCTCTCTTATCATATATAACTAATTCACAAGCACTTCCCTAATAATTTTCTATAAATAACATCTATCCTAGACAATTATACTCCCAATTCTTATCTCTTCCATCAATAAATTTCCTAAATTAGATTATAAATAAAATGACCCAACATACACACATTGACAAGGGAGAATGAGAGAAGTCTGGGAGGAATGAAACAGAAACAAAGGGTGGCACATTTGCACAAAAGAAATGAGAGCAAAAGAAAACGGAATAGAGAGAGAACAAGGGGTGAGGTCGTGACGATTAGTTTATTGGAAAATCAACCTTTCCGTTGGTCCGTTTCCTCTTCCTCAACCGATCAAATTTACCATGAAAGCTCCCTCCTTCTTCATCCAAAAATGGGTGAAATCTCCCCAAAATTTCAGCTCGTAAACCACCTCAAAATCACCTCTAAAATATCATTTTTTCAGCTCTAAGAACCCAGCTGAATTCTATCACCAAACACCATGGAGACGCAACTCCGAACCAGCAAAACGCCAACCCAAACCCAGCTGGAATCGACCCCATAAACGACCCAAAAAAAACAGCTCTAAAGCCTTGTCAAATCTCCTTAAAATAGCCCAAAAATATCACCCAAAATAGCTGGGAAAATAGCTTCAGAAACAACCACGAAATCCAGCTGAACTACCTCTAAAAACAACATTAAAAGAACCTTCGAAACGCCTTATTTTAGCTCCAACAACCTCACCCAAAACTACCTGAAAACAGTGACAAAAATCAGCTCCATTCACCCCCAAAACTCAACAAAATCAGCACCTAAAACTCATCCCAAGATACCTCAAAATCCACCTCAAAATCAGATGCAAAACCTACTCAAAACAACCCCAAACCTTAGCTAAAATCCCCACCACACAGCCATGAAAGTTGGCTACAAAAGCTCCATAAGATTGTCAAAAACAACCGCTTAAACAGATCCAAACTGACCAAAATGATGCTGCCGAAAACCAGCTGAAATATCGCCTCTAAACATCCAAAAAATCTGCCCTAAACCTAGTGAAACCCGCTCCCCAAAAACTATAGTCGAACGAAGTCAGTCGAGCGGAAATATTACCATTAGTGGTCTTTTACTACCATTTTTTGTAGGTCAAATTTTAAGTATTGGAGTTCGCAGCTATTGTATGTTTAGCTGAAGATTCATGCAATATGTTAAAGAGATTTTGCTATAAGATCCACATTTCTTCCTTTCATTGATTATTCATGTTTAATATATTGATGGCTTTCTTGATTTGGCGTTTTGAAGACATGAGTTTAATTTACTCTGTTTAGTTTGATCAGGTTTGTATATGAAAGCTAATCAGTTTTTGATTTCATTTGTGATTTTGACAAAGACATTTGTTATGTATAAGACACATAATGAAGTTAGTGATTTTCTTACTTGTAGGCGGGCCATTAATATATATGAACCAATTTTTGCTCTGCTAGGCCCACGACATAGCTAAACCATCCTTCCTCTTAATAAGCTAGCCCACCTTTCCATAAATAATTTACTTCGTGTCCTCCATAATAATTTTCACAACCTATGGCCTTCACAATAATATCAAAATTTAGCAAGAATAATGAACAAGGGTAGAAATGCTTTAGGCTCGGGTTTTAAAACTACTACTGTGGGTGCGTACATGTTCACATAACATGATTACGGTTATTTCAAATAAATTTAAGATATGCATTCGCGCAGCTTTGACCGAACATTTTCTTAAAGAAACTGAGTATCGTGAATTGTGTACACGTACGCGAGATATGAATTTTCGCACACAAAACTAAACGAGTATACGTTCACGTAACTCATCTTAAATAACGAGTAATAAAGTAATTAGTAGTGGTAAAAGGGTAAAATACACATAGGTCCTAAAATATGTAATTAGATAAAATAAGCCAAGTGTAAGTCATTATGTGATCGTGCTAAAATCACAGAACTCTGGAGTTCCTAACACCTTTTCATGAGTTAATAAAATTCTTTACATGGTGTTTTGTTGCGCAAACTTTTAACGGAGTCAAAATTTCCTCGATTTGGGATTTAACATAAACCGGTGACTTGGGCCACCATATAAATTATCCCAAGTAGAGACTCTAAATTAAATAAATATTCTCATATCGATTAATGTCACCTAAAAAAATTTCCTTATATCCCCTTTCGGGTAAATGCGGTATGACACTCGTATAATAGTAGACTTCTTTGAGACAAAAGTGTTTTGATATAGAGAAATGCTTCTTTGAATAATTTATTCATACATATATATTTTTCATTGGGGCTCGACTATTCTACATGGACACGGTTCATTTGACCGTTTGGCCTATTACAAAGTTCTCCTATCGAGGCCCTCTTTGACATGAAGTATTTTCCTCGAAAATTTAACCTCCGAGGGTGATGCCCCCCCTCCCCAAGTATTTGAGGTTGATTGAAAAGAAGCCTTGGATACTGTTGAGTTTTACTTAGGTAGCACATAGTTGTTGCCACGTTAAAGATCTCGCCGGTAAAACCTATTTGGTACAAAATCTGATCTACCGGAAAAAGAGTGAAAAACATACTTTAAAACCTAAGGCCTTCATATAAAAAGGTGCCTTCGATACCTTCGATCGAACAACTGCAACGGGTTAGTTTCAAATTCAAATGAACAAAAGCAGAAAGTCATACCTTTGCAATAGTATTGTTTGACTAGTGATACATTCCAATTGTTCGGTAGTTGCTCGCTTTCCATCGTGCTAAGTTTGTAAGATCCTTTACTGACAACTCCGATGACTCGGTACGGTCCTTCCCAATTTGGGTCTCGAGTATTGAGGGCAACTTTCCGTAGAACTAAGTCCCTAATTCTAAAATGTAGAAGGTTGGTCATTCTACTATAGTATCTCTCGATTCTTTGTTTCTGCGCGGCCATCCGAACAAGTACTGCATCTCGTTTTTCATCTAATAGCTCGTGGTTAGTATTCATAGCCTCGTGATTTGACTTCTCTGATGCATGTTGAACCTGGCATTGGCTTCTCCGACCTCAAAATTGATTAAGGTGTGCTGGACTTCGATGTTGTTCGATATGCCCAAAGGACCTCGGGTAGGACTTCCTTCCATTTTACCTTTGCATTGTCCAACCTTTTCTTTAGGTTTTGAATGATAGTTTTGTTTGTTGACTCCGCCTGCCCATTTTTGGTCAGGTGGTATAGTGTTGATATGATCCTCTTTATTCTGTGATGCAAGGAACCATGTTACCTTGCTGCCGATGAATTGCTTTCTATTGTCACATACAATCTTGGAAGATATCCCAAACCGGCATATGATGCGGTCCCAGAAAAAGTCAATAGCTTCCTTTTCTCTAACCTTCTCGAAGGCCTGTGCTTCCATACGTTTAGAAAAATAATCAGTTATAAACAAAATAAATTTAGGTTTATCTAGGCCGTTGGTAGAGGGCCGACTCTGCCCATTCCCTATTTCATGAAGGCCATAGGGCAGGTCTGAGTGGAGTTATTCTCCAGGCTGATGGATCATCGGTGCCAACCGTTGGCACTTATCATAGTTTGTGACAAACTCCGTAGTATCTTTTTTCATGTTGTCCCAGTAATGCATGCTCTAATAATTTTGCGAATCAAAGACTTGGCGCTGGAGTAGCTCCCACAAGTACCTTCGTGGATTTCTCGTAGAACATAATCGGTTTTCCCCCGGCCCTAAATACCACTAATGGTCCATCGAACGTCCTTTTGTATAATGTTCCATCTTTATCTAATGTGAACCTAGCAGCCTTGGTTTGTAGGGCCCTTGATTCTTTGTGGTCCAATGGGAGTTTTTCATTTTTCAAATAACCGATATACTTATTCCTCCAATCCCAAGTCAAACTTGTAGAATTTATCTCAGCATGACCCTCTTTAACCACATACCTCGATAATTGGACGACAGTCCCCGGGACGATATCATCTTCTTCAAATGAGGATCCCAAATTAGCAAGTGCATCAGCCTCACTATTTTGTTCTCGAAGCACATGATCCGGAGTCCACTCCTTGAAACGGTGCAAAGTTACCCGTAGCTTATCTAATTACCATTGCATCCTATCCTCTTACAATTCAAAACTTTTGTTTACTTGGTTTACCACCAACAGTGAATCACACTTGACTTTAATGACTTCTGCCCCCAAGCTATTAACTAGCTCGAGACTTGGAATCATTCCTCAAACTCGGCCTCATTATTAGTCAACCTAGAAGTTTTCATAGATTGTCTAATGGTACTACCTGTAGGTGGCTTCAAAATAATGCCAAGCCCGAACCCTTTCATATTCGAGGCACTGTCCGTGAAAAGGGTCCATACCTCCGATGATGTACCCGATCTTAGTAGGAGTTCATTCTCTATTTTAGGTACAAGGGTCACCATAAAATTTGCCACGAAGTCAGCTAGGATTTGAGACTTGATGACCGTTCGGGGTTGATATTCGATATCGTGCCCGCTAAGTTCGATGGCCTATTTGGCCAACCAGCATGATAGTTCGGGCTTATGCAAAACATTGCGAAGGGGGTAAGTGGTTAATACACATATGAGATGACATAAAAATCTGGCTTTAGCTTTCTAGATGCGCTTATCAATGCAAGTGCTAATTTTTCTAAGTGAAGGTATCTAGTTTAGCATCTCGTAGAGTTCGGCTTACATAATAAATAGGGAGTTACGTACCCTTATCTACTTGAATTAGTATCCCACTTACCGTTATCTCGGATACTACCAAATGTAAGTATATCTTTTTCTCTACTTTTGGGGTATGAAGTAAAGGTGGGCTCGATAAGTATCACTTCAATTTTTCTAAGGCTTGCTAAAATTCTAGGTTCCACGCGAAATCCTTTTTCTTTTTTAGTAAGGAAAAGAACCTATGACTTTAGTATGATGAACTCGAAGTGAATCGACCTAAGGCGGTTATTTATCCTGTTATCCTTTTCTTGGCCTTTACACTATCCACGATCGTAATATCCTTGATGGACTTGATCTTGTCGGGGTTGACTTCAATACCTTGATTCGATACCGTGAAGCGAGGAACTTACCCGAGCCGACCTCGATGGAAGATTTTTCTGGTTTAAGCTTCATGTTGTACTTCCTCAAGATTTTGAATATTTCATGCAAATGAGTTAAATAGTCCTGGCGCATAGGGACTTAACCAACATATCATCAACGTAAACTTCCATTGATTTACATATCTGTTCCTCGAACATTTTGTTAACTAGGCGTTGGCATGTAGCTCCTGCATTTCTAGTCCGAAGGGTATTAAGTTGTAATAATAGGTCCCAAACTTAGTGATAAACGAGGTCTTTTCCTGACCCCCCCCCCCTCGTTGATCTGGATCCGAGTGTACCTGAAGTAGGCATCATGAAAGGTAAGGATCTTGTAGCGGGTCGTGGCATCGATCATACAATCGATGTTGGATAACATGAAAGAGTCTTTAGGGCATATTTGTTTAAATTCTTATAGTCAACACACGTTCTAAGTTTGTTTCCTTTTTAGGAACTATAACTACGTTGGCTGACCACTTGAGGTATTTTACCTCTCGAATATACCCTATTTTAAGAAGTTTAGTTACCTCATCTTTTATGAATTCATGCTTCACCCCGGACTAGGGCCTCCTTTTTTACTTCACTGGTTTCAACCCGGGGATAAAGCTTAGTCAATGCATCTTATTTCTGGAGGGATCCCTATCATGTCTAAGTGGGACCAATCAAAGCAATCCATATTATCGATAAGAAAGTGAATGAGTTTTTTTTGAGTTGGGGTTAACCCCGTTCACAGATATACCTTTTTGTCGGGCATGTACTTATTAGTATGACCTATTCCAGTTCCTCAATCATTGATTTGGTCGCGTTTGACTCTTCAGGGTCAACGAAGGTTCAAGTAGTAAGGAAATCTTATTCTTCTTCGATTACGTGTTCCTCCGTCTCGATCGGGACTGGGATTGATGACTGATATTTGGATGCATGCTTACCTTTGGTGTTCCACTTTTCTGAGGTCTAAGGATCTGGTATTGGTGTCACTTAATCAACTACAAATATTTCCTTTGCAGCATTTTGCTCTCCGTAAACCATTTTCACACCATCCTCTGTTGGGAACTTTATCATTTGATGAAGAGTTGAAGGCATTGCCCTTATGTTGTGTATCCATGGCCTCCCGATGAATGCACTATACCTCATGTCGCATTCGATGACATGGAATTTTGTATCTTGTATGGTCCCCTCTACGTTCACTAGTAGGATTATCTCCCATTTTATTGTTTTACTTGCCATGTTGAAGCCATTTAGGACCCAGGATGTAGGTACAATCTGATTCTGTAGGCTGAGCTATTCTACGACCCTCTTTCTGATTATGTTTGCTGAGCTACCTGAATCTACTAGAACACGTTTAACTTGAATTTTATTTAACAAAATAGAAATTACCAGGGTGTCATTGTATGGCTGAGATATGCCTTCCACTTCCTCATCATAGAATGATGGGACGTCCTCGGGCACATAGCTTTGAGTTCGTTTTTCTCTGGTGATTGACACCTTGATGCATTTGAACACAGGTCCTTGTGGGACATTGACACTGCCAATAATCATATGGATTACATTTTACAGTTCTTCCTGCTCATTTTTTGCTCGCATATCTCTCCCTAAAGGGTTCTTAGCTTGATCACTGAGAAATTCTTGAAGGTGCCCCTTGTTAAATAACTGATCTACCTCATCTCGTAGCTGCCCCGCATACTTTGATTCTATGGCTATGTGAGCCATGATACTTATACGTCAAGTTTGGATTCCTTTAAGGAGGATCAGTTTGTATAGGCCTGGGCCATCTAGTGTCTTTGATTCTTCCAATAGCTGACACGATCTCGATGCATCTACACTGAAACTATACTCTGAAAATCGAGGTGCATCTACGGGGTCAGCATGTTTATGAAGCTCATTCTTACTCATGATTCCCCGAGAGCTCTGACCTTGATAATTTCTCTGATCACTCCGAGGAGTATTACGACCTGAACTGTTGTTTCTCTGATTGATATAAAGCTGATATCATTCCTTGTTTAATCTTGATTCCTTGTATGTATCTCCGGGGGGATTGGCTGCCAATCTATAAGGATGAAGTGAACTTGAGGGGACTTCCAATTGGTAGTCCTCGACCCTGATCTTAATAACAAATATGCACGTCAGACCATGTCACAATTGGATACTCGATCAGATTTTACTTTCATTATAGAGACGCAATAAAACTACGTTCATTCAAACCATACATAAAAGCCTGTACTACCCAGTCATCCAAGACCTGTGGTAATTCTATTCTCTCCATCTGAAACCTAGACACTAACTCCCTTAAGATCTCGTCATTTCTCTGTTTTATCTTAAAAATGTCAAACTTTCTCATCGCCACCTTTATGGCCTAGCGTGTGCTTTCACTAAGCGTCTGCTAACATAAAAAATGAATCGATAGAGTTTGCGGGAACGTTATGGTACCAAATCATGGCTCCTTTCGAAAAAGTTTCCCTAAAACGTTTCAACAATACTGACTCGATCTCATCATCCTTCATGTCGTTTCCTTTAATCCCGCAAGTATATGAGGTAATATACCCATTAGGGTCAGTTGTCCCATTATATTTAGGTGTATCGGGCATGCAGAACTCTTTAGGAATGGGCATCGGAGCCGCGCTCTAAGGGAATGGATTTTGTCTGAAATTTTTGGCATCTAAACCTTTGATGACCGGGGTGCCCCCAGTATTTGATCAACAAGGGAGTTCTAAGTCTCCACCTTTTTGTCATTGTCCTGATTGTTCTTTTTCCTCGACTCAATCCTCTTGGTGAGCTCTTCGAGGATCCTTATAATGTCGGGGTCAGTCCCCGAGCCATTTTCGTTCGACCTCTTTGGCGTCGGTTTAGCACGTCGAGTTTTTCTAGTTAAGCTATACTTAGAGTTTTATTCTGACTATGAAGTTGAGCGATGACAATATGTTGAGCTTGTATCATCTCGAATGTCACTTGGAGGCTGACTCCCCCATATCCTATGACTTGTGTTCCTTGGCCCCCTGATTGGGCTTCCCTGCATACACTTCCTCCAGGGTCTACGCTTAAATCTGCATTCAAAGAAATGTGTGAACTAACATCAATCGGTTCCATATTAGGCACTTCCCCAGGGTTTATCGGTGGTACACCGATCCCTACATTATTGTCTTCCCCATGAAATCCAAGACCTTCATTGTCGTGAACATGTGCGTTTTGCGAGTTTGACATATTTAATCCTGAGAACAAAAATTCTTGACAAGAACAAGTGTGAAAATTACGTGTGTTATCGGAATCAATACTAGAATAATCACTATTATCTTTAGCTCTACGGTGGGTGCCAATTAATTTATGGTTTTAAAGATACGTGATTATTTTGATACTAATTAATAATCAAGAAATCCAAAGTATAAATGAAAAGAACAAGTAAAATCAAACCAGAATGTAGACTAGTCTCGACCTCGAGCCAAAGTGACATCGAGATGGATAAAGAACAATAAAGCAAGAATAATAAAGCTAAAGGACAATTCTGATGAACAATGAGCGATAAAGTACGAGAGTATATTCTTTGCCAATAATTAAATATGTTTACAAATGATTGAGGTTCCCTTTGTATAATAGGGGAACCCTAAATAAGGTACATTTCAATTTATTGTAAAGAATATTATTGAGACAACTGTCTAACCGCCTAGTACGAATTTGTATAAATTTATTCAAGAATTTGCGCCATGATCTTGGGGACGTGACAGGAATCTTGCTCATTATGTTACAAATCTACAATGGCATTATCTTGAGGCCAGTTATGTTTAGGCTTCAACATTCCTCAACCACTTGGTCCTTCGAGCCTTGTACTGTGTCATCGAGTTCAACTCAATCCATCTAGAATTCGGACTTAGGGCGACTCCTCAAGTCCGGATAATTGGCCATACTCAATTTTGACTGTATACATTCTACTTATGCCCCCTCGCTCCGAGCTACTCGTCCGTAAAACTAGATTAAACTCTAGACACTACTAATCTTAGCTTCCCAATTCAACATCTTTATTTGACTTCAAAATGCCTCCAAGAATTGATGAGAGTTTGGGATTAAATTTGGATTAATATCCATTTTCTTAATAGGCACTAGATAGGCCACAATTATTCCTATTCGAACGTGTGGTTTACCCAATATTTGATCTCATATTATGTTGATTATGGAGTATTGGCTGTCAGGCCAAAGGTGTTGCCAACGAAGAAAGTGGTGGAATGGAAGGAAATAGAGAACTTGGTGAGAACGTGTTATATATATATATAGAAAAAATTAAAAAGTTAAAAGACTTAAATGCCCTTTTAAATTAAAAAATATCAACATTTTAAATATGGATAAATAAAATATTTTAGTGAAGAGTTGCTTCTTAAGATGAAAGGTAGCATATTTTCATCTTTAGTTGATTTTTTCTTTCCTATAAATTGTTTTACTTTGCAATAAATTATTACTTCCGAAATCAAAGCTTCTGTTTCCAGTGTGACCTGCATAGAAGTTTGGAGAAATATTTTCCTTCAAAAGTATAGCAATTTCTGATTTTGTTTACGACATGTAGTGACTCTTTTCCACCTTTACTTCTTTATTTATATAAAGAAATATAGCACCAGATTTCATTGAAATGAAAAATTCACAGTTGATATGTGCACACCGTTTCGTTAAAATGAATCTCTCTCTTTGAAATTGAAAGAGTAACTTGGATAATGAGTAAGAAACTGCCAATTTCTTTTTGAGGTATTACGACAAAGAATGAAAAAGAAAAGAATGCTATGCATGTGGTATTTTTTGTCAATAATATGAATGCCTAACTAAAGTGGTGGTTTTTATCAATAATGGAAATGGAATTTTAAAATGGGAAAGGCTGCATAGTGCACTTCTCCTGGAAGCAAATTTTTATAAATATACAGAATAATGATATTTAAAGCCTCTTATTTGATGATGGAGTGCACGGCTTTGAAAGTCTAAAGATGGTCAAAGAAAATACTATCAAATTAAAGCCAGGACCCATGCAAACAAAAGTGAAAATATATGAAGAGGCACAAAGGAAAACTTTATATCACAAAAACAGAAGTAATAGTGCCAATCTTTTTATTTTAAAACAGAAGAAGTATCATAAATGTCCGAATAGGTTATCCGTACTCTTCTAATATAACTTTAAGTAATCAGTTTCTAATATAATTTTAAATAATCAGTTTACTTTTTGCTTTTTCAGTTGTGTTTCTTCAAAGTACTGTACACGTTTTACCGATTGAGTCGATGCGATTTTAGTATAAAAGCAAATTTATCAAAATAATATAATATATGTGAATGAAAGGAGCTATTGGAGCAACGGTAAAATTATCTCCGTATCACCTATAAGTTGCAAATTCGATCCATGAAAACAGATTGCATTAGAGTTGGCTGACTACATTATATCTTTTGATTAAATGTATATTTGTCGGTTATTTTATTAAATTTTTAGGTATAAATAACATTACCTGAATGATCTATTGGTTTAGTGTCACTATGTACATCTTTGTCAGGTAGTAACGTATTGTATTACAATTAATTTTCTCTTGTTTTGCCTGTTAAGTTTATTATGTGATGAGTATACGAATTGTGACAAAAATGCAATATCAATCGATAACTAATAACTTTGTTTGGTTTACCTGATTTTGTTTGTCCCCATTTGTCATGATTTGCTACGTTTAATTTCCTTGTATAAAATGTAACATATTTTCATTCAACATATTTAATTTCCATCTTGGGGTAAAAACATATATATCATGGCATGTACAGATAAAGTGGCATGATCAATAAATAAAATGGATAATGTTTGAAGGGACACAGAGTAATAATTATTAACATTTTCTCTATCCAACAGGTCAACGCCGACAAAGAAATAATTACACGACGATTCATATTGATCATTTATAAAATTTTATATTTTATATATAATTATTTATTCAAAGCATAGTTTAATAATATTATTTTTATTTTACAATGTGCCTCATACACGTACGGCGCATATATGAAAAAACTTGTATATAAAAAGGAATTGAGAGAAAATGTGAAGAAACGTGTAGAAAAAGCTCCAAGTATAGGAGGCTCCACGGACATTTTGAAAAGAGAAACCACGGTTACAAGAAAGTCATATATGAGAAAATTGTCTCAAAACTGTACGCAAGTATAATTTTTACATATCTGTTTCAGTTTATGTGAATCTATTTTTTTTGATATAACATTCAAATATATTTATTGAAATCATTTATAATCTGTTAGTTTAATTTAATTATTAATGCATAATTATTTTATACTAAATTTTCTTCTTTGGTTTATAGGTATTTTCCACTGTTATTGGTTTAGTTATAAATCTTTTTTGTTCTCTTCTTTTCTGCAAGTAACAGCTTGTTAATAATAACAAAATATTTAAATATTTTAGGATGAATAAACTTTTGTTAAATCAAATAGAAAGTTGATAAGTCTGTTAGGACTTTTTTTCAAAATATTTTTTTCGACTTTGTTATTTAGTGTGCCAACTTTAAAATGAATTTATTTTGAGATTATGTTACGAACGAAAAGAAAAAGGAAGTTACCGAATCATGCTGGTAATAATTCGAACGCTTATACTATTAGCTACCATCACCATTTATTGAACCCATTTAGTGTAAAATCTGGGGTACTGTGAAAAACGTTGTATTATTGTATGATTCACTAAGTGATGGACATAGGCTCGAGTCAAAAATCATTGTGATACAAGTTTAGTTCCCAAACATAACCACTACAAGATCTTAAGTCATAAATTATTTTTTAGCAGGTCGATGAATTGTTTATGACTACAGTTGTTGTCTTTCATTAATTATTTTTTGCAAGTTGATGAATTGTTCATAACCTACGTGCTTAAGATTTGATACGATTATCGTTGTTTATGATAAATTATTTATTTCACCGTACCCGTCGAGGCGCGCACGTTAAGAAGTCACCAATAAACAGGCCCCATCACTATAAATATATTAATCGTTAATAAACTTTTCTTGAATTCCCATTTTCATTACCTGTAAGTCCCACCATATCCCTTCTTCCCTTTCACAAATCTCAAGTACTACTTTGTAACTATGGGTAGCTCAGAAAAACTTCGTGTTGGTATTCTCTCAAGTCCAGGCTTAGGGCACATCATCCCCGTCCTTGCCCTCGGCAGCCACCTCGCCACCCACCATAATGTCTCAGTCACCGTATTCGTCATCACCTCCGGCAGCTCTCTGGCCGAAAAAGAGCTACTCAAATCTGCCAATAAATCAAAGTTGATCGATATAGTTGAAATACGAGCGGTAGATATCTCAAACCTTATTGATGCTAATACCAAAATGGTCACCCAACTTTGTGTACTTGTGCGCGAAAGTTTACCTGCTGTTAAATCTGTAATATTTTCTAAGAAGCATATGGTTGACGCTCTAATCGTTGATCTTTTCTGCACTGAAGCCTTGCCAATCGCCAAACAGTTTGGGTTACCAAACTATGTTTATGTTCCATGTAACGCGTGGTTTACAGCTTTGACTGTATACTGTCAAGTTCTTGACAAAGAAATTGAGGGTCAATATGTTGATCAGGACGAACCGTTGAAAATTCCGGGTTGTAAACCGGTTAGACCGGAAGATGTGGTGGATCCAATGCTGGACCGGAATGATCAGCAGTATAGCGAGTACATGAGAGTACTAGGGCTTGGATTCTGTTTATCGGATGGGATATTAGTGAACACGTGGGAAGATGCTGAGCCCGGTTCACTCAAAGCGCTAAGAGAAAATGAAACAATGAAATCAATCTTGAAATCAACGGTTTATCCAATTGGACCGTTATGTAGACGTGACGAACAAATCATAGATGGGAGTGGTGATAGGAATTTTGTCCTTAAATGGTTGGATGAACAAACTCCCGAGTCAGTTTTATATGTGTCATTTGGAAGTGGTGGAACCCTTTCATCGAAACAGTTAATTGAGCTAGCTTTCGGGTTGGAGTTAAGTCAACAAAAATTTATTTGGATAGTGAGGCCACCGTCCGAGGTTGGTGCAGACAAGTCATTTTTGTTAACGGGGAAAGAGGACGATGACATACCGGAATACTTGCCTGAAGGTTTTCTAACACGAACACAAGATTTTGGGTTGGTGGTCCAGATGTGGGTTGATCAAATCAGAATTTTGAATCACCCATCAGTTGGGGGATTTTTGACACACTGTGGATGGAGTTCGAACATTGAGAGTATAAAAAATGGTGTACCAATGATTGCATGGCCACTATACGCTGAACAAAGACAAAACGCCACTATACTTACAGAGGAACTTGGGGTGGCTGTTCGACCAAAGGTGTTGCCAACAAAGAAAGTGGTGGAAAGGGAGGAAATAGAGAAATTGGTGAGAACGGTAATGCAATATAGAGAAGGAAAAGAATTGAGGGAAAATGTGAAGAAATTGAAGATGAGTGCTGATAAAGCACTAAGTGTAGGAGGCTCCTCTCATAATTCAATGTGTGAAGTCCTCAAAGGCATTGAGAAGAGAATCCATATATTGTTACAAGAAAAGCATGTCTGAGGAAAATGTCTAAAAAGCCAATGGTAAAGGCTATATATAGTATATTGCCCTAAAATGGTCTATATTATGCCTTTTATGTACTGTAATTTACAGTATGCTTCAAATGCTATTTAATTTGTAATAATAACAGATTTCATATATTGGATCGATATTTTTCCCGTTTAATTTATAGCAATCGATCTTGACAATTAAAAAACTGGTACATGTGGTGAAAGAAAACTATTTAGAAGTATATGCACTATCAGCGGCCAAGTTATGTTAGTACAAGTAAAATCATGAAAAGAAAAATAAGAAAAAAGGGGAAACAATTAGCACGTCGATGATGTTCTTTTGTAAAATATCATTTTCAACTTTTCGGCATTCAAGTATTAATTTTGTTTGACCAAAAGTTATCGAAATCTTTTTGATTATATCAATTAGAAAAAATAAGGAGGTAGATCTCAGTTAAGTATAAAAAACTCTAGATTGAAAAATACAAAAGATGAGCGCAATAAATAATGTTTCTTAATATCACGAAACCGAACGGCTAGATATCGATATGATAACTTTGAATGTAGGAAGATATTGTAATGAATATTCTTATTATAAGTCAAGTATTCCTAGAAAAAGATCTCCTTTTACAGAGCCATCTCCTTCTATTTATAAGGGACGATCTCCTCCTAAACCCTAAAAGGTATAACAAAAAAAAAATATTCGAAAGTATGTTCTGACTGTCTCGTGTTGCATCTATGTTATTGCCAATGTCAAACATTCTCCAGCCGCTACCAGTCATCGCCTTTCTCAACGACTAAAAGACACCGTATCATAAGAGTCCCATCCCTTGTCAGTGGACGTGTTCGTTCAAATTTGGACCCATAGAGTTAGTCCCTCCGCTGGTTGAGGTTGCAGCTTAACACGAGCTCGATAGGCGGACATTCCCCATGCCTGTGAAGAAATTTGCTTTATGAGTCGTAATGGTTTGACCAACAATGGAAGGTCAGTATGCTGAACGTTATCCCAAGCGGTACGTTTTGTCGGGAAATGACTTCACGTCCACGTGCGTCATTATTATGCGTATTTTCAAGGAAGAGGCTGACAGTTTGTAGCTTCAATTTTGGTGCAATCTTGCATACGTTTTGATTTCGGCGCCACCCAACCCTATAAATAGGCGGAAGGTTTGTTTTTTTCAAAAATGCTTGGCCATTTCTACGTTTGTTATTCCTTAACTTCTCTCCCACTTTTGCTCTAGCAATTCTCTAGATTTTCTCTCTATTTGCCATTCTTAACTTTCTTTCCTCTATCAACACACTCATTGCCATCGATATGCCAAAATCATATCGATCTCGCGAGGGGGTTCCTGACACTACCCCATTGTCCGTGGCGCCCCTACCAGCAGTGAGGACATGACAGTAGAGGAGGGGGATAGTTTGCCCAACGTAGAAGAGTTACTGCCGAGGCATCCCATGTCTTTAAGTGACTTCCTTAAAGATCCTCCTCCCACTCTTTCTCCAATAATATTCGAAACTGAGCAGGTTCATATCAATGCCCTTCGTGCTAAATACAACATTGTCTCCCATATTGAAATGGTTCATGCGGGAGGGGATTTTGTAGAGGTTCATAGATCGAGGTACTGTACTTTTTGCAAGTACCCATTTGTGATTGGATATTCCTTCCCCTTGATCCCATTGGTAGAAGAATTCTGCCGGTTCTATCAGATTTGTTACGGCACAACTTTTCCCGTACATGTATAAGATACTTCTGGTGATGACAAAATATGCGGAGCTGGCAAGCTGTGAATTTGCTGTTCACCACCTCCTACACTTGTTTTCTCCTAGGTTTCACAGGGGCACAATGATGCACTTAAGACATCGTGGGACAAAAGGAATTGGTGGTTGAAACTGACAACCGAGCTGGTCGCAAATTCTTGCACAATTACTTCTTTGTTGGAATTGAATATATTGTATATGATCCCGCCAGATTTCCGGAGCAGTAGAATGAGAATCATAAGTGTTACAACTCATTTATTCTTTCCTTTTTTTTATATACAACTTAGTGTTTAGTTATGGCTCTTATTTGCAGCTATAGGGCATCCACCCCGTCCTATTGCTGGCATAAAGAACTGGGTGGCACATTTGCTGCTTCAGGCAGCGGAGACTCGAGATTATCCAATTTTTGTGAAACGCTACGGTCCAAAGGTTCTATTTGGTGAGTGTCTTTATCTATGGCGTTACCTGGCCATTTTTCATCATCTACTGATATGAATTTCAGTGATTATAGGTTGTGGTGCTTCTCCCCTACCCCTATGTTTTGACAGGACATCGCTACTGGAGGAGGGCAATTTACTCTGATTGAGTTTGTCCGATAAGGACATGTTTAACCGATACAAGTAAGGGATTCTTCTCGCGATATGGTTGTGAGGGAAGATGCCTATTCCTTACCGATCCATCACCTTATGGACGAGTCCTCTAATGGGGATGAATCATTACTAAGGAAAAGAAAGAGGCTGGAGCTTGGAAATGGCGTGGCTGTTGATACTGGCAAGAGTAGGACGGGTGAGTCGTAGATGGCTCATATGCCCACATTTATGGCTGACGCCATCTTGGCAAGGAGGCCTCTCCAAATAGAAGGGGTTTACCTAGGAGGTAGTTCCGTGTGCTCCGTTGAGGGCAGCATATGGTCTAATGTCAGAGGGGGCCTACACGTTAAGGGTGAAGGCTCGGGACCGGATGTCGACCCGGGGGATATTCATGGGTTTTTGGAATGTCGCAATCACGTAGAGGTCAGAGTGGAGGCTTCTGATCGACATATATTTGTCCCTCAGGACTATAAATTATTGTCGAACTGTGATTAAGAAGCATTTGCTTTAGTTGCTTTATATGCTTCCCCTGAGAACAAGGCGCTTAGAACGATGAGCGATATGGAGGTGTCCCAGAGCGTATCCGTTATGGCCTGGCAGGTAGATATCTTTATCTTCCTTTTCGTCGTTGGGTTTGTCTTATTATTTTTGGCATGTCCTTTTGCTTTAACTTTAATTTTCGGCTAGACCTTTATCATGGATATCAATCGTGAGCACCGGGAAAGGAGGAGGATGACCATCTATGGAAAGATGTTTTAAAAATATCAAGAATATTGCACCAAGCATCGGGCGATGGCTGACATCTATAATCAGGATGCTGACTTCTAACTGTTCTGCGAAGGGCTGAAACAGAGGGGGGATTAATTGGCGCATAAGGTCGAGTAGTTGAGAAAGAGAGATGAGGACCTCATGAAGGCCATCATCCGTGATAGTGAGCTCAAGGAATCCCTTATAGTGAAGGAAGATGATCTTGGACGGAGTAGAAGGTGATGGTCGAGAATGCCGATTACAAGCAAATGCGGCCAATCTAACTGCCGAACTGGATACGAAGACGACGATGATCAATGAGCGTAAGGGTGATTTGAGTGTGAGTTCCGATATATTGGCGACTATTATTTCTGAGGCGGCGGGTTTGGAAGATGCCCTCTATGTTTGTAGGTCGGACCGAACCAAGGAGAGGGAGGCATCTGCACTTAAGATAGCGAGACTTGAAAGGCGTGTTAGGAGTTGGAGGTAGATCTATCTACATTAAATGAACAAGTGGCATCACTTAGAACGGAGGACGTACATCGTCGGTCTTATCCTTCTATGTCTCGTGCTTCGGCCAAGCCTATCGTTCCTTGCTGTTTAAATGAATTGTGGGTTCACGCTGAGGCCCAGCTTGATGTGTACAAGGCTCTTCATGTTAACAGGATGGCGTCTTAAGTAGAACTTTAGGACATGCATGCCACAACCCGTGCAGCTTGCGAGGCATGCAGGTACGACCCTCTTATGCCTAACAGGGATGATATCAACTCTGATGATGTGACCGTCTTACCTCCGACTCCTGGTACGAAAATGTATACGCCACCAAGGATGATGAGTAGTTTTTAATTTGTACTAACTTTTGCTTTGAGACTTTTGTAAGGGCATCTTTGAGCCCTTTGTAAAGACAGATGATTGTAATATTTTGTTGTAATGATAAATTATTTTTACGATTCGTTTGCAATCTTTGCTGTATTTATGATACTTCGGGTCTTTTTTGAAATGTTAAGACCATTTTGCTTCGAGTGAGGTCGAACCCTTTACTTCGATGGTGGCCTTAGCCATTAGGATGCTACTTACAAGATGGTGTCGAAGTAGTATCCCATTGTGGTTCGAGTTAGGTCAAACTCTCTACTTCGATGATGGCCTTAGCCGTTGGGATGTTACTTTCGAACTGGTGTCGAAGTAGTATCCCGTCGTGGTTCAAGTGATGTCGAACTCTTTACTTCGATGATGGCCTTGGCCATTTGCATATTACTTTCGAGCTAGTGTGGAAGTAGTATCCTATCGTGGTTTGAGTGATGTCAAACTCTTTACTTCGACGATGGACTTAGCCATTGGGATGTTATTTTCGAGCTATTGTCGGAGTAGTATCTGGTCATGGTTCGAGTGATGTCAAACTCTTTACTTCGATGATAGCCTTAGCCATTGGGTTGTTTCTTACGAGCTAGTGTTGAAGTAGTATCCCGTCGTAGTTCGATTGATGTCGAAATCTTTACTTTGATGATGGCCTTAGCCATTAGGGTGTTGTTTTCGAGCTTGTGTCGAAGTAACATCCCGTCATGGCTCTCGTAGCCATTGGGATGTTACTTTTGAGCTGGTGTCGAAGTAGTATCCCGTCGTGGTTCGAGTGATATCTAACTCTTTACTTTAATGATGGCCTTAGCCATTGCATCTGCTGGAGTGTAGCATATGTCGATTTTATTCATCACTAGAGATTCAACTATGTTCATGTCAGAAATATATGTTGACTTTGTTCATACAATGTAGATTTGATTTTGTTCCAATCAGAAATACATGTTGACTTCGTTCATACAATGGAGATTTGATTATATTCCTGTCGAAAAATATATGTTGACTTCGTACATACAATGGTGATTTGACTATCTATACCTAGTCCCTTCTTTGCTCGGCCTGGAGATAATGTCGGCAGGCGGGGCAAAGGATAATGCTTCAGACCTCGAGATGTCTCCCTTTCCGCCTCATTAAAAACCTTACCGAGAAAAATCAATTGGGACAAAACCCGGGTGAGGGAAAAAGAGTACAACATAGGCGACGCCTCTTTCTAGAAGTGCAAGTATTTAATATTGCAAACATTCTAGTTGTTTTGGAGTAGTTTTCCTTCCATTGTATCTAATCGGAATGCTCCTTTGTTTGCTGCAGCCATGAGTTTTTATGGCCCGTCCCAGTTTGTTCCACTTTTCCCTTATTTGGGTCTTTCGCTGCTTGTGTTTTAGCTTTGAGAACATAGTCCCCAATTTTGAGTGGTCGTACTTTGGCCTTCATGTCATAGTACCTTGCTGCTTGTTGCTTTTGGTCTATCATTCTTATTTGAGCCATACTTCGCTCTTCGACTTCATCCAGGTCTTGTAATCTACTTTTGTCCTTACTAGGTGCGCTCTCGTTGGATTATCTTAGGCTAGGTTCTTTGACTTCGACGAGAATAATGGCGTTAGTCCCGTAGACTAATAAATATGGCATCTCGTCTATGCTGGTATTTAGCGTGGTACAGTATGCCCATAGTACTTCTTGTATAAGTTCACGATATAGCCCCTTGGCATCCTCGTTCCTCTTTTTCAATATATTTAATATCATTTTGTTGGAGGATTCGGCTTGGCCGTTGTCGGAGGTATGATAAGGTGTGGAAATTATTTGCTTGATGTGCCTTTTTTCGAAAAACTTGGTTGTTTCTTCGCGACGAACTGAGGCCCGTTGTTGCATCTTATTCTTCGGGAATGCTGAAGCGACATCATATTTTTCCCTGTAAATGCTATAACTTCTTGCTCACTTATTTGAGTGTATGCACCTGCTTCCACCCATTTAGAGAAATAGTTAGTTAAAACCAAAAGGAAATGCACCTTACCTCGCTCTGCGGGGAGGGGTTCGACAATATCCATACCCCACTTTATGAATGGCCATGGCAAATTTATGAATACATGATTTCTCCTTCTTGGTGTATCATAGGGGCGTATTTTTGGCACTGCTCACATTTTCTGACGTAATCTCCGGCTTCTTTTTTCATGGTAGGCCAGTAGTATCCTGTGTAGATGAGGCATCTGGCGAGGGCACGGTTTCCCGTATGGGCTTTGTAGTGACCATCATGTACTTCTTCTAGTACCCTCTTTGTTTAATTTGGCCCAACACATTTGGTTAGGGGACCACCAAAATGTTCTTTTAGAAAGATCATAGTTTACGAGGTTGTACCAGACCACCTATATTCAGAGCCTTTTAGCTTCTTTCTTATCTTATGGGAGCGTTCGTTCCTGCAAATATGTTATGACACGGTTGCACCAGTCCCATGTTAAACTTATAGAGTGTACCTCGACTTGGTCTATCGAGAAATGGAGAAGGGTGACCATATTTTCTTTGCTGATATTTCTGGTAGCTGCCGCTTGCTTGGTGAGGCCGTACGCTTTGATATTCTGCCCCTGGGGTATTTGGTTGAGGTGGCATTCATCGAATTCTGTTTGTAGTTAGTGAATTTCTGATTGGTACTTCTGCAATTTTTGTTCTTTGATTTGGAAAGTCCTAGTGACTTGATTCACTTTGAGTTAAGAGTTGCAATGGAGGACGAGTCCTCGAGCACCATGTTTGGGGGCTAATCTCAATCCTGCAATCACAACTTCATACTCGGCCTTGTTGTTAGTCATCTCGGGGCACCGTATTGATTTGTGCATTTGGCCAACCTACCCGATAGTTCGGGTTTGTGCAGGATGCCCCTGACATTGAAAATATGGTTTAAAATTTCATAAAGTTATGGCAATTGCCATAGCTAATTTCTCGGGGGGGGGGGGGGGGGGGCTTGTTTTGCTGATATAATAAATTGGAGATTGCATACCTTTGTTTTTGCAGACCAAAACTGCACTTATTGCAACTTCGAAGACTGCTAGGTACACCAAGAGACATTCACCTAGATCTTCCTTAACGAGTAATGACGGCAAGGATAGGTATGATTTTAGTTTTCTTAGGGCGTTGATGCATTCTGAATTCCACAATAGTCTGTGGTCATTCCTTAATACATTGAAAAATTTATGGCACATGTCTGATGATTGTGAGATGAATCTCGACAGGGCGGCTATTCGTGCTATCAATTTTTGTCCCTGCTTTTTGTTGGTTAACATCTTCGGTGTTCCCTCGATGGCCTTGATTTGATCTAGGTTGACCTCGATGCCTCTTTGTGATACCAAAACACTGAGGAAATTGTAGAAAATCATTCTATCCATGATATGTGTGCTTTGGTTGTATTAGCATGATTTTCAGGTATAGGTTTTGATGAATGACAAACAATGAAGTCAACTTGTTAAACAATGTTATTGTATGACAAACAATGAAGATGCATTAGCAAAAAATCAAGATTGAATGCCGAGAAGCATATTGATGAATGGATTGCATGGAAAAGCCAAAGACGAGCTCAAAAGTTCAAGACCGAAGACCCAAGGCGTAGGTCGTTAGGTAGAACCAATGTAAGAGCAACGCTTAAGTTATCTCGTCTTTTGGCTCAACATAGGTCATCATAAATATGCATAAAATCATTTTATCAAATCATATTTATCATAAACATATTTCAAATACTTCAAACAAAATGATTTTAACGTTTTCATTTTAACCAAATCGGTTTTTGAAGTAAATTGTCAATTATGGACAGCATAATAGACTAATCAATTATGCAAAGTGATAATCGATTATTCTGGAAAATTCCATTTATTGGAAATTTCCGCAGAGTAGGATAATCGATTATCAGAATTGCATAATCGATTATCTTGTGTCCGTTGCCAGTTTTTGAACACTGTAACAACATAATCGATTATGCATATCACAATAATCGATTATCCTGCATAAAATCAGCTTCCGATTTTGTAACGGTAAGCTGATAATCGATTATCCAAATCTGATAATCGATTATCTTGGCATAAAATCAGCATAATTGATTGCCAATTAAGCAACGGACATACTCTTCTACCACCTATAAATAAAGGTCTTTTGATCTGAATTGAAACACACAACACCTCTCATTATTCATATACATATTGATATCATTTGTGCATCATTATAGAGCTTTTGTTGAGCCATTTGAGAGAGAACTTTGAGTCGTTCATAGAGCTAATATTGTATCTCTTTATCTACTCTTAGAGAGTTCTTGTTGTAATAGAGAAAGGTGTTTGAGAAGACCATATCTTCTCATTGATTGTCGGGTTTGCTAAGTACCCTCAATCTTAGTGTGTGAAGTCTTGTGGTGCGGTATCCACGAGCAAGGTGAAGTCTTGAGGTGCGTTATCCTCGAGCAAGTTGAAATCTTGTAGAGCGTACATCTACGAGCAAGTGTAACGATTTGTTAGGCACCTGTAAGCTTAACGGAGTTAGTGGAAACTCGAGAGAGTCTCTCGGGGACTGGACTAACCACACGTTTTGGTGAACCAGTATAAATTCGGTGTGTTCTTTCCTTACTATTTTAATTACCTCATTTACTTTACTCCTGCAATTTTAATTCTGCAATATTTATTAATATTCTCGTGCCGCAATATTCACCCCGCCTCTAGTGACGGGCATAAATCCTAACAATTGGTATCAGAGCCTAACTCTCTGAAAGCCTTAACCGGTTGAGAGAACGATATATATATTTTTTTTGTTGAGAATATTGAACGCAAGAATGATGAGCGAAGGACACTCCACCTATAGGCCTCCACTATTTGATGGAACAAATTACACATATTGGAAAGAGCGGATGAGAATCTTCATCCAATCAAATAACTTTCGCTTGTGGCAAATCATCAAGAACGGTGAACAAATGCCAACAAAGAAAGTTGGGGAAACCACGGTTCCAAAGGAGGAAGATGAATATGATGCCGAGGACGTCAAGAAAGTTGAAAATAACGCAAAGGCGGTCAACTTATTATATTGTGCGGTGAACCCGGATGACTATCGGAAGATTTCTTGTTGCACAACCGCCAAGGAGATGTTGGATAAACTCGAGATCACTTATGAAGGTACGTCTCAAGTCCGAGAATCTAAAGTTGATTTTCTAACACGTGAATATGAACTCTTTAAAATGAGGGAGAAAGAACCCATCGGTGTTATGTTCGAACGATTCTCAAAAATCGTCAACGATCTTCATGCTCTCGGGAAAGTGTACACGAACAAAGTTCTTGTTCAAAAAATCCTACGGAGTCTCACTCCTGAATGGCGTTCCAAAGCCAATGCCATCCAAGAGTCGATAGGAATCACGGATGTCACAATTGATGGACGAAGAGGTAACCTCGAAACTTATGAAATCACAATTCTTAATCCCTATCTTAGAAGTAAAAGTTCGAATATTGCCTTCAAAGCCTCATCTTCTAAAAGAGAAGAGGTAAGTGATTCGGATAGCGATGATAATATTTCCAATGCCTTGATCGAAAAGTTTTATAAGTGTATGAAAAAGGAAATAAAGAAGGAAGAACCAAGTCCTTCATGCCAAAATTGTGAAAAACTTGGCCACACCAAATCACATTGTCCAAAATCCAAGGACAAGAAGAAGAACAAACACCAAGGCGTGTGACATGGGATTCGGACAGCTCGGGCGATGAAACTGCCGCACTATGCCTCATGGCCAACGCGGAAGAAGAGGTAAGTAATTCTAACTCTTATTCTTTTGAAGAATTACAAGAAGCTTTTCATGACTTATATGGTGAATTGAAAAAGACTTCAAAAATATCCAAAGAGGCCAAGGCTAAAATCAAAGTTTTAGAAGAGAAAAATAAATTTTTGGAAAATGACAATATTGATCTTAGAAATAAAATTAAGGAGATGAATGTAGCCTCTTCAATTGATCAAAGTTCAAATTGTTCTTCTTGTAAGTCTTTGAAAATAAAGAACATAGAAATTAGGAACACAGTAGAAAAACGTAGTGTTGATAATCCTAAAACAATTGAAGTAATTAAAAAGGATGATAGAAATGAAGTTGGACCACCTAGAAATAATTCTAGGAACTTCACTAATGAGTCTAAAATTAATCATTTTAGACCACCTAGAAACAACTCTAAGAATTTTGTTAATGAGTCTAGAATGAATAATTTTAGACCACCTAGAAATAATTCTAGGAACCGCAACACTTCTAGGAACAACGATTTTAGATCACCTAGAACGTTTTTGGCTCAACCAAGACATATGCACAACCCGAATGTTATATGTCATTATTGCAACCGGGTAGGACACATAACACCCGTATGTTTTGCAAAACATAGAGATTTATCTTTTGGCTATGATTATTATTTGCCTAACCCCCAAGGACCCAAAAGCAGTTGGGTACCGAAAACCTATTTTTAGGTACGTTTGCAGGTGTGCTTGAAGACTACAATATCGTAGTAGATGCACCAAGCACGAAACATTATTGCATCGAGGGGGAATTTCGGTTAGTTATCATATTTTTGATAAAAACGTAATAGTTGATATATGTTAACAATTAATATATCTTTGTTAACAATTGATATTAATTATTTTTGTTGATTCATATTTTGATAACTTTTATCTTGAATAACAATTGGTATCAATTATTTTTTGTTAAAAATAATGATTGATGTTTTGATTAATATCTCTCTAGTTTGAATAACAGTTGATTTATTCACTAAAAATAACCTTTGATATGGTTGTTATATTTTTACTAACATTTGGTATTATTTCATGTTGGTATGATTTTTTAAATATCGTCAATATGTATTCCTCATTGTATTTCCTATCTTATATTGACACTAACAATTGATATACCCAAAAGGGGGAAGTGTCGAAAGGGGAAAGTAGCCTTTGTATACTCTTCTTTTTGCTAATGCCAAAAGGGGGAAGAGTTTAGGCGATATACATCAAATAAGGGGGAATGTATCTACGTTATAATATGCCTTATTTGAGGGGGAATTATCATTAAGGGGAATTGTTTGCATGAATTGTATGTTGAGATATAGCATGAATTTAGGGGGAATCCGAGATACATATCTCCTGTTGTTTGTCATTATCAAAAGGGGGAAATTGTAGAAAATCATTCTATCCATGATATGTATGCTTTGGTTGTATTAGCATGATTTTCAAGTATAGGTTTTGATGAATGACAAACAACAAAGTCGATGAATGACAAACAATGAAGTCAACTTGTTAAACAATGTTATTGTATGACAAACAATGAAGATGCATTAGCAAACAATCAAGATTGAATGCCGAGAAGCATATTGATGAATAGATTGCATGGAAAAGCCAAAGACGAGCTCAAAAGTTCAAGACCGAAGATCCAAGGCGTAGGTCGTTAGGTAGAACCAATGTAAGAGCAACGCTTAAGTTATCTCATCTTTTGGCTCAACATAGGTCATCATAAATATGCATAAAATCATTTTATCAAATCATATTTATCATAAACATATTTCAAATACTTCAAACAAAATGATTTTAACGTTTTCATTTTAACCAAATTGGTTTTTGAAGTAAGTTGTCAATTATGGACAGCATAATAGAATAATCGATTATGCAAAGTGATAATCGATTATTCTGGGAAATTCCATTTATTGGAAATTTCCGTAGAGTAGGATAATCGATCATCAGAATTGCATAATCGATTATCTTGTGTCCGTTGCCAGTTTTTGAACACTGTAACAATATAATCGATTATGCATATCACAATAATCGATTATCCTGCATAAAATCAGCTTCCGATTTTGTAACGGTAAGCTGATAATCGATTATCCAAATCTCATAATCGATTATCTTGGCATAAAATCAGCATAATTGATTGCCAATTAAGCAACAGACACACTGCTTCTACCACCTATAAATAGAGGTCTTTTGAGCTGAATTGAAACACACAACATCTCTCATTATTCATATACATATTGATATCATTTGTGCATCATTATAGAGCTTTTGTTGAGCCATTTGAGAGACAACTTTGAGTCGTTCATAGAGCTAATATTGTATCTCTTTATCTACTCTTTTTAGAGAGTTCTTGTTGTAAAAGAGAAAGGTGTTTGAGAAGACCATATCTTCTCATTGATTTTCGGGTTTGCTAAGTACCCTCAATCTTAGTGTGTGAAGTCTTGTGGTGCGGTATCCACGAGCAAGGTGAAGTCTTGAGGTTCGTTATCCTCGAGCAAGTTGAATTCTTGTAGAGTGTACATCTACGAGCAAGTGTAACGGTTTGTTAGGCACCCGTAAGCTTAACGGAGTTAGTGGAAACTCGAGAGAGTCTCTTGGGGACTGGACTAACCACACGTTGTGGTGAACCAGTATAAATTCGGTGTGTTCTTTCCTTACTATTTTAATTACCGCATTTACTTTACTCCTGCAATTTTAATTCCGCAATATTTGTCAATATTCTCGTGCCGCACTATTCACCCCCCCTCTAGTGACGGGCATAAATCCTAATAGAAATTACCCGAGGTTATGCTGAAGGCGCATTATCAGGAATCAGTTTCTTTCCATATTGCTTCAGTATTTTGAAGGCTTCTTCCAGATGATCAGTGTGATCTTCCTTCCTTTTCAACTTCACTATCATGTCATCGATGTCTTGAGTTCGAACTATATGACTCTATAGTATTACGTTCCCTGGTTAGTGATAAAAGTGGTCTTTTCTTGGTCTTCTTCTGCCATTAGAATTTGGTTGTAACCAGAATAGGAGTCCAAGAAGCTTAATAATTCATGCTCCCGCTGTTGCATCGATGAGCTGGCCGATGTGTGGTAATCGAAAGGAATCTTTTGGGCATGCTTTGTTTAGGTCGGTAAAGTCGATACACATCTGCCACTTCCTATTTTTCTTTTTCACCATGACCACATTGGCGACCCACTGAGGATACTTTGATTTTCAGACAGAACCATTAGCGAGCAGCTTATCGACTTTTTCACTGACTGCGTCATTGATTACAACGTTAAACTTTCTCCTTATTTATAGTATAGGCGAATAAAGGGGGTCGATATTCAGCCGGTGTGTGGTGATGTACCTCGAGATTCCCAGCATATCTGAATGAGAAAAAACAAATATATCGGCATTGTTAGTTAAAAATTCATGGAACTTACCTAGTTTTGAGAAGTTGTGCCTGTCAGCTTTTTTGTGCTGTCATTGTTGTCCAATCGAATGGGATCGAGGTCCTCTATGGTTGCTTTGCATGCTTCTATGACATCTGGGTCTTTGATGGCCTCTATTTGTATGTCGGGTTTGGCTCCCGATATGGTTGATTGCTATGCTTCCGCACTAGCTCCCTTTAGTTGCTGGGTGTGTGTGCAATCTTGGGCAATTCAGTAGCATTCTTGGGCAGTGCATGAGTCTCCTAGAATGTTGAATATTCCCCATAGAGTAGGAAATTTGATTACTTGATAGAAACTTGATGGGACGACTCGCATGGCATGTATCTATGGGCTTCCTATGATAGAATTGTAGGTTTTGTTCTAGTTCATGACGTGAAACATCGTTTCTAGAGTGACTTCTCCGGCCAGAATAGGCAACACTATCTCTCCAGAGGTTCGTTCCACTGCATTATTAAAATACGTTAGCATTATGCAACGTGGTATTATTTTATAATCAAGTCTCATCTGTATGATGACTCGTAGGTGAATAATACACACACTGTTTCCATCATCGACCATTATTCTTTTTACGTCGGTATCTGTGATACATAAAGTTATGACCAAAGCATCATATTGATGGAAAAACAAATCATTGGTATCTGACTTATCGAAGATAATACTATTTTAGAGTCGTCTACCATTCGCGAGCAACTGTCCGCTTGAGTTTGTGCATAGCGGTGAATTTTACATGGTTGATTACCATATCATCACGGCAGCCAATAATCATTTGTATGGTACTAGCAGGTGAAGGTGGTTTTGGGGATCCTTGAGGTTGGTCGTGCCCACTAGCGAAGTTTACCCGTCCATGATCGCTCAACAGTTCTTTCACGTGTCCCTGGTTTATCATTCTTACTACTTCCTGTCGCAGGCCTATGCAATCATCGGTCTTATGCCCTCTTTCCTGATGGAATTCACACAAAACATTCGATCTCCAGGTGCTTGGATCAGATTTCATCTTTTACGACCACTGCACTTTCGTGCAGAGCTTTTGTAGTGCATACACTATTTCTAATGGACAAACACGAAAGTTGTGAGCATATAATAATGGAGGCATACCTCTTTCACTTTGGTGTGGCACAGTGTGTCGAGGAGTTGCATCTTCATGTCGGGGAGGATGTAGGATGGATGTCCGGATGTAGGGATGATGCCTTTCTCGACCGAAACAGGGTAGTGGATCCCTTCGGCTATTGTTGCGCCGATATATCCTTGTTTCGATTTGGAGTGATGTTAGACATTGAATAGGACCATTTAGGTCGTCCCCATCTGCCCTTACTTAAGCACAATAGGCATTATGGATTTCTTCCCAGATTGTGGGAGCATATTTCATGAGCCTAGCAGTTTTTTAGTTCCTTTCAACCCATTTCTATTTAGCCCATTTTGGAAGGTCGCTACTGCCATTCCCTCTAATACATTTGGAAACCTCATCCTCACCCTGTTGAATCTAGCTAGGGAGTCCCTGAGTCCTTTGCCCGTCGTCTAGCTGACGGTGAAGATGTCGTTAAACCTAGCTTCTGCCTTTTTCGCTTCCGCGTGAGCGGTGATAAATTTGTCTGCCATTTCTTCGACCGTTGATATTGACCATGTCGGTAGTTGGGAATACCACGTCAGTGCTCCACCCATCAGGGTTTCACTAAACGTTTTCAGCTGTACCGATGACACCTATTCTTTCGATAGATCGTTGCCCTTTATGGCTGTGACGTAGTGGATTATGTGCTCTTCATGGTCCGTAGTGTTAGAATATACGCTTAACGCTAGAGGAGGGGGGGGGGGTGAATAGCGTTATAATAAAAAACAATATAAACTTGCGGAATTAAAAAATTGCAGGATTGAAATAAGTGCGGTAAGTAAATAATAAGGAACAAACACACCGAAATTATCCTGGTTCACCACAACCTGTGGCTAGTCTAGTCCCCGAGAGACTCTCTCGAGATTCCACTAACTTTGTTAAGCTTACGGGTGCTAAACAAACCGTTACAAACTGAGAACTTGAGTCACACAAGCCTCAACAACCTTTGCTCGAAGATACCACACTTCAAGACTTCAACCGAAGGAATGAAAGCGTTCCTTCTTACAACCACAAGGGATTAATACTTCCCTTCAAGTGTATACAAACACTTTAGCACTCAAGACAACTCTCTTTAAGAGTAGATATGAGTAAAATAAATACGCTCAAGAACACAACAACTTTCGTCAAGAGTTTGGATCTCAAAAACTTATTAAATGAATAGAAAATGATGAATATGAGAGTATGCAAGCTTTAGCAAGAATATGATCGGTTGTTGTACTTAAAAGACTTATTTTGAGTTGTATTTATAGTGTTCAAAACCCCCATAACCGTTGCCTAATTGCCAATCAAGAATTGCTGATTTTGTGCTAAGATAATCGATTATCTGATTTGCATAATCGATTATTTTCCAATCGTTCAAAAATCATTCCCAGAGTTTAAGCAGAATAATCGATTATCCAAATCGTATAATCGATTACCTGACAATGTTCAAAAAATCATATTCAGATTTTACTTAGCATAATTGATTATCAGATTGTGTATAATCGATTACCTGACAACGTTCAAAAAATCATATGCAGATTCTACTTAGCATAATCGATTATCTTTGAGAGTTTAAAAATACTTTGGCAACGGTCATTTGCATAATCGATTATGCTATAAGGATAATCGATTATCTTTTATATTTTGAAAACTTCGGACAACACTGTCTTAACGTAATCGATTATCATAAAGTACATAATCGATTATTTTACAGTCTTGTAATATTTGATAGACACTGCCTCAACATAATCGATTATCATAATGTGCATAATCGATTATTTTATAGCTTTGAAAAATCTGATGGACACTGCCTCAACATAATCGATTATCATAAGGTACATAATCGATTATTGTTCAGCTTTGTAAATCTGGTGTACATTGTCTTAACATAATCGATTATCATAAAGTACATAATCGATTATCTTTGTCCAGATTTGAGAGGCATGTTTAAAAATCATTTTGGCTAAAATAAAATGTTTGAAAATCATTTTGCTTTAAATTAAATATGCATGATTTGATAAAAATTATTTTACGAGAGAAGCCAAGTCTTGAGTTAATTGTCGGATCAAGATCACAATTAAAGAACAACTCATGTATAACTTTATTTCTTTGCTTGATCATGATCTTTGTTCGTCTTGTGCTTGAACCTCGTTATGTGTCAATTGCGCGCTTGTGCTTGGACCTCGTCATATGTCAATTGCGCGTCGTTTGTCATTTATCAAAACGTACAAATATGAACACACGTTTAGTTTAGTGCCTTGAGAACGTGTTTCAACAATTTCCCCCTTTTTGATAATGGCAAACCAATATCGGGATATGCATATTAGATAATTCATAATGACGATCCAAGACACGTATATAGATATGCAATTAGTTCCCCCTCAACATATGAATTCCCCCTCAATTTATGCCAATAAATATTAAGTGCATAGCCCTTATTCTTCCCCCTTTTGACATTAGCAAAAAAAACATTAGTAAATAACTTGTGTATTGATTAACCAAAAATCGCAATTATAAAAGGGACAATATAATGTCAACATAATCGATTATTGATACTTGATAATCGATTATGTACTTAAGAGAAATCGATTATTCTTAAAAGAGATCGATTTTTCTGCACCAGCGCTTTATAATTCCCCCTGTCTTTGGGGCGATACCTGCAAAACAGAATTAGGCGCCTCCGACGCTCAAGTTAGTAATGAAAAACAAAAAAAATGCAATGCATGACTCAGATCAACGGTGGAGTCAAGGATCCCGAGTACACTACGAATTCGGAAAAAGGACTTTTTCTCTAAAGGCTTTGTGAAAATGTCGGCCAATTGAGATTTGGTTTCAACAAACTCAATTTCGACATCACCTTTGAGAACGTGATCTCTTATAAAGTGGTGCCTAATTTCAATGTGTTTTGTTCTTGAATGAAGAATGGGGTTCTTCGTCAAGCTTATGGCGCTAGTATTATCACATCTAAGAGGGATATGATCGATACTTAGTCCATAGTCCGAAAGTTGTTGTTTCATCCAAAGGATTTGAGCACAACAACTCCCCGCGGCTACATATTCAGCCTCGGTTGTGGACAACGCAACACTTACCTGTTTCTTACTAAACCAAGAGACAAGAGAGCTACCGAGCAAATGGCAAGTGCCACTAGTGCTTTTGCGGTCCAATTTGCAACCCCCAAAATCGTAGTCGGAATAGCCAACAAGTTGGCATGAAGAACCTTTGGGATACCATAGTCCCACATTTATAGTACCAACAAGATACTTCATTATCCGCTTAACCGCAGTTAGGTGCGACTCCTTCGGACATGATCGATATCGAGCGCATAAACATACGCTAAAAATTATGTCAGGTCTACTAGCAGTAAGATAAAGAAGGGATCCGATCATACCTCGATACTTCTTGGTGTCGACTTCCTTACCTTTCTCATCTTTGTCAAGATGATCGGATGTGCTCATTGGAGTGGCCATTGCTTTGGCGTTGCTCATTTCAAATCGTTTTAGCAACTCTTTGCAATATTTAGATTGACAAATGAAAGTTCCTTCTTTCATTTGTTTCACTTGCAACCCCAAGAAGAAGGTTAGCTCACCCATCATAGACATCTCAAATTCGCTTGTCATTAAGTCAGGAAATTCCTTGCACAAAGCATTGTTAGTAGCACCAAAAATAATATCATCCACATAGATTTGATCTAATAAAATATTATTGTTTTTATGCTTAATAAATAATGTGGTGTCAACTTAATGAACTCATTGTACAAAAGACATTTGCTCAATCGTTCATACCAAGCTCGGGGAGCTTGTTTAAGACCATAAAGGGCCTTCTTAAGTTTGAAAACATCATCGGGAGATTTAAAATCTTCAAAGACCGGGGGTTGTTCAACATAAACTTCTTCTTGAATAAAACCATTTAGAAAAGCACTCTTTACATCCATTTGATATAAATTGAAATTCATAGAAGAGGCAAAAGCAAGTAATAAACGAATAGCTTCTAACCTTGCTAAGGGAGCATACGTTTCTTCATAGTCAATTCCTTCTTCTTGATTGTAACCTTTTGCTACAAGCCTAGCTTTGTTTCTAGTGATTACACCATTTTCATCTAATTTATTTCGAAAAACCCATTTCGTACCAATTATGGTATGATTGTCGGGTCTTGGCACCAATTCCCAAACATCATTTCGTTTGAATTGGTTAAGCTCCTCTTGCATTGCCAAGGTCCAATGCTCATCCCCAATTGCTTCGGAAATAGTTGAGGGTTCAATTTGAGAAACGAAAGCAGTATGTCCTAAGGTGTTCTTAAGATTGTTTCGAGTACTTACCTTTTGTTCAATGTCGCCAATTACCTTGTCGAGAGGATGGTCTTTGATTGTCCTCCACGCGTTGGGCAGTTTCGTTTCTTTCTCCAGTGGTGGCGCTTCCTCCGATGATTGTTCCAAGATTTCATCTTGAATTTCCTTTGGGTTTTCCTCTTGCACTTTGTCTTGAGGACTTATTGTGTTTAAAATACCTGCAAGATCAAAACCAGAATCGTTTCTCGCCAAGCGAGCATTATTTTCGGAAAACACAATATGAGGGGATTCCTCAACTGTTTCGGTTCTATTATTAAATACTCTATTTGCTTTGCTACGTGATGAATAACCAAGAAAAATTCCTTCGTCCGATTTGGCATCAAATTTTCCCAAATTATCTTTTCCGTTGTTATGAATAAAGCATTTACAACCGAATACTCTAAGATGGGAGAGATTAGGTTTCCTTCCCTTATAGAGTTCATAGGGAGTTTTCATGAGTATTGGCCTTATGACTACTCTGTTTTAAACGTAGCATGCGGTACTCACGGCATCCGCCCAAAATTGTTTGGGAATCTTAGCCTCATCGAGCATGGTTCTAGCCATCTCTTCGAGACACCTATTTTTCCGTTCCACCACTCCATTTTGTTGTGGTTTACGTGGAGCAGAGAAGGTGTGCTCAATACCGAGTTCGTCACAAAAGTCCGTGAAGAGATTGTGATCGAACTCTCCCCCATGATCACTTCTTATGGAAGTGACGGTTGTGTTCTTTTCATTTTGAACACGTTTAAGAAAACATCTAAAATTTTGAAAAGCCTCACTTTTGTGAGCAAGAAATAGTGTCCATGTAAATCTAGAATAATCATCAACAATAACAAAAGCATAACGATTTCTACCAAGACTTTCAATGCGAGATGGTCCAAAGAGATCCATGTGAAGAAGTTGCAAAGGTCTTGTAGTTGACACAATATTCTTAGATTTAAAAGATGCTTTTGTTTGCTTGCCTTTTTGACAAGAATCACAAATAGTGTCATTTTCAAATTTCAAATTTGGAAGACCAATAACTAAATTTTGTGAAACCAGTTTGTTTAAAAGATGTATGTTGATATGAGCTACTCTACGATGCCATAACCACATATCATCTTCTTTACTCATAAGACAATTCATATTCTCTGATGAAGAGTTTTCAAGATCAACCATATAGATGTTATCAATTCTAAAACCACGAAGGATAATTTTAAAATCACTACGACGAAAAACTAAGCATTCTTCCGAATCAAACAAAACAAGATTTCCCTTGTCACATAATTGACTTATGCTCAAGAGATTATGTTTTAGACCTTTAACTAGCAATATATGCTTAATGGAAGAAGATTCATTCTTACCGGCCGAGCCAATGCCGATAATTTTTCCCTTGTTGTTATCTCCAAAAATAACGTTTCCTCCTTCCTTGTGTTCTAGTTGAAGGAACTTGGATGTGTCTCCGGTCATGTGTTTGGAGCATCCACTATCAAGGTACCAAAGTACACTTGATCCCTTCAAACATACCTACAAGACAAATCAATGAGTTTTTGGTACCCAAGTTGTTTTGGGTCCTTGAGAGTTAGGTGTAAAATGCTGTTGTGCTTGACACGCAGTTAAGTGTCTGTGTCTAGTAAAACAAGCAGGAGCAATATGTCCTATTCGACTACAATAGTGACAGATGACATTCGGATTATGCATTCTTCTAGGTTGGTAGTAGTTGGAGGTACGAAAATCGTTTGCTCTATTTTTGACAATATGGCTATTTCGCAATCCATGAAAAACATTTTTTCTACTGTTTGTTCTAGGATATGCAGCGTTTCTAGAATAATTGTTTCTAGGTCGAGTATGTCTAGGTTGCGATTGTTGAAGGCTATTTCTAGGCGTTCTAAAATGTTCAAAGTTTCTTCTAGTGTTTGGTCGAGGATGCATGTCGATTCTAGGATGGTTATTTCTAGGATGAATGTTTATTTTATTTATCCTAGGTTGAGCCTTGGGTTGTTGGGGGATGGCTTCAACTTTTTCTTTAGGCTCGTTTTTGAAACCTATGCCATGTTTGGTCGATTTCAAATTGACAAGAACATCATTCAAATTTTTATGAGAAGAATTGAACTTATCTAGGGTGCCCTTAAGTCTTTCTACTTCATCTTTTAGATGCATGCAAGAAATACAATTTTTACTAGAACTCTCGGGTTTGTCGGCGCTTCTCATGCCGAAAAGTTTGTTTTCTTCTTTCAACTTCTCATTTTCCAAAATCAGTTTTTCCAAATCTTTTTCTTTCAAAGAGAGTTGTTTTTCAAAATCTTTTTCTTTCAAAGAAGAATTTTTCTTTTCGTCTCTAACAGTTTCGGAAGCTCTAATGAATTCACTATACAATTCATCAAAAGCATTTTGTATTTCCTCAAGAGAAACGAATTTTTTTGAAGAAATTTGACATACCTCTTCTTGATTGTCTCCGTGTGCCATGAGACATAGATTTGCGGCTTCGTCTTCTTCATCGTCGCTTGATTCGTCTCCGGAGTCACCTCCCCAAGATATGTATGCTCGTTGTTTCTTGAAGGGTTTCTTCTCCTTTTTAACATTTGGGCAATTTGATTTAATGTGCCCGATTTCTCCGCATCCATAGCACTTTACTTGATCTCCTTGTTGTTTGCCTTTCCGTTCATACTCTTTTTGCATGAATTTTTGAAACCTCTTAATAACGAGTCCGAACTCGTTATCTCCGTTGTTTGAGTCCTCATCATTTTGAGGTTGAGCCGTGCTTGCCTTGAGGGCGATTCTTTGTTTCCTTTGATCATTAAACGGAGGGTTAAGTATAGTAGATTCATAGGTTTTAAGATTACCTCTTAGTCCATCGATGGTGACATTTGAAACGCCGATAGACTCTTGAATCCCGTCGGCCTTGGAGCGCCATTCCGGAGTGAGACTTCAGAGAATTTTTTGGACAAGTTCCTTATCCGTGAACGTCTTCTTAAGAGCATGTAGGTCATTGAAGATTTTTGAAAATCGTTCGAACATGTCATCGATCCTCTCGCTTTCCTTCATGTGAAACAGTTCATATGCATGGGTTAGAAAATCAATTTTAGCTTCTCTTACCTGGTCCGTACCTTCGTACGTGGTTTCTAGCTTATCCCACCTTTGCTTAGCCGTTGTGCAACATGATATTTTTCTGTAATCATCAGCATTTACAGCACAATATAATAAGTTGATGGCTCTAGCGTTGTTTTGCACTTTTCGGATATCATCCGCATCGTATTCATCTTCGGATTTTGGAACCCATTCATTTTCAACCTTTTTGGTTGGAATTTGTTCTCCCTTCGTTATAACCTTCCATAGATGAAAATTATTCGATTGGATGAATATTCTCATCCTCTCCTTCCAGTACATATAGTTTGTGCCGTCGAACAGTGGTGGTCTGGTGGAGCATTGTCCTTCACCTATACCTGCATTAAAATCACGAGTAGAAGCCATAGATTGTTTCTCTCAAACGGCTAATTCTTTCGGAGAGTTGGGCTCTGATACCAATTGTTTGAATATACGCTTAACGCTAGAGGGGGGGGGGGGTGAATAACGTTATAATAAAAAACAATATAAGCTTGCGGAATTTAAAAATTGCAGGATTGAAATAAGTGCGGTAAGTAAATAATAAGGAACAAACGCACCGAAATTATCCTGGTTCACCACAACCTGTGGCTAGTCCAGTCCCCGAGAGACTCTCTCGAGATTCCACTAACTTCGTTAAGCTTACGGGTGCTTAACAAACCGTTACAAACTGAGAACTTGAGTCACACAAGCCTCAACAACCTTTGCTCGAAGATACCACACTTCAATACTTCAACCGAAGGAATGAAAGCGTTCCTTCTTACAACCACAAGGGATTAACACTTCCCTTCAAGTGTATACAAACACTTTAGCACTCAAGACAAGACTCTCTTTAAGAGTAGATATGAGTAAAATAAATACGCTCAAGAACACAGCAACTTTCGTCAAGAGTTTGGCTCTCAAAAACTTATTAAATGAATAGAAAATGATGAATATGAGAGTATGCAAGCTTTAGCAAGAATATGATCAGTTGTTGTACTTAGAAGACTGATTTTGAGTTGTATTTATAGTGTTCAAAACCCCCATAACCGTTGCCTAATTGCCAATCAAGAATTGCTGATTTTGTGCTAAGATAATCGATTATCTGATTTGCATAATCGATTATTTTCCAATCGTTCAAAAATCATTCCCAGATTTTAAGCAAAATAATCGATTATCCAAATCGTATAATCGATTACCTGACAACGTTCAAAAAATCATATTCAGATTTTACTTAGCATAATCGATTATCAGATTGTGTATAATCGATTACCTGAAACGTTCAAATAATCATATGCATATTCTACTTAGCATAATCGATTATCAGATTGTGTATAATCGATTATCTTTCAGAGTTTAAAAATACTTTGGCAACGGTCATTTGCATAATCGATTATGCTATAAGGATAATCGATTATCTTTTATATTTTGAAAACTTCGGACAACACTGTCTTAACATAATCGATTATTATAAAGTACATAATCGATTATTTTACAGTCTTGTAAAATTTGATAGACACTGCCTCAACATAATCGATTATCATAATGTGCATAATCGATTATTTTATAGCTTTGAAAAATCTGATGGACACTGCCTCAACATAATCGATTATCATAAGGTACATAATCGATTATTGTTCAGCTTTGTAAATCTGGTGTACATTGTCTTAACATAATCGATTATCATAAAGTACATAATCGATTATCTTTGTCCAGATTTGAGAGGCATGTTTAAAAATCATTTTGGCTAAAATAAAATGTTTGAAAATCATTTTGCTTTAAATTAAATATGCGTGATTTGATAAAAATAATTTTACGAGAGAAGCCAAGTCTTTAGTTAATTGTCGGATCAAGATCACAATTAAAGAACGACTCATGTATATATTTATTTCTTTGCTCGATCATGATCTTTGTTCGTCTTGTGCTTGAACCTTGTTATGTGTCAATTGCGCGCTTGTGCTTGGACCTCGTTATATGTCAATTGCGCGTCGTTTGTCATTTATCAAAACATACAAATATGAACACACGTTTAGTTTAGTGCCTTGAGAACGTGTTTCAAGTAGTACCATCATATATTTTAAAGAATTATGTCATCTTGAAGGTTTTTGGGATATAGTGGGGGCTGCCTCTTCATTGTATGGTTGCTCGACGAATCGACTGACATCTTATTTTAGTAGCAACTTCGGAGCGGCCGGTATTTTATTGACCCTCTCTTGATGCTCCTTCATCTGATCACGAAGCATTTTGTTCTCACATTCTATTTCTTCCATTTTTTTTAAGATGGCTGCAAATGCATCGTCCTCTGCATCAATGACTGTATGATTGTTACTTGTGCATGGAGTTTCTAGCTCAGCGATGAAAGTTGCGGTGTCTGCATGTATTGCGTCTCCGAAATCCCTTTGAACAGGTTTTTTGAGTATGTTACTCCCAGTGTTTGTCAACCACTCTTCCAACAACTTTTTTATAACTGGTGGTGTTTCTCGTGTTGTGGATGTTGAGGTTCCCCTCTCGCCTGAGGCAGTCACGCTTTCATGTCCGGGGGGGGGGGGGGGGATGAGGTGAGGTATCTCCCTCAAGTTTAGCGCTTGGTGTTGCATTTTCGTTATCTTCCATGCCGGATTCGTTGACCGAATCCAGACGGTTGTTCGTGACACCTACGACTGCCTTTAATCTTGCGCCCCGCTTCCCTGCCATTGTAGGTTTTTGCAAGGCTACGAAGAGGTGATTATCCCTTTCAAGGATCTAGATGAAACTAAAATCTTAGCTAAAGAAATCCCCACAGATAGAGTCAAATTGTTGACCAAAAGTTATCGAAACCTTTTTGATTAAATCAATCTTTTCTCTAAATGAATTACATTATGGTTTTAAACTCTCAATATATCATATGTAATGAATGATCGAGGTTGTCTTCTCGGAAGAGGTGGGTGGGAGTGGGGCGAGGCAAGAAAGTAACAATCATACCCGATATTCAAAGCACCGGAGATAGAAGCGGCGACAGCCATAAAGTGGGAAATTTCCATCCATGTGTTGTCTCTTTCGCTACCGCTCCGTGGGGTCAACATTACGAAATTAGCTCAAGATATCTCTTTTCAACCGAGGAACAAAACAAGATCATTTCATTCCATTTTTAGTAAAATAGTGAAGGATATTCCATTAGTAATAAAAAAGGGGTGGAGGGGATCCGTATATGTTGTTCAGGTCGATTAGAAGGTGCAGGCCCTGTTCCTATGGGTTCACGTGCTAAGGCTCCAATAAAAAATGCTCTTTTTCAAGAGAGAGGTTTAAGGCGCATTAATCATTCCTTGAAGGAGGGAAGTAGTGGATTAGGAGAGGTAAAGATGTGGAGGTAAATCTCAGCTAAGTATAATAAACTCTATATTGAAAGGTACAAAGGATGAGCACAATAAATAATATTTCTTAATATCACGAAATCGAACGGCTAAACATCGATATGATAACTTTGAATGTAGGAAGATATTGTAATGAATATTCTTATTATAAGTCAAGTGTTTCTAGAAAAAGATCACCTTTTACAGAGCCTTCCCCTTCTATTTATAAGGGATAAATCCCTCCTGAACCCTAAAAGGTATAACATAAAAAGAATAATCGAAAGTATTTCCGACGGTCCCGTGTTGCATTTACGTAATTGCCAATGTCGTACATTCTTCAGCCGCTTTCAGTCATCACCTTTCTCAACGACCAAAGAACGCCGTATCGTAAGGGTCGTGTCCCTTATCAGTGGATGTAATCGTTCGAATTTTAACCCATACAATTTTTTGTATACAATGTCACCCTGCTGGCTCAGAAACAAGTCGCCAACTCGCCCTACGTCTTGTTTTAAATGCTAAATATAAAAAGGAGATAAGAATCGCATTATGCAACTCCTCTACGCTGTACCAATTAACACGATTGATCAATGTTCACCTCAAGTGTATTCTAGTATTAATCTTGTTTAATAGTACACCTTTTTCTTGTTCTATTTATGTACAAAATCTGACTGTAGTCAATTTGACTTATAAGATATTGTAATAATTATAGCAGAAAATATTCAAAATTTATATATTATTAAAAGGAGAGGATAAAATTATCCCTTTAAAACAAATGGATGCATAAAAAATTTACATGGCATAATTAGTTATTAGTTATTAGTTATTATATTTGAATTTAAATATTTATAAAAAATAAAAATAATAAAAAATCAAACTATCACACAATATATATATGTGTGCGCGCGTATGATTGGTTACTTTATTTTAATTAATAAATATAAATATCTCGAAAATATAAATATATAAAAAATAACTACCCATTCAAATTGGGTGGGAGTAGTTTCAAGTTGGAGTTTTAAAATGAATAATGAAATTAAAAAAAAAATTATCATTTCAAATTGGCGAATAATTTCAAGTTGGAATTTTATAATTATTTTAAAATAAAAATCTATATCTATATATTTGTTATAAATAAAATTCTATTTATGGTGAATGTCTATATTTAGAGAGATTCTAGGGTTTATTACTTGGTGGCTAAGTCAATATCTACCTGTAAATAGAGGGTTCTATTCCATTGTAATTCACCCAAAATTCAATAAGAATTCTCTCTCTCTTTCTCTGCCATATTGTTCTTCTACTTTTATTGTTTCATAATACGTTATCAGCATGAGACTCTACCGTCTCAAGAAGCTTTTTGAGAAGATTAAGGTATAACTTTCCTCATTTTTTTAATTATGACTGACATTATGAAAAGAAAGTTCGTTACCTTTGAATTTCGGGGAAGAACTATATGACATGGGTGTTGGATGCCGAAATCCATTTAGATGCAATGGGTCTTGGAGACACCAATAAGATAAAACTAAAGCATCCACAAGAATGTGCAAATGCCTTGATTTTCTTGCGCCATCATCTTGATGAAGGGTTGAAAATAGAATGTCTCACAGTCAAAGATCCACTTCTTTTGTGGAATGGTTTAATGGAAAGATATGACAACTTAAAGTTGGCCACTCTTCCACAAGCACGATATGATTGGGCTCATCTGAGGCTCCAAGACTTTAAGTATGTTTCTGAATATAATTCTGCAATATTCGGAATTACTTCTAAATTGAAACTCTGTGGAGATACTATCACTAATTATGATATGCTTGAAAAAACGTTTACAACATTTCATGTAGGTCCTACAACAACAGTACAGAGAGAAAGGTTTCAAGAAGTACTCTGAGCTGATTTCTCTTCTCCTTATGACTGAGCGAAACAATGACTTGCTCATGAGAAATCATGAAAATAGACCCACTGGTCTACATCATTGTCTGAAGTGGATGAGGTGTATTCCCATTATGCTAAGCGTGAAAAAGGCCGTGACTCTATTCGTGGTCGTGGTTGTGGTCATGGTCGTGGGCGTAGGCATGGCCGTAGATAAGGAAGAAATTTTTCTGATGTTATTCTCCCCCAAACTGAAATAACCACCAAAAGTGGAAAGGAAAAGATGAGAAGCCAAAGACAAATGGTTCAGAAACTGAATGTTATCGTTGCGGTGGAAAAGAGCATTGGGCAAATTTTTGTCGTGTACCAAAAAATTTAGTAGAGCTCTATAAAAAATCTCTAAAGAATAAAGGCCATGAAGTAAATTTTGTCTATGACAATGAATTTGACATTACCCACTTAGATGAGGCAGGCTTCTTTGAGCGCCCTAATAGAAAAATAGACCACTTGACCGGCGATGGATCTTTGTTAAAGAAGATTGAGTAGTCTGATTTTATTTTGCTTATTTGTATTAGTTAATAAATAAATATTATGTAATTATAATTCTATACATAAATAATAGTCATTAGTATAGATTCGTATTATTAATTTTATGGAATAGCGTTTCGTTTTAAACCATGTTTGAGTTCGCCTTACTCATCATAAGAATCTTCTATCTTACATTATGCAACTAAGTCCCAGAGCTATTACAGTCAGGAATTTTAATATGTCCTTGTCGCATACTTTTTATGTATTGAAATGCTTGACTATGTTAATAAGGCTCAATAAGCAAATTAATTACTAATACTAATGATCGTCATGTTTGAATGATAACATATGTGACAATTGCACCTATATCACAAACTAACTAATTTATGTTTTCTTTTGCTGCTATAGGGGGTAAAATATATATATATATATATATATATATATATATATATATATATATTTTTTTTTTTTTTTTTACTTCTTCTAAACATGTATGTAGTAAAATTATGTAGCACAACATCTAAGTTCTACAAATAGTATTCTAAGTGCTTTAGTTCTAACTGCAAAATCATTTATGCTTATTTTATTTTTCATATAATAGTTGTCACGATTATTGATTACCAACACAAATTGTATTATATGTATTTAAAAAATAATAAATACTTATGTGAATTAGGTATGTGTTAACATATTGTAGGTTGCGACTAATATTATGAATATGTCAATTGATGTGCATGTAGTGAAAAAAAAAAAAACGATGTCAGTGACATAGTATAATTGAAGATAATGTAGAAAACAATCGACATATTATTGTTTGATGTGTTTTATAACAAAAGTTGATAGAAATTGTGCTAAAAGGACATTATGGAAAGATTGATTTCACTTAGTTTTTTTTTTTTTTAAATATTTATGTTTATTCGTATATTTTTTGTATGTCAAATTATGGGAAGTAAATATGGATACCTCACAAAATAAATTTGGATCAAAGTTCAATTGTAAAAATATTTATGTAATTGATTCATGTACGACACATACAATATTCAAAGAGAAAAAATATTTCTCTCATTTAAGTATGTGTAAGGCAGATGTTACTATAATTTCGGGTAGTAGTAATTTAATTGAAGGCTTTGGAAGAGCTACTATTACTCTGCCTAAGGGAACAACGGTCATGCCCCGGATTTTCACCATCGGGAGTCGTGATGGCGCATACTAATGGGAGCTAGGCAAGCCAGATTTAATTACTTTCTGTTAATAACATAACCCCTTTTTCACAGTTATTGACAATAATATAAAAATATCGAAAATAAATAATAAACGGAAGTCTTAATTATAGAAAACTGAATCGAAATGCAGATTTTCAATATAAGTCTCTATCAAAGACTGGTGTTACAATACTCACGAACTACTAAGAGTATTACATACAATCGTCTGAAAGAAAATATAACTGTTTGTCACGAAAACAAAGAGATAACAGGCTAAAATAAAGGATATAGGAGACGCCGGGCCTGCGGACGCCTCGAGGGCTACCTCAGTGTCTCAATGGACTGAAGGCTGGCTACCAATCTAATACTGCTGCTCAAATGCTACTCCGGCACTTGGATCTGTGCAAAATAGCACAAAGTGAAGCATCAGCACAACCGATCCCATGTGCTGGTAAGTGCCTAGTCTAACCCCGACGAAGTAGTGACGAGGCTAGACCGGACTACAGTGTAAACCTGTATAGTTACGTAATATATATATTGAAAAGAAATAAACAGGTAATAAGCAGTTATAAGGGGGGGGGGGGGATACATGCTTCGGGAAAAAGATCAACCTAACAGAAACCCAATAGATATATAACATCAACAACAATTCAATAGCACTACTCTTGCGGCATGCAACCCGATCCAATATACGTATAGCTGTTGCGGCGTGCAACTTGATCCAATACAACATCTGTTACGGCGTGAAACCTGATCCAATGTAACATCTGTTGCGGCGTGCAACCTGATCCAATATAATACCTGTTGCGGCGTGCAACCCAATCCAATATAATATCTGAATACATAACTTACATTGATCATGACAACAATCCGGCAAGGGATTAACCATAATTTATACTATATTGGCAAGGGAACTCAACAGTGCAAGTATATATGTCCCGGCAAGGAAGGATATCGACAAAACAAAAAAGCGTCTCGGCAAGAGAATAACTAATAACTCCTTTTCTTTCTTTCATTTTCGTCTAATAGTTAACATTATCACGTGAGCCAATGCTCCAAAGATTTAATTATTTCGTATGCCTCCACAACCTGTATTTCAACTTGAGCCAATGCCCCTCGGAGTTTAAAGTTCAAAATTTCCCTTCACCTGCTCTTTGCAACATATAGAAATCATCAATTAAGCATGAGAGTTACAACAAAATCAGAATATTCGCAGTACAAAGACTCACGGTCATGCTAGACACCAATGCATAGATACTCGTCACCATGCCTATTCATTGTACTCGACAGTTAGCAAGTAGCATTTAAGACTCTACACCTATTACTGTTAGATAATACGCTTAATGCTAGAAAGGGGGGGGGGGGGGGATGAATAGCGTTATAATAAAAATTAGCGTAAACTTGCGAAATTTAAAAATTGCAGGAAATAAATAAGTGCGATAAGTAAATAAATTAGAACAAACGCACCGATGTATCCTGGTTCACCACAACCCGTGGCTAGTCCAGTCCCCGAGAGACTCTCTCGAGATTTCCACTAACTTGTTAAGCTTACGGCTGCTCAACAAACCGTTACAACTTGAGGACACAAGCCTCAACAACCTTTGCTCAGAGATACAACACTCCAAGACTTCAACCAAGGAAACACAAGTTCCTTCTTACAACACAAGGGACTAACACTTCCCTTCAAGTGTACAAAAACACTTAGCACTCAAACAAGACACTCCTTTAAGAGTAGATATGAGTAAAAAGAATACGCTCAAGATCGCAACAACTTTCAACAAGAATTTGGCTCTCAAAAGCTTATGTAATGAATATAAAATGATAAGCAATAAAGTATGCAAGCTTTAGCAATTGTATGATCAGTTGTTGTGTGTTGTTGTACTTAAAAGACTGATTTGAAGCTGTATTTATAGTTGAAAAACCTTGTATTACCGTTGCCTAATTGCCAATTAAGAATTGCTGATTTTACTCTGTGACAATCGATTGTCAAATTACCACAATCGATTGTTTGCCAGTTCTTCCAAAAATCAATCCCAGATTTTACGCATAACAATCGATTATCTAAGATCAATAATCGATTACTGGCAACGTTCAAAAAATCATTTCCAGATTTTACGTAAAACAATCGATTGACAGAAATCTACAATCGATTACTCAGCAACGTTCAAAAAATCCTTTCCAGATTTTAATTAAAACAATCAATTATAGGAAATCAATAATCGATTACTCAGCAACGTTCAAAAAATCCTTTCCAGATTTTAATTAAAACAATCGATTATAGGAAATCAAAAATTGATTACCTGACGGTATTTGAAAACATATTGGCAACGGTCAGTTATACAATCGATTATACTAAGTTAACAATCGATTATATATCAGTCTTGAAAAATCAATTTAGACACTGCTTCTTGACAATCGATTGTTATAGGTTCACAGTCGATTATAACTTTGAAAAATCTGATGGACACTGTCTCTTCACAATCGATTGTCATTAGCTTCACAATCGATTATTTTTAGCTTTGAAAAACTTTGATGGACACTGCCTCATCACAATCGATTGTCATAAGGTTCACAATCGATTGATATGCAGATTTGAAAAATCTGATGCTCACTGCCTTAACACAATCGATTGTCATAAGTTCACAATCGATTGGCAAGCAGCTGACTTAAACATAATCGATTATCATAAGTACATAATCGATTATCTTAGTCCAGATTTTAAAGGCATGTTTAAAAAACATTTTGACTAAAGTAAATATGCATTATTTAAAATCATTTTGCTCTAAATTAAATATGCATGATTTTGTTAAAAATATTTTTACGAGAGAAGCCAAGTCTTGAGTTTAAGTTGTCGGATCAAGATCACAATTAAATACCGACTCATATAAAACTTAATCTCGATCTTTGTCTTGTGCTTGAATCTCTTTGGCTCGTTCATGCAATTCCGTCATCAGTATGCTTCTTGCCATTTGATTGATTGTCATACAATATCGTTGTTTGACACTTGACTTCATTGTTTGTCATTCATCAAAACCTATACCTTAAAATCATGCTCATACAACCCAAGCGCACATATCATAGATATACATGATTTCCAACAATTTCCCCCTTTTTGATAATGACAAACAACGGAAGATATGCATATTGAATTCCCCCTAAATTCATGCTATATCTCAACATACAATTTATGCAACCAATTCAATTCAATGTAATTCCCCCTTAATTAAAGCATGCATATCGCCCATATTCTTTCCCCTTTTGGCATTAGCAAAAAGAGTATACCAAAAGTTATTTAAACCATTGACGATACCAATCGTTATAGACAAGATCATATATAAAAAATTAGTAAATGGCATACTAACAATAACGATCATTTTTCTCAACTATGCCAATTGTTATTTAATCTAAAAATATTCATCAAAACATGAATCAATCATTTATTATAAAACCAATTGATACTAATTGTTATTCAAAACAGAACTCATCAAAATAATATTGATTATTAGCACATATCAACTTATTGCGATTTTATTCAAAATACGATAACTAACCGACGTTCCCTCTTAATGCATTAAGGTTTCGTGCTTGGTGCATCCACTACAATATTGTGGTCTTCAAGCACACCTGCAAAAAGAACCTAAAAATAGGTTTTTGGTACCCAACTTCTTTTGGGTCCTTGGGGGTTAGGATAATAACAATTATAATCAACACATAAATCTCTATGTTTAGCAAAACAAACGGGTGCAATGTGTCCTACCCGATTACAGTAGTGACATATAACATTAGGATTGTGCATATGTCTAGGTTGAGCCAAATGCGTTCTAGGTGATCTAAAGTAGTTCTTCCTAGAATCGTTGAAATTCCTAGAATCATTTCTAGGTGGTCTAAAATCATTTATTCTAGACTCATTTATAAACATCCTGGAATTGTGTCTAGGTGGTCCAAAATTATTCCTTCTAGACTCATTCATAAAATTCCTAGAATTGTGTCTAGGTGGTCTAAAATGATTAGTTTTAGACTTATTAACAAAAATCCTAGAGTCGTTTCTAGGTGGTCTAAAACAATTAATCTTAGACTCATTAGCGAGGTTCCTAGAATTCTTTCTAGGTGGTCCGACCTCATTACTATCATCCTTTTTGATAACTTCAATTTTAGGACTATCAACACTACGTTTTTCTAGTGCGTTCCTAATTTCTATGTTCTCTAATTTTAAAGAACTACAAGAAGAACAACTGGAACATGTATCAATTGAAGAGCCTTCATTCAATTCCTTGATTTTAATTTTGAAATCAACAATGTCATTTTTCAAAAATTTATTTTCTTTTTCCAAAGCTTCAATCTTATTTTTCAGAAAACCATTGTCATTTTTAAAACACTTATTTTCTTCTTTCAGCTTCTCATTTTCACAAGTCAATTTTTCAAACTCTTTTTCTTGCAAAGAAAGTGTTTTCTGAAAATCTGTTTCTTGCAAAGAAAGTGTTGTCTGCAAATCTTTAATAGTTTTGGAAACATTAACAAACTCAATGTATAATTCATTATAAGCATTTTGCATTTCTTCAAATGAGTGAGAGTTGGAAGTACTTACCTCTTCTTCTTTGTTGGCCATGAGGCATCGGGCAGTCGATTCATCACATGAGCTGTCCGCTTTTTGAGACGTGCTTTCATATGTTACCTCAAGCTTATCCCACATCTCTTTGGCAGTTTTGCAGTGGGAAATTTTTCGATAGTCTTCCTGATTCAAAGCTCTATACAACATATTGATTGCCTTGGTGTTGAATTCACTTACCATGGCTTTCCCAACTTTTGTCGTCATTTGTTCACCATGCATGATGATTTGCCATATACGAAAGTTGTTTGATTTGACGAAGATTATCATTCGCTCCTTCCAATATGAGTAATTCGTTCCATCGAAAAATGGAGGGCAAGTGGTGGATTGTCCTTCATTCATCGTTCCTGCGTTCAATAATCTCAACAGAAAAAGTATATATTGCTCTCAACCGGTTAAGGCTTTCAGAGAGTTAGGCTCTGATACCAATTGTTAGATAATACGCTTAACGCTAGAGGGGGGGGGTGAATAGAGTTATAATAAAAATTAGCGTAAACTTGCGGAATTTAAAAATTGCAGGAAATAAATAAGTGCGATAAGTAAATAAATTAGAACAAACGCACCAATGTATCCTGGTTCACCACAACCCGTGGCTAGTCCAATCCCCGAGAGACTCTCTCGAGATTTCCACTAACTTGTTAAGCTTACGGGTGCTCAACAAACCGTTACAACTTGAGGACACAAGCCTCAACAACCTTTGCTCGGAGATACAACACTCCAAGACTTCAACCAAGGAAACACAAGTTCCTTCTTACAACACAAGGGACTAATACTTCCCTTCAAGTGTACAAAAACACTTAGCACTCAAACAAGACACTCCATTAAGAGTAGATATGAGTAAAAAGAATACGTTCAAGATCGCAACAACTTTCGACAAGAATTTGGCTCTCAAAAGCTTATGTAATGAATATAAAATGATAGAAGTATGCAAGCTTTAGCAATTGTATGATCAGTTGTTGTGTGTTGTTGTACTTAAAAGACTGATTTGAAGCTGTATTTATAGTTGAAAAACCTTGTATTACCGTTGCCTAATTGCCAATTAAGAATTGCTGATTTTACTGTGTGATAATCGATTGTCAAATTACCACAATCGATTGTTTGCCAGTTCTTCCAAAAATCAATCCCAGATTTTACGCATAACAATCGATTATCTAAGATCAATAATCGATTACTGGCAACGTTCAAAAAATCATTTCCAGATTTTACGTAAAACAATCGATTGTCGGAAATCTACAATCGATTACTCAGCAACGTTCAAAAAATCCTTTCCAGATTTTAATTAAACCAATCGATTATAGGAAATCAATAATCGATTACTCAGCAACGTTCAAAAAATTCTTTCCAGATTTTAATTAAAACAATCGATTATAGGAAATCAATAATCGATTACCTGACGGTATTTGAAAATATATTGGCAACGGTCAGTTATACAATCGATTATACTAAGTTAACAATCGATTATATATCAGTCTTGAAAAATCAATTTAGACACTGCCTCTTGACAATCGATTGTTATAGGTTCACAATCGATTATTTAATAACTTTGAAAAATCTGATGGACACTGTCTCTTCACAATCGATTGTCATTAGCTTCACAATCGATTATTTTGAGCTTTGAAAAACTTTGATGGACACTGCCTCATCACAATCGATTGTCATAAGGTTCACAATCGATTGTTATGCAGATTTGAAAAATCTGATGCTCACTGCCTTAACACAATCGATTGTTATAAGTTCACAATCGATTGGCAAGCAGCTGACTTAAACATAATCGATTATCATAAGTACATAATCGATTATCTTAGTCCAGATTTTAGAGGCATGTTTAAAAAACATTTTGACTAAAGTAAATATGCATTATTTAAAATCATTTTGCTCTAAATTAAATATGCATGATTTGTTAAAAATATTTTTACGAGAGAAGCCAAGTCTTGAGTTTAAGTTGTCGGATCAAGAACACAATTAAATACCGACTCATATAAAACTTAATCTCGATCTTTGTCTTGTGCTTGAATCTCTTTGGCTCGTTCATGCAATTCCATCATCAGTATGCTTCTTGCCATTTGATTGATTGTCATACAATATCGTTGTTTGACACTTGACTTCATTGTTTGTCATTCATCAAAACCTATACCTTAAAATCATGCTCATATAACCAAAGCGCACATATCATAGATATACATGATTTCCAACAATTACCTCAAGCTAGGGTTAAACCAAACACTTACCTCGATGCGTTGAGTTCCACTCAAACCTCAATTACAGCTTTATCCCTTGGTTCCACCACCAATCCACTCGAATCTAGTCATAAGTTATTTAATCTCGTTAACCAATTCTAAGTGAATCAACCCCGATGCATGAAAATAAGTTTTACAAAGTCTTTACCCAAAAAGGTCAAAAATGCCTCGGGCCCACGTGATCGAAACTCGAGGTTCGGACAAAAACCCGGTTACCCATTCTCCCATGAATCCAAATATCTGATTTGTTTTGAAATCGGACCTCAAATTGAGGTCCAACTCCCCAATTTTTATAAAACCTAGGTTCTACCCAAAACACCCAATTTCCTCATGAAAATCATTGATTTGAAGTTGAAATCATATTAAAATATGTTAAGGATTGAAGAAAATGAGTTAGAAATTACTTATCAATCGTTTGGAGAAGAAGAGTTGTTTGGAAATTGCCTATTACGTTTTGGGGTTTTGAAAAGTGTAAAATAACTGAAATTCATGTGTATTTATACCCCTCTGAGGTTTCCTCTGGGGACTGCGCAAAAAGGACCACGGCTGCACAAGCTTGCCGATGGCTTGCAGATCATTGCCCAGTGCAGATCTCACCAAGCCGACCACGGCCGGCGCAGCACCCACCGCGAACTGCGCAAAGGTGGCCGCAGCCGCGCTGGCCCCTCCGCGGCCGCAGGCATTTTCTCGTGGGCCGCACTAGAGGGTTCAGAGATCTGCCAATTTCCTGAACCTGTGAGCCTAAGGCATCCCAGAACCTAATCGAAGCTCACCCCAACCCTCTAAACCATAATCCAATTATACACAATACCTCAAAAACATGATACGAATATATTCGTGTGATTAGATCACCAATATAACATCATGAACATGGAATTGAACCTCAAGATCAATGAAATTTCTCAAATCGCTTTTTGAAGCATATATTTCCCCATTAGGGTCCTGATCGCATCAAACGACGTCTGTTTTTAACCAAAATTTTGTAAGAGTGATTCAACACATATATGAGACTTGTACAGGGCGCCAGAACAAAAAAATGGGCTCGATACCATTACTTTCAAATTAGATTTCACTTCAATTCTCTGCAAATATTTTTAGAAAGAAAATTTCACTTAAAGATTCATATCTCGGGCTTGGGACCTCAGAATTCGATTCCAGGCATGCACCTAAGTCCCATATTTTCTTACGGAATCAAAATTTATTATTTTTTAACAGAATTTCACATATAAGCTTTCCGTCTATGCGGCCGAACTGTGCACGAAAATTGAGGAAACCCTAAATGAGGTTTTCAAGGCCTGGGAAGCACAAAGTGAGGAAGGAAACAAGTGATGACCCCTTTGGGTCGTCACATTCTCCACCTCCAAAACAATCGTTCATCCTCGAACGGAAAAAAGAAATAAGTACCTGAATCGGGGAAAATATGAGGATAACGACTCCGTATATCAGACTCGGACTCCCAGGTCGATGCCTCAGAAGGCTGACCTCTTTACTGAACACGAATAGAAGGAAAACTCTTGGATCTCAAGTGACGAACCTACCGGTCCAATATATCTTCCAACTCCTCCTCGTAATACAAGTCCTTGACCTTGACAGTGCTGAAATCTAACACGTGGGTTGGATCGCCGTGATACCTCCGAAGCATGGATACATGAAAAACTGGATGCATGGCTGATAAGCTAGGCGACAATGCAAGTCTGTAAACTACCTCTCTCACTCGATCAAGAATCTCAAATGGACCATTAAATCAAGGGATAAGCTTGCCCTTCTTCCCAAATATCATGACCCCAACCCCGGTCATGATTGCGCCCAATACACTTCTAGGCAAGTCGACCTTTCAACAATATTCCCCAAAATCTTACATATATTATAGATAAATAACACATGGGGAACTTACTAAGCCATTGTATTAAAAGTCTAGGAAAAATGATAAAATATGCGGAAGTTTAATAAAATACTGCAACACAGCACAATGAGATCCGGTGTCACAAATCAGAGCCTCTAATACAGAATCTCAACCTACTACAAATCTGTCTTGGAAATGCAGAATAAAAGATAGAGATAGAAGGGAGAGATCAAGGTTACGAACACCATGTACCTATCTCGATGCTCACCAAATGCTCCGCTGCTCAGCTAAATCCTCACTTAGCCTGTGATGCACCTGGATCTGCATGCAAGGTGCAAGGAGTAATGTGAATACTCCGACCCGGTGAGTAATAAACATAAATAAAGGTTGAGAATATGAAATCATGAAAAAATGCAAAGTAAACTATAATTGGCCATTTAGAGCATTAAATAATAAAGCAACGATTCAATGAAATAAGAGTACAAGAGTACTATGATAGGTAAACCTGATAAAGAACAACTACAACAACAACAACAACCCAGTATATTCCCACAAGTGGGGTCTGCGGAGGGTAATATGTATGCAGACCTTACCCCTATCCCGAGGGGCAGAAAGGCTATTTCCAGGAGACCCTCGGCTCAAGAAGGAAACAAGTGACGATATATTAGTACTAGCAATAAACGCATAATAAATAACATATGGTACACAACATAAACATAAAATAACAAAATAACAACAATATAAGGAATATAGGAAATACGAGAAAGAGGAAAGTATACTAATATGTAGAATATAAAGCCCTGTTTCGGTAGCATTCCGAGCCTAACTCCTAATTGTCTAGTCTCACTCTAGCGCATTGTAGAAATATTCCCAACTTCCCCCTAACCTACAACCTTAATGCTCAACCTCCACAATCCCATGTCAAGGGCCATGTCCTCTGTAATCCTAAGTCATGACATGTTCTGCCTGATCACCTCTCCCCAATACTTCTTAGGTCTCCCTCTACCTATCCTCGTGCCCACCACCGCCAGTTGGTCACAACTTCTCAACGATACATCAGCTCTCCTCCTTTGAATGTGCCCGAACCATCTGAGTCTTGCTTCCCGCATCTTGTCCTCCATGGACGCCACGCCCACCCTTTCTCGAATATTTTCATTCCTAATATTATCTATCCTTGTATGCCCACACATCCACCTCAACATCCTCATTTCTGCTACTTGCATCTTCTGAATGTGTGAGTTCTTAACCGGCCAACACTTGATCCCATACAACATAGTCGGTCTAACCACTGCTCTATAGAACTTACCTTTTAGTAACGGTGGCACTTTCTTATAACACAGGACTCCCGTTGCTAACCTCCACTTCATCCACCTCACCCCTATACGGTGTATGACATCCTCGTCGATCTCCCCAGTCCCCTGAATAACTGACCCAAGGTACTTGAAACTGCCCCTCTAAGGGATGACTTGGGAGTCAAGCCTCACTTCCACTCCCACATGTGTCAGCTCGGGTCCAAATTTGCACTCGAGATATTCCGTCTTTATCCTGTTCAACCTGAAACCTTTAGACTCAAGGGCCTGTCTCCAAAACTTTAGCCTCTCTTTGACGCTGCGTCTTGTCTCGTAAATTAGAACATGAATGAAATGCAATACATAGAACGGTACACTCTAGTACCCACTGCGACATGCAGCCTGATCCATTCAACATCGACGACACTCACTAAGGGTGTGTAGAGACTCCGGGAGGGGCTCCTACAGCCCAAGCGCAATATCAAGCCATCTCGTGGCATCAACTAGGCTCTTATCCTCAATATCAATATAATGCTGCTACAGCGCGCAGCCTGATCCATGCTCAGTCCAGAAATTCACATAAGATGCTCGGACATTATTAAAATAATAGTTCTTAGCTCAAAACATTGATAAAATATTGTTTAAGTTTTGAATCTTAGAAAGATGACTGAGTTTGCAAAATAGTATTAAAAATTAGGACTGAGATCAAATAACATGTCAGATAATTTGAAAACAGTGATAACAACCCCTGAAGGATTCAAATAATTGGCACAAAGCCCAAATATAACAATTTAATCTAAGTAAGGATGATTCTCGAATAAGTTCTAATGAAAAACATGGTAAAACATCACTCGGGATGGACCAAGTCACAATCCCCAATAGTAAACGACCATGCACTTGTCATAGAGCGCGTGTCGAACTCGAAATGGAGGCTCTCTTTACCAAGAGGAGAAGATAAGGTCTTTTGGCAATAGAAGGCATATTACTAATTGATTCTTTGTCCATTTTGTGTTAGAATTCGAAACCGGCAAGGCGCTGCTGGATGCTCTCACCTCAATATAGCGTTACAATGTGAAATTTTGGGGTTTCAAACCCTCAGGATATCATTTACATTCATTACTCAATTCAAGCCAGCCAAAAGCCTAGCTCGCTAAGCCCTTGCCTCTCGAATCGACTTCCTCGTGCTCGAATCTGACCAAAACCACAACGAATCCGTCACAATATGCCCAAGGAAGAAAACCTAATCAAAATAATCGAAAAACAATAAGAATTCCCGAAATTAGCAAAACCCGAGCACCGGGCCATTTTCTTGAAACTCAGAAACTTTCACACTAACGGGTTCCTTATCTCTCCACGAGTCTATACATATCAAAATCACAAGAATCCCAGTCCATTTGACCCCTCAAATCCCTAGTTTAAGCTCTCTTAGGTTCAAGCCCAAACTACTATTTTTGTACCTTTATTCCTTGAGTTTTTAGCTCTAATCCATGTGCTTACACCATAAAATCATGTTTTTAAGTCCAAGAATTCATACCTGATCAAAGCCCTTGAAACCCTCTTTAAAGTCGCCCAAAAACTCTCCAAGTCCGAAGTGAAATATGTTACTCATTCAAAATTTTGCGAATATGAATTAAATATTTCTGTCCAGTTGAAACCGCCTCTGTGGACCAAATGTCGCTTTTGCGACTTCCGCTTCTGTGGTCTCTTTCCGCTTCTGCAAAAATTCCCAAAATCCAAAGACCCACTTCTGCGACTTAAATCCCGCATCTGCGGCTTCACAGATGTGGCTTCCCAACCGCTTATGCGGAAACAACGCCCAGACCAAAACTCGCTTCTGCAATCCTCCCTTCACTTATGCGTGACCGCACATGCGATCCCGTATCCGCATGTGCGAAAATACCAGATACTAGCAGTCATGCAACATGCAAAAACACTCTGTTTTAGCCATCCGAATCCACCCCGAGGCCCCCAGAACCTCAACCAAAAATTCCAATACATCCTACAATGTTATTTTATCTTGTTCCAATCATATAAACACATCCCACCATACAAAAATCATCAATTCCCGTCGAATTCAAGCCTAAGTTCTTCCAATACTTTCGAAACACGCATTTCAATCAAAAACCCAACCAAATCTCCTTCGAATAACCTAAAATTTTGCACATATATCCTAAATCACCAACCAAAGCTACCGCAGATTCATAGAATTTCATTCCAACCCTCGGATCAAAATATCACCTATCAACTGGAAATCGCCAAAATGCTAACTTCGCCATTCAAGCCTATACATCGGACCTCCAAAATCACTTCCGATCATACTCCTAAGTCACAAATCACTTCCCGAAGCTAACAGAATCACCAGAAATCACATCCGAGCCTTCTAACTCATAAGTAAACATCCGGTTGACTTTTCCAAACCAAACCTTCCTTAAAGAGACTAAGTGTCTCATTTCCTATCAAAACCAATCCAAATCAACTCTAACACACCAAACACTGATAATGAAACATGAAGAAGCATAAAATGGGGGAAACGGGGCGGTAAATCATGAGACGACAAGTTGGGTCGTCACATCCTCCCCAACTTAAACAAACACTTATCCTCGAGCGAGTCAATAAACATACCTGAAGCCTCAAACAGGTGAGGATATCTTCTCCGCATCTCTCGCTCGATCTGCCAGGTAGCCTCCTACACGGCTCCACTGCACCTTCGCTGAAGCTATGTCCATTTATCTCAACTTCCAAACCTGACGACCCAGAATAGCCACTCGCTCCATATCATAGGTCAAATCCTCATCCAACTACACTGTGCTGAAGTCCAAAACATGAGACGGGTCCCTAACATACTTCAGGAGCATAGAAACATGGAATACCGGATGAACGCCCGGCATGCTGGGTGGTAAAGAAAGCACATAGGCCACCTCTCCAATCCTCTTAAGTACCTCAAAAAGCCCAATAAACCGCGGACTCAACTTCCCTTTATTTCCAAATCTCATAACGCCCTTCATGGGCGAGACTTTCAGCAAGACCTTCTCACCCACCATATAAGACACATCTCGAACCTTCCGGTCCGCATAACTCTTCTGATGCGACTGCGCTGTATGAAGCCTATCCTGTATCACCTTCACCTTCTCTAAGGCATCCTGGACCAACTCTGTCCCCAACAACATAGCCTCACCGGGCTCAAACCATCCGACTGGATATCTACACCACCTCCTATACAAGGCCTCATATCTGGATACTAAACTGATAGCTGTTGTTATAGGCAAACTCTTCAAGCGGAAGAAACCAGTCCAAGAGCCTCCAAAATTAATCACACAGGCACACAACATGTCCTCCAATATCTGAATTGTACGCTTGGACTGCCCGTCCGTCTGAGGATGAAGCGCTATGCTCAGCTCCACCTGTGTACCCAACTCTCGCTGAAAAGTCCTCCAAAACTGGGAAGTAAACTGAGTGCCCCTATCTGAGACAATAGAAATTGGAACCCCATGCAATCGAATAATCTCCCGGATGAAGATCCCTGCCAGCCGCTCTGAAGAATAAGTCATACACACTGGAATGAAGTGCACGAACTTGGTTAGCCGATCCACAATCACTCAAATCGAATCAAACTTCTTTGAGGTCCAAGGAAGACCACTCACAAAATCCATAGTGACTCTCTCCCACTTCCACTTGGGAATAACTACCTGCTGAAGTAGCGGCCTCTAATGCTTATATTTCACCTGCTGACACTTGAGACACCGTGCTACATAACCCACAATATCTTTCTTCATTCTCCTCCACCAATAGTGCTACCTCAAATCCTGATATGTCTTCGTGGCACCCGGATAAATAGAATATCGTTAGCTATGGGCCTCCTCCAGAATCAACTCTCTAAGCCCATCCACATTGGGCACACAAATTCGGCCCCACATCGTCAATACACCATCATCACCAATGGTCACATCTCTGGCATCGCCATGCTGAACTCTGTCCTTGAGTACAAGAAAATGCGGATCATCATACTGGCGCTCTTTTATAAGATCATATAAGGAAGACCGAGAGACCACGCAAGCCAATACCCGGCTGGGCTCTGAAATGTCTGATCTCACAAATCGATTGACCAAAGCATGAACATCAACTGCAAAGGGTCTCTCCTCTACTGGAATATACGCCAAACTCCCCATACTGACTGCCTTTCGACTCAAAGCATCGGCCAGTACATTGGCCTTTCCCGGATGATACAGAATAGTAATATCATAATCTTTTAGCAACTCAAGCCACCTCCGCTGCCTCAAATAAAGATCCTTTTTCTTGAACAAATGCTGAGGATTGCGATGATCGGTGAATACCTCACAAGATACGCCATATAAGTAGTGCCTCCAAATCTTCAAAGCATGAACTATAGCAGCCAACTCTAAGTCATGAACAGGGTAGTTCTTCTCATGGGGCTTCAGCTGACGAGAAACATAAGAAATAACTCTACCATCCTGCATCAACACACAACCAATCCTGGCTCTTGAAGCGTCATAATAAACGGTATAAGAACCTGAAGCTAATGGAAAAACCAATACTGGAGCTGTGGTCAAAGCTATCTTGAGCTTTTGAAAGCTCTCCCTGCACTAGTCCGACCATACAAATGGAGCACCCTTCTAAGTCAACTTGGTCAAGGCGAGGCAATAGATGAAAAACCCTGGACAAACTAATGATAATAACCCGCCAAATCGAGAAAGTTACGAATTTTTGTGGCTGAGGGCGGTCTAGGCCAATTCTGAACCGCTTCTATCTTCTTTGGGTCAACCTGAATAACATCACTGGACACCACGTGCCCCAAGAAAGCAACTAAACCGAGCCAAAACTCACACTTGGAGAACTTTGCATAAAGTTTATCCTCCCTCAATCTTTGCAATACGACTCGCATATGCTCTGTGTGCTCCTCCTGACTACGCGAGTACACCAGAATATCATCAATGAACGCTATAACAAAAGAATCCAGATAAGGCCAAAATACACTGTTTATCAAATGCATGAATGCTGCTGGGGCATTGGTTAGCCCTGAAGACATAACCAGAAACTCATAGTGACCATATCTAGTCCTGAAAGCAGTCTTAAGAATATCCAACTCCCTGATCTTCAACTGGCTATAACCCGAACAGAGATCAATCTTGGAGAACACCCTCGCTCCTTCAAGATGGTCGAATAAATCATTAATAAAAGGCAGTTGATACTTGTTCTTCACTGTTACTTTGTTCAATTGTCTGTAATCAATGAACATTCTCATTGTGTCATCCGTCTTCTTCACAAATAGAACAGGTGCTCCCCACGGTGACACACTCGGCCGAATAAACCCCATTTTTAGGAGTTCTTGAAGCTGCTCCTTCAATTTTTTCAAGTCAGCTGGTGCCATGCGATACGACAGAATGGAAATGGGCTGAGCGCTCGGCACCAGGTCAATACCCCTATCCGGTAGAATGCCCGGCGGGTCATCAGGAAACACATCAGGAAAATCCGTCACAACGAAAATAGAATCAATGCTAGGAGTCTTAGCTCTAACATCTCTCACAAACACCAAATATGAAAGGCAATCCTTTCCAACCATACGCTGGGCCTTCAAGAAAGAAATAACTCTACTAGGAACATAGTCTGTGACAAATCGCCACTTGATCCACGGTACACCCGGCACAGCCAACGTGACTGTCTTACCATGACAATCTAGAATAGCATGACACTTAGATAGCCAGTCCATGCCCAAAATAACATCAAAGTCTACCGTGCTCAATAGCAATAGATCGACTCGGATCTCGAGACCCCCAATAATCATAAAACACGACCAGTACACAGAATCTACAACAAAAGTATCGCCCACCGAGGTAAACACGTGAACAGGTGAAACAAGAGACTCCCATGGCATACTCAAATAACAAGAAAACTATGAAGACACATATGAATAGGTGGAACCGGGATCAAATATGACAGAGACATCTCTGTGGCAGACTGAGATAATACCTACAATAATATTATATGACACAATGGAAACTGTCCTACGTGGGATAGCATAAAATCGAGCCTGGCCACCACCTGATCGGCCTCCACCTATGGGGCGACCCCTGACTGCCTGACCTCCACCCCTAGCTAACTGGGTGGGTGCTGAAGAAATTGGAGCAAAAGACGAGGGCTGGTCCCTCTAGTAAAACTGACCACCACGAAGTCGAGGACACTGCCTCCTCATATCGCCAAACTTCCCACACTCGAAGCAACTACCAGGTGCTGGAGAAGGGGACTGATGGGAACATCTCGCACCAGAATAACCAGCCGATGTACTTGGCGCAGAAGAACCCTGAGCTGAAGGGGCATAAGATGAGCTCTGATACCAACTTGTCATGACATCAACCCCGATCATGATGGCGCCCAATATACTACTAGGCAAGCCGACCTTTTAACAACATTCCCCAAATTCTTACACAGATTATAGATAAATAACACAGGGGGAACTTACTAAGCTATTATATTAAATGTCTAGGAATAATGATAAAATATGCAGATGTTTTAAAAAATACTGCAACATAGCCTAATGGGATCCGGTGTCACGAATCTGAGCCTCTAATATAGAATCTCAACCAACTACGAGTCTGTCTAGGAAATGCGGAATAAAAGATACAAATAGAGGGGAGAGACCAAGGGTGTGAATGCCATGAAACTACCTCGTTGGTCCCCAAATGCTGTGCTACTCAGCTAAAACCCTCACTCAGCCTGTGATGCACCTGGATCTGCATGCAAGGTGTAGGGAGTAATGTGAGTACTCTGACCTAGTGAGTAATAAACATAAATAAAGGCTGAGAATATTAAATCATGAAAAAACTCAAAGTATACTATAATTGTCCATTTAGATCATTTTATAATAAAGCAACGGGTCAATGAAATAAGAGTACATAAATACTACAACACATAGAACGGTACACTCTAGTACCCGCTAAGGCGTGCAGCCCGATCTATTTAAACTCGAAGGCCCTCACTGGGAGTGTGTACAGACTCCGGGAGGAGCTCCTACTTCCGAAGCGCAATAATAAGCCATCTCGTAGCATCAACCAGGCTCTCGGCCTCAATATCAATATAATACTGCTGCAACATGTAACCTGATCCATGCTCAGTCCAGAAACTCATATAAGTCGCTCATGCATTATTAAAATAATAGTTCTCAGCTCAAAATGAAATAAAATGTTTTTAAAGTTTTCTAGAAAAATGGATGAGTTTGCAAAACAGTACTAAAAATTAGGACTGAGATCAAATAACATGTCAGATAATGTGAAAATAGTGGTAACAATCCCCAAAGGATTCAAATAATTGGCACGAAGTAACAATTTAATCCAAGTAAGGATGATTCTAAAATAAGTTCTAATCGAAAATACGAAAAAACATCACTCAGGACGAACCAAGTCACAATCCCCATTAGTAAACGATCCCGCACTCGTCATAGAGCACGTGCCTTGCCTCAATATAGCATCATGATGTGAAATTCCAGGGTTTCAAATCCTCAGGACATCATTTACATTCATTATACACCTCAAGCTGGCCAAAAGTCTAGCTCGCTAAGCCCTTGCCTCTCGAATCGACCTAATCACGCGTCGAATCTGACCAAAACCACAACGAATCCGTCACAATATGCCAAGGGAACAAAACCCAATCAAATAATTGAAAAAAACAAAAAACTCCCGAAATTTGCAAAACTCGAGCCCTGGTTCCACTTCTTGAAACTCAAAAACTTCCACACCAACGGGTTATTTATCTCGCCACGAGTCTATACATATCAAAATCACAAGAATCGGAGTCCATTTGACCCCTCAAATCCCTAGTTTAAGTTCTCTTAGGTTCAAGCCCTAAACCATCATTTTTGTACCTTAATTCCTTGAGGTTTCAACTCTAGTCCATGTGTTTACACCATAAAATCATGTTTTTAAGTCCAAGAGTTCATACCTGAACAAAGCCCTTGAAACCCTCTTCAAAATCGCCCAAAAATTCTTCGAGTATGAAGTGAAATATGTTACTCTATCAAAATTTCGCGAAGATGAATTAAATATTTCTATCCAGCAGAAACCGTTTCTGCGGTCCAAATGTCGCTTCTGCGACATTCGCTTCTGTGGTGAATTTCCGCTTCTACGGAAATTTCCATAATCCAAAGACCCGCTTCTTTCACTTAAATCCCGCATCTGCGACTTCGCAGATGCGGCTTCTCAATAGCTTCTACGGAAACAATGCCTAGACAAAAACTCGCTTCTGCGATCCTCCCTTCGCTTCTGCGTGACCGCAGGTGCGAAAATACCAGATACCAGCAGACCTGCAACATGCAAAAACCCTCTGTTTTAGCCATCCGAATCCACCCCGGGACCTCAACCAAAGATGCCAATACATCCTACAACGTTATTCAAACTTGTTCCAAATCTTAAAAACATATCCCACCATACTAAAATCATCAATTCTTGTCAAATTCAAGCCTAAGTTCTTCCAAAACTTCATAAACACGCATTCGATCAAAAACCCAACCAAATCTCTTCCGAATCACCTGAAATTTTGCACACTCATCCCAAATCACCTAACGAAGCTACCGCAAACTCTTAGACTTCTATTCCAATGCTCGGATCAAAATCTCACATATCAAGCGGAAATCGCCAAAGTGCTAACTTCGCCAATTCAAGCCTAATTCTACACCGGACCTCCAAAATTACTTCAGATCACATTCCTAAGTCACAAATAACTCCCCGAAGCTAACCGAATCACCAAAAATTACATCCGATCCTTCTAACTCTTAAGTTAACATCCGGTTGACTTTTTCGTACCAAACCTTCCATAAAGATACTAAGTGTCTCATTACCTACCATAACCAATCCAAATCAACTCTAACACACCAAACACTGATAATGAAACATGAAAAGCATAAAATAGGGGAAATGGGGTGGAATCTTATGAGACGATGGGTCGGGTCGTCACACCAAATCTCATCACGCCCTTCATAGGCGACACTCGGAGCAATACTCGCTCATCAACCATGAAAGCCAAATCTCAAACCTTACGATCTCCATAACTCTTTTGCATGGAGTGAGCTGTACGAAGCCTATCCTAAATTATCCTGACCTTGTCCAAGGCCTCCTTAACAAAATCTGTACCCAATAACCGAGCCTTTCCTGGCTCAAACCACCCATCCAGAGATCGACACCGCCTACCATATAAAGCCTTATATGGAGCCATCCGAATGCTCGACTGGTAGCTGTTGTTGTAGGCAAATTCCGCTAACGGCAAGAACTGATCCTATGAACCTCCTAAGTCAATAACACAATCTCGGAGCATCTCCTCAAATATCTGAATAGTCCTCTCGGACTGACCCTCCGTCTGGGGATGAAATGCTATGCTCAACTCAACCCGTGTGCCTAAATCTCACTGAATAGCTCTCCAGAAGCGTGAGGTAAACTGCGTACCCCGGTCCGAAATGATAGATACGGGCAAACCATGGAGGCGAACAATCTCCGGAATATAGATCTCAGCTAAACTCTTAGAAAAATAGGAGACTGCCACAGGAATGAAATGCACTGACTTGGTCAGCCTATGAACAATGACCCAGACAGCATCGAGCTTCTTGTGAGTCAACGAAATTCTAATAACGAAGTCCATAGTGATCCGGTCCCACTTCCACTCGAGAAGCTCAATCCTTTGAAATATACCACCAGGCATCTGATGCTCGCACTTAAGCTGCTGGCAATTCAAACAACGAGCCACATATGCTACGATATCCTTCTTCATTCTACGCTACCAATAATGCTACCGCAAATCCTAATACATCTTTGCGGTGTCCGGATGAATAGAGTACCAAGAAATATGGGCCTTTTCTAAAATCAACTCTTGAAGCCCATCCACATTGGGCATACAAACTCGCCTCTGCAATCTTAAGACTCCAACGACATCTAACGTAACCTTCTTGGCACCTCCTCGATGCACCGTGTCTCTAAGGACGCACAAGTGGGGATCATCAAACTGCCGATCGTAGATACGCTCCAATAATGCAGAACAAGCGATTGTGAAAGCTAACACCCGACTAGGCTCAGAAATATCCAGCCTCACAAATCGATTGGCCAAAGTCTGAACATCCAATGCAAGCGGACACTGACTGACTGGAATATAAGCAAGACTGTCCATGCTGGCTGACTTCCTACTCAAAGCATCGGACACCACATTGGCCTTTCTAGGGTGATATAATATAGTAACATCATAATCCTTCAACAACTCCAACCACCTTCTCTGCCTCAGATTCAACTCCTTATGCTTGAACACATATTGAAGACTCTTGTTATCAATGAACACCTCACATGCCACGCCATACAATTAGTGCCTCCAAATATTCAATGCATGAACAATGACTACAAAATCTAGATCATGAACAAGATGATTCTTCTTGTAAATCTTCAACTGCCTCGAAGCACAGGCAATTACCTTACCATCCTACATCAACACTGCACCAAGCCCAATACGGGAAGCATTATAGTAGACTGCATAAGGCCCTGAACATGTAGGCAAAACCAACACCGGTGTCGTAGTCAGAGCTGTCTTGAGCTTCTGAAAGCTCACCTCGCACTCATCTGACCATCTAAACTGGGCAACTTTCTGGGTTAATCTGGTCATCAGGGTTGCAATAGATGAAAACCCCTCCACAATCGTCGATAGTAGCTTACCAACCCCAAGAAACTTTGAATCTCTGTAGCTGATACTAGTCTAGGCCAGCTCTTGACCGTCTCAATCATCTTGGAGTCTACCTGAATACCCTCTGCTGATACAACATGACCCAGAAATGCAACTGAACTCAACCAGAATTCACACTTTGAGAACTTAGCATATAACTAACTATCTCTCAAAGTCTGAACCACTCTAAGGTGCTGCTCGTACTCCTCCTGGCTGCGAGAATATATCTATATATCATCAATGAAAACTATCACAAATGAGTCCAAATAAGGCCTGAACACTTGGTTCATCTAGTCCATGCAAGCTACTGGGGCATTAGTCAACCCCAATGACATAACCAAGAACTCATAATTCCTGTACCGAGTGCGGAATGCTGTCTTAGGGACAGCGATTGCCCTAATTCTCAATTGATGGTAGCCAGATCGAAGGTCAATCTTGGAAAATACCCTAGCATCCAGAAGCTGGTCAAACAAATCATCAATCCTCTGCAATGGATACTTATTCTTAATCATTACCTTATTCAATAGCCGATAATCAATACTTATTCTCATTGACCCATCCTTCTTTTTGACAAATAACACTGGTGCACCCCAAGGTGAGACACCGTGTCTAATGAAACTAGGGGTGTGCATTCGAATCGGTTTATCGATAAATCGAATCGATTATTTGTTTTCCAAATCAAAAAAATCAAAAACGAAAAGATCGAAATCTTATTGGAATGATAATGATAAAAATATGTACAAATCGATAATCGATAAGGGTCAAAATCGAATCGATAAATTGAATGCACACCCCTAGTATGTAGACACTAGTTAAATGAGTAATTACCTATTTGTGTAGATCAATATAACATACAGAATATATATATATATATATATATATATATATATATATATATATATATATATATATATATATATATATATATATATATATATATATATTCGGCTATACAATATTATTTTATCTAATATATACTCGTTCCTTTACCCTAAGTCTCTTACCCTATTATTTCCTCTACCACATTTAAGGAATGATCATATTTAAAGATCAAGGGAATCAAGTTGAAATTAATGGAAACAGAATTAGCCATGAAGATGTGTTTTGTTTTGTTTTACTTTTTTATACCATTGGAGTGTTGGTGGCATACATTTGAACCCTTAATTTAGTTTTGTTGCATGTGCTTGTTGACATAATTTTTATATTATAAATGATTTCTGTCTTATTTTAGCTTCTTTTTGTCCATATTAGTTATGCACGTTCATAGCGATACACTTTCCGTGAAATCCCGCAAATTTTTTATTGATGTAATCGATAACTGAATCAATAAGACCCCAAAATCGATAAATCGAAATTGAAAAAATTGAAACCTTATTGAAACGATAACCATAAGCATATGTACAAATCGATAAATGATAAGCAATTATCGCTAAGAGTCAAAATCGAATCGATAAATCGAGTGCACACCCCTAAATGAAACCCTTCTCAAGCAAATCCTGCAACTGTTCCTTTAGCTCTTTCAACTCGGGCGGGGCCATATGATATGGCGAAATGAAAATTTTTCGAGTGCCTAGAACAAGATCAATGAAGAAATCAACATCCCTGTCGGGTGGTATACCCAGCAGGTCTGAACGAAAGACATCTGGAAACTCACAAACAAGCACAGAATCGATAGAGGGAACCTCGACACTGGAATCTCGAACATAAGCCAAATAAGCCAAACACCTCTTCTCGACCATACGCCGAGCCTTCACATACAATATAACACTGCGGGTAGAATGACCTAGGGCCCCTCTCCACTTTAAACGAGGCATACACGGTAAAGCTATCATCACATTCATGGCATGGCAGTCCAAGATAGCGTGATAAGGTAATAACTAGTCCATCCATATAATGTCGAAATCTACCATGTCTAAAAGTAATAAATCTACATGAGTCTCAAGACCCCCAATCACCACAACACAAGAACGATTACTCGATCAACCATAATGGAGTCATCCACTGGTGTAGACATATAAATAGGAATACCTAATGCATCACTAGGCATGATCAAGTACGGGGCAAAATAAGATGACACATACGAATACGTAGACCCCGGATCAAACAATACTGAAACATCTCGACAAGAAACCAGAATCATACCTGTAATAACCGCACCTGAAGCCTCTGCCTTGGGCTTGGCCTTAAGAGCATAACATCGGGGCTGGGCCTCACCACCCTGGTCTACCCCCCTTGGAAAGCCTGTTGCTGGCTGGCTTCCACCTCTGGCGGTCTGAGCTCCATCTCTATAGGCTATACCTCCCCCTCTGGTACCTCTACCCCCACCTCTAGCTAGCTGTGTAGGCTGTGGGACATTTGGTGCCTAAATCATAGGATGGGGACCCTAGTGTTGTGACTGAGTACCCCCAACCTCGAACAATCCCGCTGATGTGACCATACTCACCACACTTATAACATCCACCCAGATGTTGTGTCTGAGGAAACTAAGGCTAACCCTGGCAGCCTGAATGACCACCCCTGAAACTCTAAAGTGGCAGTGCACTGATAGAGCTGATGGTGCACTGTAGGTTTACTGGTCAAAATAGTACTGCCTATGAAAACCACGATCACCTGATGTACCATGGGAAATCTGAAGCGCTGACTAGAAGGGCCTAGGAGGATGACCCCTATCATGTGAATCTCCTCCTCTAGATGAAGCACCACTGAATCGGCCTCACTGACGGGGTCTCTTATCTGTACTGTGATGACCCCCCATGTGACAATACCATCTTTATCCTCCGGGCCACATTGCCCGCCTCTTGAAAGGATATCTCGCTCCCGACCTATTTAGCCGTCTAGAGACGAATAGGCTGGATTAGTCCATCACTAAATTGTCTTACTTTCTCCCTCTCAGTGGGGAGTATAACAATGGCATGGTGTGCCAACTCAATAAACCTGGTCTCATACTGGGTGACTGTCATAGATCCTAGATAGAGACGCTCGAACTGCCTCCGATTGGCCTCTCGCTGAGTAATAGGGAGAAACTTCTCCTGAAATACACGCGTGAACTGCTCCCAGGTCAAGGATGGAGATCGTGCTGGCCTAGCTAAATAATAATCCCTCCACCAAGTCTTGGCAGATCCACACACCCAGAATGTATCAAAATCAACCCCATTGGTATCCATAATACCCATGTTCCGAAGAACCTCGTGGAATCTATCCAAATAATCCTGAGGATCCTCGGTAGATGCACCGCTGAAGGTAGTAGTGAAAAGCTTAGTGAACCTATCCAATCTCCATAATGTGTTGGCAAATATAGCTGCTCCATTGTTGGCATGGGCTACCATACTCGGCTAAGCTACTCCAACAGGCTGAGCTGCTGGAGTCTGAATCTGGGGAGCTACCTGCTCCAGAGTACGAGTAGCAAGAGTCTGGGCCCCTCCTCCAACCTGAGAGACGGATGGTGCTACAAGAAGCAACCCTGCTGGGGTGACACTCTCCATAAGACCAACCAATCGGACTAGAGCATCTAGAAGAACGGGGGTTGAACCCCTCTAGGACCTGAGCTGGGTCCACCGAAACTGCTGGAGCTGGGGCTGGAACCTCATCATCAAAGTCAACCTAAGACTCTGCCACTGGTGTTACTGCTCGGGGTTGAGCTCTGCCCCTACCTTGGCTTCTAGCACGGCCTCGACCTCGGACTCCACTCCTAGTAGAAGCTGCCTGGGGCTCGGACTGCTAATCAAAAGATGAGAAAGCGCGTGTTCTCGCTATCTACGAAAGAACATAGTAGAATTTGAATTAGCACTGAGAAACCAATACGCACGAAAAGGAAGAATAGATGTGAAATTTTCCTAACTCTGTAGCCTCTCGAGGATAAATATAGATGTCTCCACACCGATCCCTCAGACTCTACTAAGCTTGTCCATTAGTTGTGAGACCTATTCAACCTAGAGCTCTGATACCAACTTGTCACGCCCAGATTTTCCACCCCCGAGCGTCGTGATGGTGCCTACTAGGGAGCTAGGCAAGCTAGGTTTAATTACTTTCCATTAATAACATATTCCATTTTTAGTAGTTCTTGTCAATAACCATTAAAAAGGGATTATGTTATTAATGGAAAGTAATTAATCTGGCTTGCTAGCACCCATTAGTAGGCGCCATCACAACTCCCAAAGGTGGGAAATTCTGGGCGTGACAACATTACTTATCATAGAGAATGTAGTGTTCTCTTCCAAGTCCAAGAGGAACTTGTTGAGTTTTAAAGATATCCGACGAAATTGATATCATATTGAGACAATAGATGAGAATAATATTGAATATCTCATCATTGCCAAAAATGTCTCTAGCCAGAAAAGGGCTATTGAGAAGTTCCCATCTTTGTCTTGTGGCATGTATTGGACAAGAATTAGTGCAATTGACGCACATTCTATTGTAAACCAAAAGGTTACTAATTCCAATACTTTTGTACTTTGGCATGATCGATCAGGACAACCTGGATCAATTATGATAAGACGAATTATTGAAAACTAAAATAGGCATCCATTAATGAATTTAAAGATTCTTTTAAATAATGAATTTTCTTGGAATTGTTTTTATCAAGGGAAGTTAATTATTAGACCATCACCAACAAAGATTGGAATTGAGTCCCTTGCGCTTTTGGAATGTATATAAGGGGACATTTGTGGACCTATTCACCCACCTAGTGGATCGTTTAGATATTTCATGGTCTTAATAGATGCATCTTCTAGATGGTCTCATGTGTGCCTGTTGTCATCATGTAACCTCGCGTTTGCAAAATTAATGGCACAAATAATTTGATGACGGGCGCAATTACCCGATAATCCAATTAAGTCTATTAGACTTGATAATGCTGCTGAGTTTTCATCCCAAGCATTTAATGATTATTGCATATCAATTGGGATAAAAGTGGAACACCCTGCAGCTCATATTCACACTCAAAATGGCCTCGCAGAGTCTTTAATTAAACGTCTGCAATTGATAGCAAGACTGTTACTCATGAAAATGAGGTTACCCACTTTTGTTTGGGGTATATGTGCTTGTAGTACCGCCATATGTCTCCATTGCAATTAGTTTTGGGTCATGAACCTAATATGTCCCTGTTGAAATTAGTTTTGGGTCATGAACCTAATATATCCCATTTAAGAAGTTTTGTATGCACAGTATATGTGCATGTAGCATTGCCATATCGCACCAAAATAGGTCCCAAAGAAGGTTGGGAATATATGTTGGGCTTGAATCACCCTCCATTATTCACTACCTCGAAACATTAATGGGAGATTTGTTCACTGCATGATTTACAGACTGTCGATTCGATGAGACACTTTTTCCAAAATTAGGGGGAGAAGTTGGTGAAATCTAACAGAAAAATTTGTAGAAAAATTTGTCATTATCTCATCTTGATCCATGTGCCTCTATTTATGAAATCGAGGTGCAAAATATTATTCATTTGCAGAGAATAGCAAATCAAATACCAGATGCATTTACAAATATGAAAAGGATAAAAAAGATCACATATCCCTATGGAGAATGTGCCAATCTGTATTGATGTCCCTAGTGGACAATCTTCTAGTGTCATAGCTAATGATTCAAAGACACACCTAAAATGTGGCAGACCATTAGGTTCCAAAGATTGAAATCCTAGAAAAAGAAAAAAAATTATCAAAATGACACTACGAAAGAATCTCATAAAGAAATTCACGATCTAATAATTTCTGAGATTCATGAGGAATTCACTGAACCTGAGACTCGAGAAAATAAGGAACTATCGATAAATCCAATATATATTGAGATAAATTATAATCGAGTCTATATAGTGGTGGATTATGTCTTTGCATATAATGTTACATCTAGCATTATGCAACAAAATGAGGAGCTTTAACCTCAACCTGTTGTAGAGTGTCGACAATGTATTGATTGGCCAAAATGGCAAGAAGCAATCCAATCAGAGTTATATTGACTTGCAAAATATGAAGTTTTTGGGCCTGTAGTCCAAACACCTAATGGTGTTAAGCCTGTTGGCTATAAATGGGTCTTTGTACGCAAGAGAAATGAGAAAAAGAAGGTACAAAGATATAAGGCATGCCTTGTTGCACAAGGATTTTCACAAAAGCCCGGTGTCGATTATGAAGAGACATATTCACCGTTATGGATTCTATAACGTTTCGTTATGTCATTAGTTTTGATGTCTATGAAAAGCTTGACATGCATTTAATGGATGCGGTTACCGCCTACCTCTATGGTTCACTTGATATGAGATATATATGAAAATTTCTGAGGGATTTAAAATTCCTAAAGCAGATAATTCAAAGTCCGGGGAAACATTTTCAATCAAATCACAAAGATCGTATTACGATCTAATGCAATCAGGATGAATGTGGTATAATCGTCTTATTGAGTATTTATTAAAGGAATGCTATATAAATGATGCCGTTTGCCCATGTGTTTTTATAAAGATAACAACATTGGAGTTTGTTGCACTTGCCGTATATGTCTATGACATAAACCTTATTAGAACTCCTATAGAACTCCAAAAGGAAGTTGATTATTAAAGAAGGAATTCGAGATGAAAGATCTCGGAAAGACAATATTATGTCTTGGTTTGCAAATTGAACATTTGGCAAACAGAAATTTTGTTCATCAATCTGCCTATATAGAAAAGATATTGAAATGGTTTTACATGGATAGAGCACATCCATTAAGTACTCCGATGGTTGTTCGGCCACTAGATGTGAATAAGGATCCATTCCGACATCAAGAAAAGAATGAATAGCTACTTGGTCCAAAAGTACCATATCTTAGTACAATGGGTGCACTAATATATCTTCCTAATACTAAAAGGCCTAACATAACCTTTTCAGTTAATGTCTTAGCAAGATATAACTCTGCTCCCACAAGGAGACATCGGAATGGAATCAAACACATATTATGGTATCTAAAAGGAACTACCGATATGGGCTTATTTTACGGCAATAATTGTAGAAAAGCATTCTATCCATGATATGTGCGCTTTGGTTGTACTAGCATGATTTTCAGGTATAGGTTTTGATGAATGACAAACAATGAAGTCAACTTGTTAAACAATGCTATTGTATGACAAACAATGAAGATGCATTAGCAAACAATCAAGATTGAATGCCGAGAAGCATATTGATGAATGGATTGCATGGAAAAGCCAAGACGAGCTCAAAAGTTCAAGACCGAAGACCCAAGGCATAGGTCGCTAGGTAGAACCAATGTAAGAGCAACGTTTAAGTTATCTCGTCTTTTGGCTCAACATAGGTCATCATTAATATGCATAAAATCATTTTATTAAATCATATATATCATAAACATTTTTAATATACTTCAAACAAAATGATTTTAACGTCTTCATTTTAACCAAAATGGTTTTTGAAGTAAGTTTTCGATTCTGGTATATTCTGGTATACTCCAGCTTTGATTCTGGTATAAAATTCCGCAAGGCAACATAATCGATTATGTGATTGGAATAATCGATTATTTCACTATCCGTTGCCTTCCCAACGTTCCGTTTTATGAACGTTGAGAAGATAATCGATTATGCAAAGTGGATAATCGATTATCTTGCATAAAATCAGCATAATTGATTGTCAATTAAGCAACGAACATACAACTTCTAACACCTATAAATAGAGGTCTTTTGAGCTGATTTTAAACACACAACACCTCTCATTGTTCATATACATATTGATATTATTTGGGCATCATTTTAGAGCTTTTGTTGAGCCATTTATGAGACAACTTTGAGTTGTTCATAGAGCTAATCTTGTATCTCTTTATCTACTCTTTTTAGAGAGTTCTTGTTGTAAAAGAGAAAGGTGTTTGAGAAGACCATATCTTCTCATTGATTGTCGGGTTTGCTAAGTACCCTCAATCTTAGTGTGTGAAGTCTTGTGGTGCGGTATCTACGAGCAAGGTGAAGTCTTGAGGTGCGGTATCCTCGAGCAAGTTGAAGTCTTGTAGAGTGTACATCTACGAGCTAGTGTAACGGTTTGTTAGGCACCCGTAAGCTTAACTGAGTTAGTGGAAACTCGAGAGAGTCTCTCGGGGACTGGACTAACCACACGTTGTGGTGAACCAGTATAAATTCGGTGTGTTCTTTCCTTACTATTTTAATTACCACATTTACTTTACTCCTGCAATTTTAATTCCGCAATATTTATCAATATTCTCGTGCTGCACTATTCACCCCCCATCTAGTGACGGGCATAAATCCTAACAATTGGTATAAGAGCCTAACTCTCTGAAAGCCTTAACCGGTAGAGAGAACGATATATATTTTTTGTTGAGAATATTGAACGCAGGAATGATGAGCAAAGGACACTCCACCTATAGGCCTCCACTATTTGACGGAACAAATTACACATATTGGAAAGAGCGGATGAGAATCTTCATCCAATCAAATAACTTTCGCTTGTGGCAAATCATCAAGAACGGTGAACAAATGCCAACAAAGAAAGTTGCGGAAACCACGGTTCTAAAGGAGGAAGATGAATATGATGCCGAGGACGTCAAGAAAGTTGAAAGTAACGCAAAGGCCGTCAACTTATTATATTGTGCGGTGAATTCGGATGACTATCGGAAGATTTCTTGCTGCACAACCGCCAAGGAGATGTGGGATAAACTCGAGATCACTTATGAAGGTACGTCTCAAGTCCGAGAATCTAAAGGTTATTTTCTAACACATGAATATGAACTCTTTAAAATGAGGGAGAAAGAACCCATCGGTATTATGTTCGAACGATTCTCAAAAATCGTCAACGATCTTCATGCTCTCGGGAAAGTGTACACGAACAAAGATCTTGTTCGAAAAATCCTACGGAGTCTCACTCCCGAATGGCGTTCCAAAGCCAATGCCATCCAAGAGTCGATAGGAATCACGGATGTCACAATTGATGGACTAAGAGGTAACCTCGAAACTTATGAAAGCACAATTCTTAATCCCTATCTTAGAAGTAAAAGTTCGAATATTGCCTTCAAAGCCTCATCTTCTAAAAGAGTAGAGGTAAGTGATTCGGAAAGCGATGATGATATTATTTCCAATGATATAATTGAAAAGTTTTATAAGTTTATGAAGAAGGAAATAAAGAAGGAAGAACCAAGTCCTTCATGCCAAAATTGTGGAAAACTTGGCCACACCAAATCACATTGTCCAAAACCCAAGGACAAGAAAAAGAAGAAACACCATAGGCGCGTGACATGGGATTCGGACAGCTCGGGCGATGAAACTGCCGAACTATGCCTCATGGCCAACGAGGAAGAAGAGGTAAGTAGTTCTAGCTCTTACTCGTTTGAAGAAATGCAAAATGCCTATGATGAATTATATGGTGAATTTATTAGAGCTTCCAAAATCATAAAAGAATTGAAGAAAACAATTTCTTTGAAAGAAAAAGATTTTGAAAAACAACTTTCTTTGAAAGAAAAAGATTTTGAAAAATTGACTCGTGATAATGAGAAGTTAGAAGAAGAAAATAATTTTTTAGAAAATGATAATATTGATCTTAAAGATAAAATTAAGGAAATGAATGAAGCCTCTTCAATTGATCAAAGTTCAAATTGTTCTTCCTGTGGTTCTTTGAAAATAGAGAACATAGAACTTAGGAACACACTATAAAAACGTAGTGTTGATGATCCTAAAACAATTGAAGAAATTAAGAAGAATATTAGAAAGGATGATAGAAATGAAGTTGGACCACCTAGAAATAATTCTAGGAACTTCACTAATGAGTCTAAAATTAATCATTTTAGACCACCTAGAAACGACTCTAGGAATTTTGTTAATGAGTCTAGAATGAATAATTCTAGACCACCTAGAAATAACTCTAGGAATCGCAATACGTCTAGGAATAACGGCTTTACATCACCTAGAACATTTTTGGCTCAACCAAGACATATGCACAACCCGAATGTTATATGTCATTATTGCAACCGGGTAGGACACATTGCGCCCGTATGTTTTGCAAAACGTAGAGATTTATCTTTTGACTATGATTATTATTTGCCTAACCCCCAAGGACCCAAAAGTGCTTGGGTACCGAAAACCTATTTTTAGGTACGTTTTCAGGTGTGCTTGAAGACTACAATATCGTAGTAGATGCACCAAGCACGAAACCTTATTGTATCGAGGGGGAATTTCGGTTAGTTATCATATTTTTGATAAAAACATAATAGTTGATATGTGTTAACAATTAATATATCTTTGTTAACAATTGATATTAATTATTTTGGTTGATTCATGTTTTGATAACTTTTATCTTGAGTAACAATTGGTATCAATTATTTTTGTTAAAAATAATGATTGATTCATGTTTTGATGAATATTTTTTTGGTTTGAATAACAGTTGATATATTCTTTAAAAATAAATGATTCATGATTTTAATACAACTATTGGTTTGTTAAAAATTAACTGTTGATATGTTCTTAAGTAATATGATTTGCAAAAAATAACCGTTATTATGGTTGTTATGTTTTTACGAACATTTGGTATTATTTCATGTTGGTATGATTTTTTAAATATCGTCAATGTATATTCCTCATTGTATTTCCTATTTTATTCTTGACACTAACAATTGATATACCCAAAAGGGGGAAGTGTCGAAAGGGGAAAGTAGCCTTTGTATACTCTTCTTTTTGCTAATGCCAAAAGGGGGAAGAAATTAGGCGATATGCATCAAATAAGGGGGAATGAATCTACGTTATAGTATGCCTTATTTGAGGGGGAATTATCATTAAGGGGAATAGTTCGCACGAATTGTATGTTGAGATAAAGCATGAATTTAGGGGGAATCCGAAATGCATATCTCCTGTTGTTTGTCATTATCAAAAAGGGGGAAATTGTAGAAAATCATTCTATCCATGATATGTGCGCTTTGGTTGTACTAGCATGATTTTCAGGTATAGGTTTTGATGAATGACAAACAATGAAGTCAACTTGTTAAACAATGCTATTGTATGACAAACAATGAAGATGCATTAGCAAACAATCAAGATTGAATGCCGAGAAGCATATTGATGAATGGATTGCATGGAAAAGCCAAGACGAGCTCAAAAGTTCAAGACCGAAGACCCAAGGCATAGGTCGCTAGGTAGAACCAATGTAAGAGCAACGTTTAAGTTATCTCGTTTTTTGGCTCAACATAGGTCATCATTAATATGCATAAAATCATTTTATTAAATCATATATATCATAAACATTTTTAATATACTTCAAACAAAATGATTTTAACGTCTTCATTTTAACCAAAATGGTTTTTGAAGTAAGTTTTCGATTCTAGTATATTCTGATATATTCTGGTATACTCCAACTTTGATTCTAGTATAAAATTCCGCAAGGCAACATAATCGATTATGTGATTGGAATAATCGATTATTTCACTATCCGTTGCCTTCGCAACGTTCCGTTTTATGAACGTTGAGAAGATAATCGATTATGCAAAGTGGATAATCGATTATCTTGCATAAAATCAGCATAATTGATTGTCAATTAAGCAACAGACATACAACTTCTAACACCTATAAATATAGGTCTTTTGAGCTGATTTTAAACACACAACACCTCTCATTGTTCACATACATATTGATATTATTTGGGCATCATTTTAGAGCTTTTGTTGAGCCATTTGAGAGACAACTTTGAGTTGTTCATAGAGCTAATCTTGTATCTCTTTATATACTCTTTTTAGAGAGTTCTTGTTGTAAAAGAGAAAGGTGTTTGAGAAGACCATATCTTCTCATTGATTGTCGGGTTTGCTAAGTTCCCTCAATCTTTGTGTGTGAAGTCTTGTGGTGCGGTATCCACGAGCAAGGTGAAGTCTTGAGGTGCGGTATCCTCGAGCAAGTTGAAGTCTTGTAGAGTGTACATCTACGAGCAAGTGTATCGGTTTGTTAGGCACCCGTAAGCTTAACGGAGTTAGTGGAAACTCGAGAGAGTCTCTCGGGGACTGGACTAACCACACGTTGTGGTGAACCAGTATAAATTCGGTGTGTTCTTTCCTTACTATTTTAATTACCGCATTTACTTTACTCCTGCAATTTTAATTCCGCAATATTTATCAATATTCTCGTGCCGCACTATTCACCCCCCTCTAGTGACGGGCATAAATCCTAACAATAATTACAGTCTTGATCTTGTTGGTTATGCTGATGCTGGGTATTTATCTGACCCACACAAGTCTAGATCTCAAACGAGTTATGTGTTTACCTGTGGAAGCACTACCATATCTTGGCGATCAACTAAGCAATCAATTGTGGCTACTTCATCTAATCATGCTGAGATAATTGCTATTCACAAAGCAAGTCGAGAATGTGTGTGGTGGATATCTATAATACATCTTATTTGAGACAAGTGTGTTTTGAAATGTGACAAATTACCCATAATTTTATAGGAAGATAATCCAGCATGCATAGCTCAATTGAAGGGAGGATTCATAAAAGGAAATAAGACAAAGCATATTTGGCCAAAGTTATTTTCCACATATGATCTTCAAAAGAATGGTGATATCAATGTGCAACAGATTCGTTCAAGTGATAATATGGCCGATTTGTTTACAAATCTCTACCAACGTCAACCTTCAAGAAGCTAGTGTACAAGATCGGGATACGAAAGCTCAATGATGCTCTCATTAGGGGAGTTAATGCGCGTCGCATTCTTTTTCCCTTACAAGGTTTTGTCCTATTGGGTTTTCCTTGCAAAGTTTTTATTGAGGCAACCTATAGGCGCATTTATAAACATGTGTACTCTTTTTTCTTTTCTAGATTTTTTCCATTGGGTTTTATTTAATTAAGGTTTTCACAAGGCATATTATCTGTTGAATAGACATTCAAGGGGGAGTGTATAAATAAAATTTTATTTATGGTGAATGTCTATATGTAGAGAGATTCTAGGATTTATTACTTGGTGGCTAAATCAATATCTACCTATAAGTAGAGGGTTCTATTCCATTGTAATTCACCCCAAAATTCAATAAGAATTCTATCTCTCTCTCTTTCTCTGCAATATTGTTCTTCTACTTTTATTGTTTCATAACAATATCATTTAAAGGAAAGGATAAAGCTATCTCCTTAAGCCAAGTGGCAGCATAAAAAATGCTACATGGCATAATTAATTTCTAGTTAATTTTTTAGTTAATAATTAGTTATTATTTAATATATTTGAATTTAAATATCTATAAAAAATAAAAAACTATCCCCCCCCCCCCCGCGCGCACACAGAAACACACACACGCACACACACACACACACACACACACACACACACACACACACATATATATATATATATATATATATATATATATATATATATATATATATATATAGGGTTTAATTAATAAATATAGATATCTTATAATTAGTTATAGAAAAAATCAAAAACATAAATATATAAAAAATAACTATTCATTCAAATTGGGTGGAGTAATTTCAAGTTGGAGTTTTAAAATTATTTTAAAATAAAAAAAAAGAGAAAAAACTAACTATAAAAAAAATAAAAAAAATAAAAACTACTCATTCAAATCGAGGAGTAGTTTGAAGTTAGAGTTTTAAAATAAAAAATAAAATAAAAAAAATAAAAAATTACCATTTCAAATTGGGAAATAGTTTCAATTTGGAATTTTATAATTATTTTAAAATAAAAAATAAAATAAAGCAATAAAAAACTATTGATTCAAATTGTGGAGTAGTTTCTTTCTAATATTCTATATTCTATACATCTTCTATATACTATTTAAAGGAGAAGATACGCCCTCTCATTAATCCAAGTGATAGCTAAAAAAAAGCCACATGGCATAATTAGTTAATAACAAAAAAATTATTTATTAAAAATTAACAAAAAAAGTTAACTATCTAAATTAACTACTCAAATATCGATGAGGGTTGGGTATATTTTATTGACAAATAAGATAGCAATACGGTCAAATAGAATAAAACAAGCCCGATTATAATTTAATTAATATTTTTTTAATATTGACCGCACATCGCACGGATACAACTACTAGTATCATTTAAAAAGCTAATTTTATCAGGAAAAAGAACTCTAAGTTAATTTGATTCTGTTTTAATGAATCTGAATTCTTAAAACCTGGGAGAGATGGAAACGTTTTGAACTATTCAAAGTAAAAAGAAATATAATTTTGAATAAGTTTATTAGTCACCTACATGCGATAGAGTAAAGTACTTCAAGCACGAATGAGCATTGTTGATTTCCTAGATTGTATAATATTGTTCTAAAGTTAAGATGCATGTCTTGAGGGAGTTTTCTCATCCTTTTGAACAAATAAATGAATAGTACAATGAGACACAGCGGTTAATAAAATTGAAATGGATCATAAGAGTTTAGGGTTTATATTTCACTAAACTAAAGGAGGAGTAGGAATTATTATGCAGAATTTAATACCTTAAATCAAACGAGATTATATTAATTAAGCAAGATTTTATATCGAAAGATGTATATGTAATAAAAAATCTTATGCAGAAATTAAAAGTTATACTTCAAAAGGAACTATTACTTATTGATACATGTATTGATGAGAAAATATCTTATAGCATAGTTAAAGTGCGCATAAGGTAATTCGACCACCACCGTGGGAACAAAGTACACCAACTAATACTTTATCTACTTCCTTGAGTTTGCCATTTCTTTAACCAGTTCGTCATGTGGATTGTGCCGAGAGAAGCGTTGCATTTTTGTGTCTGCTAGGAATTAGGGTTAATAGAAGTAACATGTTGTCAACACATATAGTTTTGTTACTTTTTTCTTTTTAGCACAGGATTTCTTGCTTATGTCCCAGAAAAGACCACATGCAGCGGTCGAGTTGATAATTTTAATGACGATTTATTTCAGCTTTTCTTTTTTGTTTTCGAACTTTTAAAACTCTATGCATATATTGACGTCGATTGATTCTCTTACATGGTAACCATGTTTTACCTCAGCTGTGAAGGAAAGCTGTGAATGGGACACAAATCTCTTGCTTAATGTACCCCTGTCGATTGTTATTTTTGTTCAATCGTAATTCATTTAGGTACTTGAAACAAGAAAATAAAAGTAATTTAGTAAAATATGAATAAAAAATGGAGATAGAGACAAGGAAGAGATTTTCTTCTTCAATTGTGTGTATTTTCCTATATATTACAAGGCCTTTATATAAGAACAAAAAGTGAAGAAAATATGTCATTAAGCATTTGAGATGAATATCATGGAAGAAGAGTAGACATCCATCATAATGTGATATTTATCATAACACTTCCCCTTAGATGCCCATAGATAATGTCCCTCGCTAAAATCTAACTAGGAAAAAATTCTAGCCAAGGAAAAAGAGTACACATGTTAAGAAATACGCCTTTTGGTTGCCTCGTTAAAAACCTTGCAAGGAAAATCCATTGGGACAAAACCTTGTAAGGGAAAAAGAGTATAACGCGTATTAACTCCCCATGATGAGAGCATCGATTCACATCCTTGATCATTCACATCCCAATCTTGTACACTAATTTCTTGAAGGTTGACGTCGATAGAAATTTGGTGAACAAATCAGCCATATTATCACTTGAACAAATCTGTTGCACATTGATATCACCGTTCTTTTGAAGATCATGTATGAAAAATAACTGTGGTGGAATGTACTTTGACCTAGCTCCTTTATATGAATCCTCCATTCAATTGGGCTATGCATGCTGTATTGTCTTCATACAAAATTGTGTGTAATTTGCAACACTTCAAATTACATTTGTCTCGAATAAGATGTATTATAATCCTTATTTCTCAACTTTCTTCATGAATAACAATTGTCTCAGCATGATTAGATAAAGTAGCCACGATTGATTTCTTATTGGATCGCTAAGATAACCAGTGCCTCCACATGTAAACACATAGCATGTTTGTGATCAAGCATTGTGTGTGTTAGATTAATACCTTGGATCGGAATAACCAACAAGATTTAGATTGCAATCATTGTCATAAAAAAGCCTATATTGGTAGCGTCACGACCCAAAATTTACTAAGTATCGTGATGGCGCCGGACACCGCTGTCAGGCAAGCCAACCAAAATAGTTAATTAAATCCTCATTTTAAATATTTTCGAAGTCAATTCTTTTTTATATTTAATCAATACATAGTAAATTTCACTGAATAAATAATGAAACATTTAACAACTTGTAAAATTTTTAAATAAACCCATAGACATTGCAGAACCCGGTGTCACAAGTGCATGAGAAATTTCTAAGAATAACGTAATACAACATACAGTAATCTAAAAGAGACTTGCTGGCTGCGTGTCGTCTCGGAATATGCAGCTCACCTAAGTCTTCGTATCAACCATGCTGCTATCCCCACTAAGCCACTAGAGATGCGTGAGCCTGTGCAACAAAAATGCACAGAAGTATAATATGAGTACGAAAATAATGTGTACCCAATGAGTATCACGTCTAATCTTGAAGAAGTATAGACGAAAGGTCAAATTTGACCTTTACTAGTGGTCCAGTAATGTTATATCAATAATATAGCAAATCGGGGATTTTTTTTAACATGATATTTAATGGAATGAAGCAAGTAAATAATTCTTTCTTTTCTAGAAAATTTCCAATTTTTTTCATCATTTGTACATTTATTCTCAAGCCGGGAAGGAACAACATCACTTCAATAAATTCCAAGGCAAGCAATACAAGCATGCGCAAATCATGCCGAGGACCTACGGTCCGATCCAACAATATTTAAACTATGCACTGCGAGAGGGTCGAATGACGCGAACCATTGATGCATCTATTACCCCACTCACGAATGATACATGTAATACGGTAAAATATAAATAATAGAGTTACTTCGCTTGTAAGTCATACGTACGATGCAGAAACTTACAAATACACAAATTCAAACAGTTGATTAAGAATTCATCATGCAACATTTATCCAAGAGAAAGGAAATCCTCTTTAATGGCCAAGAAAATAATGTTTGATGTTCTAAACGTCAATATCACACAAGAAGGGGGGGGGGGGAGGAATGGGATTTGTGTGGTACCCAATTTTCTCTCTAGAAGAACTTGATTCTTCTATGTGTACTAACTATTACTGTTTGCAAAATTAAAAGCACATAAAATAAAGAACACAGGGATTTTTATGTGGAAAATACCTGCCTTGAAAGGCAAAAAAATCACGACCTACTACTCAGTAGAATGTTCCCAAACATCCACTAAAATCACCGAGCCAAAACAATATCTACCAAACTCTTGTAATCATAAGGATTAACTCTAATCCTTGTGTAGCACACAACCTTAACTGTTGCGACACCTTCAAGGTAACTCTAACTTGAATATGCAAGGTACCTAGTACAAATGCTTCTATGAAAAATTAATGGTAGAACTATAAATCACCTACTACAATTGAACTAGAATAAAAGAAAGACACAATAGAATTGATTCTTCTATCTTGTCCAAGTAGCTTTAGGAATGCACACTCAAATCTCACATAAATTACTTGCAAAATTGCCTCGCCTTTTTGCTCTCAATTTTGTTTCACTTTTGCGTTTGTGCAATTCCCTATAAAAAGAACAGTCATTGTTATTTAATGAGTTAGTAATAAGGGTTTGAATGACACTCAATTTATGATCTTCCATCTATGTTGAGTCCTTGAACAACACAAACTCCAGCCCTATCCTTTATCCGGATCTGTGTTCTCTTCTCATAAGGAGAATTTCTCTCCTTTCCCATATGCAACCTTTTCGATCAGTTCAGAAGATAATGCTGCTTGATCAATGAGACTTATCTCCTTCACGTGCATCTTACATGTATAGGTTGACAAACACTATGCTTCACCTGATGGTTCTGGTCTATGACTGAGTTCATTTGTCATTCTTCAAAAATACACATGTTCTTGAGCCAATAAATTTTCCCTTTTTGATGATGACAAACTCTGTCCTTTCACTGATTAGATAACCTGTAAGAACTCAGCTTAACCTTGAACACTTAACTTAGAAAATTTACCTATCATCAATGACTAGGTTTAATTAGGTTATAAATATCACTTATTCAGAATAATGAGTAAAGCACAATATCTCTTCCCCCTTTTGGCATCATCGAAAAGTTTCATACATAATGTGAATACCGGATGTTAAAAAGTACTCATGACTACTGGGGCAACTGCAAGTGAAAACATTTTGCAATTATCAATAATCAACAAACATATTTAATCCATTAAGAACGTACTCATCATTGAACAAGATAAAACAACAGTTGTCATTGATATAGGTATGCTTTCACAAATAGACCATAAAAAGAAAGAAAAACTTCCAAAGCATGAGCGCAAAAAAATAGAAACATCCCTAATCTGGGTAACCAGGGGTCACTAGACTAGTTCAAAAGATAATTGATGGGAGACCTGGGGCTTGGAGGAACTAGAGGGTTGAGATTGGAGAAGGTTTAGCATATTCTGAAACATTCCATCACTTTTCTCCTTTTTTTTTTTTGCTAGCTCACTTCTAAGGCCATCTTTCTCAGTTTCCAATTCATCTACATGAGCCTTGAGCCTAGCAATTTCATCATCCTTAGTTCCATATTCCTGAACCAAAGCCTTAGCCTTGCTGTTGATGGGTGTCCTCAGAGATGAACCGGGTTCAACTGGGATGGCATTGACAAGATAGTCACAAGCTAGTAGAGTCTTAACACCAACATATTCCTTGCTTGATGCCATATCCCATTTCTTCAAAAGTACATTCAACCTGTCTAGCACAGTAGTCAATATGAACCCATATGGAGTAGCATATGCCTTAGAGCCATTGATTACCCTCTCTAGCAATTTGACAATAAGGGCAGGCCAGTTGATTTTCTTTCCTCGCTCAAGGCACTCCATAAGAACCAGGTCCATATGGTCTGCAGTATGTCTTCTCTCTTGTCTAGGTAGTAGGCATTTGTTGACAAACTCAAACACAACCTTGTGCTCCGGCCTCATCTCACTTTTTTGCACAAACCTGGCTTCATTCACATTCTCTGAATCATAGAATCTCTTGGTAATCTCAAGATCAGTAGGTGGGGAGTCTAGGCATCGCCATATTTGCCTATTGTAACCATCAAACCCTTCACGGGTATATCCAGAATTTCTCCAAGTTTCTCAGCATTAAGTTGCACTGTGACTCCATTCACCAGGCTAGTGACTACTCCATCCCGCACAACAGCATTGGCCATAAATTCAATCACCGCATTCCTGGCCACCCTCCCATCCATTTCAAGGACCATGTCCTTCCAACCTTGTGCAGTTAAAGAATTCACGAGTCTTATCATCCCTGGCTCAATCAGGGCCTTTAGCAATCTTTCTTTCAAAATTTTTCTTTTGCCAAAGATGGAATCTTATCCTTCTCCTTCTTAGATTCCTTTTCTTCTTCTTTATACCACTCTTCATCTTCTTCAAAAATTTTCTTTTGCTTGCCTTTCATTGCAGATCTGGTCCTCTAGGCTAGAGGGAATTCATCAGACACAGGTACAGAAGGAGACTCTTAGAAGAAGTCTTGGAATTTTTAAGTTTTAGGTGTAGAAACCTCCATTGTTGTTCCCCTTTCTTGATGGACCAGTTCTACCTCCTCTTGTTCTTCAACTTTAGAAGATTCTGCAACCTTTTTCTTTCCCTTCTCCATTTTCTTCTTCTTGCTTTCTTCCAAAGCTTTTTGTATGTCAGCTTCACTTTGTCTTGCCCTATTTCTTGTAGCCCTTAACCTAGATACTGAAGGGGCAGTAGATTTTGGGGATGAAGTCTCTTTTTCTTGGATGGCTTGGGAACAGTTGGGGCCATTTGTGAGGTAAATTTTCATTTCTTCGGGTCATAACTTGCCCCAACCCTTTTTAGAAGATCAGCAAGAGTTTCCTCAGCAGATGAACTAGGTTCATCGCTTTGTTTGCTTAGATGATCCAACCTTTCAGCTGCTTCCCTGGATCCACTTCCCTCTGACATTATGCCACTCTTTTCTTCAACCCCACATATTGCAAGAACTTCGCCTTTTACTTTTTATTTTTACCTCCACTCTTACTTGATTTAGCCAAATTTATATCTCTAATAGGACCAACTAGAAAAAAACCTATTTTCTAGGTTTCAACCACAGAAGCACTTTCCTCAACAGGGGTTTCTTGAATTTTCTCAGTGTCAGAAGACCCATGTTCTTCACCTTCACTAGCAGACTTAAATTAGTCTGACTGAGAACTGGTGTCGGATTCTTGAGTTGAGCTTTCTTTAGGCTGGCTAGCTTTCAATTTCTTGTTCAAAACCTTCCTCAATTCTCCAGAGGCTACAGTTTCTAGCCAACATTTTGTCCTTGAAACCTAGGTTTTGGGGATTCATTAGGAGGAGTAGATGAGGATGTATTTGATGGGGTTGGTGGTGGAGGAGTTCCAGGGTTATATTGTGGGTTAGACATGGTTCTTCGTTTATGGAGGAAATTTGGAATTTCTTAATTTCTAAAGCAGAGACTTTGGGAATTTTTGGAGAGGAGAGGTGATTTAGAACTGGAGAAATATATTAACGGTTTTAGAATAATGAAGAAGACTAGAGATATGGAGTGTATTTAAAGGCAATTAGACATTTACTCAGTAATGGCAGCTTTTCAGAGGTCAAAAGAAAAACCCAATCAACCTGTAATTCCAGTCCTTTAATGATTTATTTGTCTTCCATAGATTTTAGGAAAAAATCACGATTTTAGAGTTCTAAATGGATGAAACCGGTTCAATGCCTCAACGAATAGAATTTTCTAATAATTTAGCAATGACCAGACTTTTCCTGATGTTTGAATTGTTAATCTTTCTAATTATGCAAAGCATTGAAAACATACATGTATTTTCAATGAACTCATACAGATGAACAAGATACTTCATATAGAACTCACTTGAATATGCCTCAAATGTCATAATAGAAAAACTTTGTAAGAGATCAGTGAATCATATATACACAAGTCACATGAATATACTAATTAAAGTATGAAGCTGAATAAGAATTAATCTAGTTACATACACAAAGAATAGAACTCCTAGCCAATTTTTTTATAATTTGTTTCATTGTGCATTCTGAATTGGACCTATTAGGTGATCTTAATCATCCTTAGTTCCAACCTGTTTCTCTCAAAGTTTTCTCTACTCAGTGTTTTAGTGAAAATGTCAGCAATTTGCTTATCAGTAGCACATAATTCTATGGAGATCATTCTTTTCCCATAGTTATCTCTTAAGAAGTGATGTCTAACATCTATGTGCTTAGTCCTCTTATGATAAACAGAGTTCTTTGCCATACTTATAGCACTAGTGTTATCACAAAGTATTAGAATACAACCAACTTCAATACCAAAATCTACCAGCTATTGTTTCATCCATAGCAATTGAGCACAACAAGATGCATCAGCAACATACTCAGCTTCAGCAGTAGATAAAGCCACTGAGTTTTGCTTCTTGGTAGCCCATGACACAAGATATGAACAAAGGAAGTGTGCCATACCTGAGGTGCTCTTCATATCCACTAGAAAACCTGCATAATCAGCATTAGCATATCCTACTAGATCGAAATTGCTACTTTTGGGATACCAAAGACACATATCAGTGGTGCCTTTTAAGTATCTTAGTATCCTTTTGACAGTAGTTAGATAAGACTCTTTAGGATTTGCCTAAAAGCGAGCACAAAGTCCAACACAGAAAATAATGTCAAGTCCACTAGTAGTAAGATACATAAGTGAACAAATCATACCCCTATGCTACTTTTGGTGAACAGATGAACCAGGTTCATCAACATCTAATTTAGTAGCAGTTGCAATAGGTGTGTCTATTTCCTTTGATTCTTCCATTTTAAACCTTTTTATTAGTTCCTTTGCATACTTCTGCTGGCGGATCATGGTTCCATCTTCATCAAGATTGTTTCTGAAGACCCATTTTTACCAATGACTGATCTGTAATTGGGTCTTGGAACTAGATGCTAAACTTGACTTCTTTAGAACTGATTGAGTTTATCTTGCATAGAAATCACCCAGTCTGCATCCTGCAAAGCCTCAACAACGATTTTAGGTTCAATAAGAGACATAAAGGTATCAAAAGCACACAGATTCTTTAATTGCGATCTAGTTTTAACTCTAGATGTTGGATTAGTGATAATGATCTCAATGGGATGAGAAATTTGATACTTGTGAGGTTTCAAAACCAACTGGTTTCCGCTAGATGTTTCTCCCATGTTTTGTTGTTGAGAAACAGGGTCATGAACATGTTCCTTCATGGGATTTATTTCAATTCCCCCCTAATTAGTTCCCCCTGTCAGGTTGCCGTGGATGGAAGAACCTGTTCCATCCCATGTTCCTTCTGTTGGTGCCACTTTGACATGAGCTGAGGCTTCAGTCAAATCCTTTACCAATCCAATCGTTTACCTATGGGGACAATTCTCTCTTACAAGGTTAGAAAGGAGACTCACCTCGCTCTGAAGCCTATATTCCGATTTAAGAACGCGCTCAAACCTCCAATTTGGAGCTGAACGATCCAAAACAATTCAAATAGGGTAAGAATTAATCAATACATGGTCAAAACTTCATATTCTAATTATTAAACAAATTTCTCAACCCTAAATACAAGGTTTCAAAATATTCATCCCCGGGCCCAAGTGCCCGGATTTCGGAAATTTTAGAAGAAAATAGTTTCCCATAACCTAAGGATCAAGAATATATGATTTTTACTCCATTCCTTAACAAATTTCGTGATTAAATCTTATTTTTACTAAATTCTATGTTTTTCATCTAAAACCCTTGATTTTCCCCAATTTTCCGTGCTAATCTACCCATATTCCATGTATTTAGCTTATGATGTGTATAAATTACTTAACTCTTTTTGCTAGGTGAAAACCCGCTTCCAAAAGCTCCAAAAATCGCCTAAGAGGATGAAGAAATGAGCTAAATGGTCTAAGTCTCGAAATTAATAGTTGGACACAGCCTTCTGATGTCGCATTTGCGATAGGGGGACCGTAAATGCGACTTTGCAAATGTGAAGATTTCATGGCAAAAGCGACCCCCGACTAAACTGGCCTACTTCGCAAATGCGAACCCTTCAGACCTTGCAAAAGCGACCCAAATATCGCAAATGCAAGCCATCCCCCCAGCCGCCCAGGTTCGCAAAAACGAACAGAAACTCGCAATTGCGAGGTTGCATTTGCGACCAATGTATCGCAATTGCGATCATACCAATACCAACAGTCCCATTTCTTAGAAAATCACTCGAAGCTATCCCGAATCTCTCCAGATCCCCCGGGGCTCAAAACCAAACACCCACACAAGTCTAAGAACATAACACAGACTTGCTTAAGGCCTCAAATCACATCAAACAACGCTAAAATCACGAATCACTCTAATCCAAGCTTAATGAACTTTAAGATTTCAAATTCTACTTTGGATGTTCAAACTCATCAAATCGCGTCTGATTGACCTCAATTTTTGCACACAAGTCATATTTGACATTACAGACCTACTCCAACTTCCGGAATCGAATTCTGGCCCCGATATCAAAAAGTCCACTTCCGATCAAACTTCTCAAAAACCTTCAAATTTCTATCTTTAGCCAAATTAATCCAAAATGAGCCATGGACCTCTGAATTCACTTCCGATCGCGCTCCCAACACTAGTATCACTATACGAAATCCCAAACGGACATCGCTAACTATGAAATGCACTATAACCCAAACTTATGAATTTTTTTCCAAAATGCTAACATTACAATATGCACAAAACACTCATGGGTCATCCTAAACCTCATCCGGGCATACTCCCAAGTCCGAAATCATCATACGAACCTGCTGGAGTCTTCGAATTTTGATTCCAAGGTCATTTACTCAAAAATTCAATCCTAGTTAATTCTCTCAATTTAAAGCTTCCGAAATGAAAATTCTCTTTCCAAATCAACTATGAACTTCCTGAAATTCAATTCCGACCACGCATACGAGTCATAATACCTAAAATAAAACTGCTCATGGACTCAAACTGTTGAACGACGTACTAGAGCACAAAACGACCGATTGGGTAGTCACATTCTCTCCCACTTAAACATATGTTTGTCCTCGAACGCATTAAGAACTATGCTGGAGTTGTCTGAAATCACTTCTTAACTCCTCGAGCACCTACCCGTGCTACTACAACTCAGCTGGGCACCCTAGCTCGATAAATCTGAAGATATCCTTTTTCATTTAAGCAAATAAACCTTAGATCTCAATTCCAACATCCGGAATTCTCTGGCAGGCTTGTTTCCATCATAATCTCACCGTATCAATAACTACAAGCAACACCAAAACATGACTTCGTACCTTGGCTGAATTCACAGCTTGCACTGCTTAACTCATAGGACCACAATTACATTATTTGATCAAATTGATCAAAATTCCACGAATCTGATGCTCCCATTTTACCTCATGACCTACATAGGTCTTGCTCTAGTTCTTACAATACCACCACGATGGAAGAGATTTGTAGAAATTCATAACCAACTGTCGAATCAACAAATCATCGGGTCTATACTCCTGGCAAGAACCCTCTCCTCATTTGAACGAAATAATGGTCTTTTCTCCTTAATATACTTCATAATCAAATTGTACTGATCCTAAATCCAATGATCTCGCCTCACCCAGTATGAACTGCTCAGGCAATAAGCCACCCTGGATATGATCAAAAGTCCCATATGGTACCATAATGTGCCAATAAGCAAACTAGAGAAGAAACTACTCAACTCGCGCAACTAATGCAAACTTTCCTTAGAAATTGGGAAACAAACACACATAAGATGAAAGTATTCAATATCACATTGTTGCGGTGTGCAACCCGATCCAAATAACATACCCATGGCGGGGTGCCATCCGATCCACACATAGCACTCACCTAAGAAGATGCACATGGAGCTAAATTTCTTATTACAACAAAATACCGAATATCAGTCACAAGAACACTAAGTGCATAATACCATCCCTGGGAGGGCCATATAGCGCTATAAGCTACAAAACTCAAGCACAACTGAGGTGTGATATACAATATGGATCTCAAGTGACTTTTTGCTCATATAATATCATCTCTATGCAGAACCTCAACTCATAAGCAATCCACCAAGCCATCTCACAACTCAGATGGCGAAATACATCAATACATGAAATAGCAGACAACTAAATAACACCCCGACTACTCTACTATAAGGAGCGCATTGTTGAAATGAACACATATGGCCTGATATAGAGCCCATATTGATATTTAAATCCACTCATAGACCTCAAGACGATTTTGATCGCACTGAACTAGGCTAATAACCTTTCAAAGGTCCATAATAACTCTTTTTTTCTCATAACACATACGAACAACCATCATAACCAGAGTAATCATCCATAGTCCATAATTCAATAAATCAAGTGCCTTCCAAGCATCAATTCCCATGACAAATAATAGGTCTATACATCCAAACCACCAGTCGCACTAACGCTAACAAGCGATCAAGAATCCTTAAGTAGGATGCAAAGCCTTGTTCACAAAACACTGATCTCAGGTGACGCTGAAGACAATACCAACTTATTTTAAACATCGAAACTCTTTTCCTTCTTATCCAAGCTCGTGATATCCTTGTCAACAACTGCAACCTTGATCCTCACCTCAAATTCCATACCACTTACTGCACCCAACATTCCAACATTTGATAAAACATGATTTCCATCATAACTCTGGAAGCATTGATAGATTAACGCTTCATCATATAAAAACCCTTCACTTAACTCACTTCAGCAAAACCATGGAAACACACAGGTGAATTCTCACAATCGTAAAATATGAAAATCTCTAAGTAGTGGTATAAGCCAACATAGCCCTTCCGGGATCCGCCTATACATAACAGGCCATAATAGTGGAATACTGCTGAATAATATCAATTACGGCGGCCGACAAGCCTTGCATGTACCGCCACAAATCACTTGCACAATTTGCTGAATGAACTGATTACTACCACCAATATGCCAATTCAACTATGGCTAACCAGTCTATCTCCTTCCAATTTATCCTTGATTACCTCAGAAATAATAACTCCGTTCAAGACATAACACACACCATCTGCACTCATCGCAAGTGACCGTGAATCACGAGACCATGCTGTCTCAAACCCCACACACCATTTCATACCTCCCAATTGCTACACCACAGTTCAAAACATCATAGAACATTCTGGGCACCTTCTCATAAGCTGTTGCAAAGCTTGACTCTTAAAAAAACCAATAAGATCGAAATCATTAGCCACCATACTTACCCCTTCGAATTCACTAGGACAGTTGTTGAGAGCCACCCGCACTAACTGGGCCGAATATAATCAACTCCATGATTCTTATAGCACATGCATACCGTCTCAACAAAGCACTCGGCAGAAGTACTTCCCCTCAAACCTGCACTTATACAAGACATAAATCTGAATCCTTCCCAAATCCTGATCATGAGCCAATTAGGCCAACCATAGCACACCTTTAACAATTCCCTTGCTCAAATTATAACTTTTGTTCTTTTCCTATTGCTAAAATATCCCATCAATATGCTAATAACAAGAAACCTCGCAAGTAGTTAACCATGCAATCGAACCATAGGTGATGGGACTTTCCTACTTAGTCTGAAGACACTATTACACAACTCTAGAATTCACCAGGTCTCTTATCTCTTATTGACATAACCATGCGCAATCAACTGCAAATATTCTCGGAATCTTTTTGTGAAACCCCTTTTTATACTCTGAATCATCAACCACATTCACATGGCTGATCTCCTTAATATATGGCTAGTAGAATTCTTCGCAAGATTCACTAACCATGCGACTGCTAACCTGTTCACAAGGAAAAAACCCCTTATGAAAATTACTCTCTGACATCCTCAAACACTGCTGCACGGGGTACAATCACTACTATATCAATGAACCACCCTGAGTCCGAGCTCAATCTCTAGCTGCATTAGTCCATTCACTCCTCGCGGGCATCAATTGAATGTGCGGCAACATCCTTCCAAATTCAAAGTTAGGTTGTACCTTCTTCATCTCAAGCAGCTCCTTTTTGTTATATCAAATCTCCTGCCACATAATATTCCATCCTTTAAATTAATCAGTAGGCCAAATCACCAATCATTAAAATTCCAAATCACTCCGAACTCTACTTAACGTGCGAGGTCATCCTATCGCAAGCTCATATGCAACTCTGCCACTTTTTCACTTTGGAGAAACCCACCCCTTTAGTCGGCTACTCGACCTTCACTTCTTATGCATGGACTTTTAGAAATTTTAACCACCGTATGGAACTTCCCTCATGTTTTTCCTCATTCTTTGCTGCTCCACCGATGCCTTAGATCAAAACCCATCTCGATAGCACCTGAACCAATAGATCGTAGTTAACTTTACACCTTTCCAACGATCATCTTTCCCACCGTTGACATTAGAAACACCGAGTTAATCCTGAACCACCACACCCCGTGATCTCTAATAGTCATTTTTTCAATATTGTCTCGCAGTATCCTGCTCCAAAGGAGAATTGTAGAAGATCATAACGCCGGCGAACTTAGTACATTCAACAAGGACAATGCACCTCATCATAGAAGAAAATTCCACCACGCTCGTATGTATCAAGTCTCGTTAACTCTATCAACCCAAATCTGAACATTTGGGTTGATGGAGATAAAAAATTGAATCTCTGAATCATGCACTGAGTAAACCTCCATTCAAGTCATTCACTGCCCTAACATGTAGGCAAAAATCCTACAATCATATCAATACTGTGGGACAACCATTCATAAGTATAATGCAAACTTATGCCTAGCCTTAGAGCTCTTAGAAGTATCGCTACTGAGCTGAAACGATAGAATATCATTCCACAAGGCAACAACAATAGCTCAAACAACCTTGTACGGAGAAACACCCCGCACCACATTCATAGTACCATTACAATTTACTTAGTCGCTGATTCGTGACCAACGCTTCATATCGCATAAGATTGAATGGAAAGGAAATGAAGGAATAGTCCTCAAAGGGAATCAAATCACATGATGTGGAAATAAAGAAGGGAAGTAATCCTAACAGCCCCATAGCCTCTCGAAGATAACCACAGTCGTCTCCGCACCGATCCGCAAACTCGTGAGACATAAGGGAACCTAGTGCTCTGATATGTTGTCATGACCCAAAATCACTAAGAGTCGTGATGGCTCCGGACACCGCTATCAGGTAAGCCAACCAAAATACATAATTAAATCCATGTTTTAAATATTTCTGAAATTACTTCTTTTATACGTTTAATCAATACATAGTAAATTCCACTGAATAAATAATGAAATATTTAACAACTCATAAAATTTCTGAATAAACCTATAGACATCCCAGAACCCAGTGTCACAATTGCATGAGAAATTTCCAATAATAACGTAATACAACAACCATCCGCAATACAATATTGGACAGAAAATAAATATAGTAATCTGAAAGAGACTTGATAGTTGCGGGTCATCTCGTGAAATGCAGTTCTCCTAAGTCTCCATATCAACCATGCCGCTACGCCCACTAGGCCAATAGAGATGCATGAGCTTGTGCAACAAAAATGCATAGAAGTGTAGTATGAGTATGAAAAAAACGTGTACCCAACGAGTATCTTGTCTAATCTCGAAGAAGTTGAGGCGAGAGGTCGAGTTCGACACTTACTAGTGGTCCAGTAATGTTATATTAATTATATAGTAAATCGGGAATTTTTTATGAACGTGATATTAATTCAATAGAATGAAGAAAGTAAATAATTCTTTCTTTTATAGGAAATTTCAAAATTCCTTTTAATCATTTATACATTTATTTTCAATCTGGGAAGGAACAAAATTACTTCAATAAATTTCAAGGCAAGCAATACAAGCATGTGCAAATAATGCCGAAGACGTACAACCCGATCCAATAATATTCAAATTGTGCACTGCTAGAGGGTCGAACGGCGCAAACCATAGATGCATCTATTACCCCGCTCGCAAATGATACGTGCAACGCAGTCAAATATAAATAATAGAAATACCCTGCTCGTGAATCATACGTGCGACGCAGATACATATAGATACACAAATTCAAACAGTCAATTAAGAATTCATCATGCAACATTTATCCAAGAAAAAGGCAATCCTCCTTAACTGTTAGTAAAATAATTTTTAATTTCTTTAGAAATTTATTTACCAATTCAATATGATTTAAGCATTTAAAATTGACAACGAGATTCCAAATATTACAAGTAGAGCATGCTTTTGGGTTCTAGAGTACCCGGACTAATGCATAATAGTAGCAACACACAGACTCTCATCACCTTGTGCGTACGTATCTCCCAAAAATAGGAGCACATATCTTATTATTTAACCTATAGGAACAATTCCCTCTTACAAGGTTATAAAGGAGATTCACCTCACTCCGAAGCCTATATTCCGATTCAAGAACGCGCTCAAACCTCCAATTTGGAGACGAATGATTCAACACCATTAAAATAGGGTAGAACTAGTCAATACATGCTCAAAAGTTCATATTCTAATTATAAAATCAATTTCGCAACCTTAAATACAAGGTTCCAAAAAAAATTCATCACAGGCGCATGTGCCTGGATTCCGAAATTATTTGACGAAAATTTTTACCCATAATCTAAGGATCAAGAATATACGTTTTTTACTCCATTCCCTAACAAATTTCATGGTTAAATCTTGTTTTTACCAAATTATAGATTTTTCATCTAAGGCCCTTGATTTTCCTAATTTGCACATGTTAATCTACCCATAATCTACGTATTTAACTTATGATGTATAGAAATCACTTGCCTCTTTGTGCAAGGTGAAAACCCTCTTCCAAAATATCTAAAAATCGCTTGAGGGGATGAAGGGGATGAAGAAAATGACCTAAATGGTCTACATCTCGAAATTAATAGTTGGACACAGCCTTTTGATGTTGCATTTGCGACAGGGGGACTGAAAATGCGACTTTGCAAATGCGAAGATTTCATCACAAATGCGACCTCGGGCTGAGCTGGCCTACTTTGAAAATGTGAAAAGGGTTTTGCAAATGCAAACCCTTTAGGCCTCACAAAAGCAACCCAAATATTGCAAATGTGAGCCATGCCCCGATTGCTCAGTTTCGCAAATGCAAACAGAAACTCGCAATTGCAAGGTCTCGTTTGCGACCAATGTATCACATTTGTGATCATACCAGTACCAAAAATACCATTTCTTTGAAAATCACTCCGAAGCTATCCCGAATCTCACCAGAGCCCCCGGGGCTCCAAACCAAACACCCGCACAAGTCTAATAACATAACATGCACTTGATCAAGGCCTCAAATCACATCAAACAATGCTAAAACCATGAATCACATTCCAATTCAAGCTTAATGAACTTTAAGATTTCAACTTCTACTTTTGATGTTTAAACTTATCAAATCATGTTAGATTGACCTCAAATTTTGCACACAAGACATATTTGACATTATGGACCTACTCCAACTTCCGGAATTGAATTTTGGTCCCGATATCAAAAATTACTCTCCTGGTTAAACTTCTCAAAAACCTTCAAATTTCTATCTTTAGCAAATGGCTCCAAAATGACCCATAGACACTTAAATTCACTTCCGGTCGTGCTCCCAACACCATTATCACCATATAGAGCTTCTCCCAACTCGAAATCTCAAACGGACAACAATAACTCCGAAATGCACTTCAACCCAAACTTATAAAATTCTTCCCACCACGTATGAACCTGTTAGAACTTGCTGGAACCTTGGAATTCCGATTCTAAGGTCATTTGCTCAAAAATCTAATCATAGTTAATTCTTTCAACTTAAAGCTTTTGAAATGAGAATTCTCTTTCCAATCAACTTCGAACTTCCCAAAATTCAGTTCCGACCACGCGTACAAGTCATATTACCTAAAATGAAGCTGCTCATGGCCTCAAACTGGTGAATGACACGCTAGAATGCAAAATGACAGGTTGGGTTGTCACAGGTAGTCCCTTTTAGATAACGCCAATATGTGTTTGATTTCATTCCAATGTCTCATTGTAGGAGTAGAGCTATATCTTGCTAAGACATAAACTGAAAAATTTATGTCACACCTTGTATTGTTAGCAAGTGCATTAGTTTCACTAAGATATGGTACTTCATGACCAAAAAGTTTTTCATTATTTTCATGAGATCGGAATGGATCTTTATTTATATCGAGTGATCTCACAACCACCGAGGTACTCAGTGGATGTACTTTATCCATATAGAATCGGCTTAAAATGTTTTTACTATATGCTAATTGATGGGATAAAATTTCATCTTTCATATACTCCATTTGTAGACCAAGACAAAATTTGTCTTTCCAATATATTTCGTTTTAAATTCTTTCTTTAAATAGTCTACTGCTTTAGGAAGCTCCCCGGGAGTTCTACGGATATTTGAATCATCAACATACATGGAGATAATAAGAAATTGAAATCCAGATCTTTTTATAAAGATACAAGGACAAATTGAGTCATTCTTGTACCCTTCTTTTAATAGATACTCACACAGGCGATTATACCACATGTACCCTGATTGTTTCAATCCGTGTAAGGATTTTTGAAGCTTTATGTAACAAATTTCTTGAAAATATTAGTATGCTTCAGAACAATTTTAATCCTTCAATAATTTCCATTATATGCATATCAATTTTTCATATATTGCTAGATTAAAACCTAAAATGATTATATCTACCATAAGAGAACATGTCTCTATAAAATCAATGTGAGGATATTTATTAATTTTCTTGTGTCACAAGTCTTCTTTATGTCTATTGACTTGAACTTTTTGCACGATAACACATTTATACCTCAATTGAATTTATACTTTCAGGTGTTTGTACTATCTTCCCAAGTTCACATTTTTTTTCCAAGTGAAGTCAATTTTACTTATGTATTTTCCATTTGGCCAATTATTTATCTGTCCAAATTTTATGACATATTTGAACTGAAGATCCTCGTCAATATTAATTATATTAAGAACTATATTATGTTAATAACATCGTCGATGATTATTTTATATCGTTTATGTTATTACGTAATAAAGACATTACTTATTCAGATCTCTTTATCTTATTATTTTTAAGTACCTGAGCCTCTCACATGAGGTCTTACAAAGTTTTACGTCGTGGTGCTCTTCTAGAGCACTTACCTCGTTATTATGACCATCTTGATCATTTTCCCATCTCCTTCTCCAAGGAGTTTAATCTTTGGAACCGATCAGTTTATTATACTTTATGCTTGCCATAGACTATGTCCCTTATGGAATTTATTCTATTTGGAGCATTAGCAGCTGAAATATGATATTTAATATGTTATATCAATTAGGCATAACCATGAATGAACTTCCTGTAGTACCCAGTTAGACCAAGAAAACCCCTTAACTCCTTCAATGTTATAGGTTGAGGCCATTCAAGCATAGTAGGTGGTTTTTTGGGATCAGTACATACTACAGCTCTAGGTATGATGTGTCTCAAGTATTCTACCTGAGAATGTGCAAACTCATATTTGATCCTTTTGGAAAACAAGTTGTTTTTCCTTAATAGCTGCAACACTACTTGTACATGTTTTTGGTGATCTTCCACAGTCTTACTATAGACTAGGATGTCATCAAAGAAATAAGTATGTACCTACTTAAATGTGCCTTGAATAATTCATTAATTAAGGACCGAAAGATAGCAGGTGCATTAGTTATTCCAAAAGGTATAACTCTAAATTGCCAAAGGCCGTGGTGGGTTCTGTAAGTAGTTTTATGTCCATCCATAGGCTATATCCTTACTTGATGGTATCTAGCTCTGAGATCTATCTGTGAAAACACAGTAGCCCCCAAATAACTCATCTAACAAATCCTCTATCATGGGAATCGGGTATTTGTTCTTAACAGTCATTGTATTCAATCTTCTTTAATACACAGAATCTCCAAGCTAAATCTTTCTTTTTCACTAATAAGGCAGGTGAAGCTATTATACCCCATAGTATTACGTCGATATTACACCCTATACTATTCCATTACGATGATGTTACACTCCACAGCACTATATTACAACGACGTTACACCCTATTGTATTATACGTGAAATTTTCATAAGATAATTGACCTCAATTCAAAGATAAGATTATTTGGAGATTATAAGCATTATGCTATTTCAAAATAGTGATGAATAAATTTGTGAAGATCAGAGAATAAGAAAATCGAAGAAAATAATTTTTTATCGAAGTTTGGCATTTTGGGTTAAAATACGGCTCCAGCTATAATACCACGTATTGATGGATAAGATGAGTTAAAAAAATAGTATTTTAAGTAATTTGAGATAATTTTTAATTATGTGGGTAATTGGTTAACTATTAGTTAGTGGGAGATTAATAAATTATCAATTAACTAAAATTAGATAAATTTGAGGGATCTTGCCTTTAATGTGGAAGCCCATGAATTTGTTAATAAAAGCTATTTTAGTGACTCATATACATACATTAAGTGACACATATATATATATATATATATATATATATATATATATATTAAATGGCAGCAAGATTTTCATTAAGTGATTCACCCCACTCGTTAGCCTTATGAAAGTGATTTACACAAATATATGCACTTTAGCATTCTTTAAGCCTTATGAAAGTGATTTACATAAATATACGCACTTTAGCATTCTTTATGCCTTTTGAACGTAATTTACACAAGTATATACACTTTTGCAATACAAGCTAATGTTTGCTTACCCCCTTAAAATTAGAAGATACAATATCATGTTTCAGAGAGATTGCTTACGTGATTTACAATGGTCGGTGCTGTAACGTGAGATTTTACAATTCTAAGGAAGTATGGTGCAATCTTTCTGAAGAATATCATACAAATTTTTCCCTAGTATAATCTTGCCGTCATGTGTTTTGTCGCAATTGACGTGTGTTAGAAGGATTGTCAAGAGAATTGGCTCAGGTATGTTAAGGTTATCCCTTCTTTCTTTTTGGCATGATCCATATGATATAAACGAAACGAGCAAATGCACAACTTCCATAAATGACTCTGTTCATAGAAATACTAGAGGTTTCTATGTTCTTGATTCCCATATGCCTAATTATTCTATCTTCTGTTCATGGGTCTCAGAAAATATGTAAGTCGATAAAGTTTATTTCATGATATTACTCAAAGGCATAATGGTCTTATCGTATTCCAAGAGATTTTATTGGCCTACTTCTCATGCATTGTATTCATGTACATTGACACATGATCAGATGGCGTTATATACATGTATATGCATATTGGGATACGGAAAACAGGTATGGCGTTATATATGCACCACCGCCTGATCAGCTAGTATACGTTAATCATTTTCTCACACTGGCCGAGATGATATGATGGAATGCCTTCAGAGGCTTGACTGATGTTATGAATACATATACCTATGCATGGTAAGGCATTTATACGCATATGCATGGCATTATAATATAGGTAGGCCGTCATAGTTCCAACTCTCAGTACTCCCCTAAAGGGGAGAATATGGAGTGACGTGATATTGAGTCAAAACTAAGTGGTTCTAATAACTTTGGAGTGGTAAAATGGGAACGCAATTAAAATGAGAAAGGGATGAAATTTCACTTATTCAAATCCTACAGATGTGCTACGATTCCAGAATATTATGCAAACACGACGTCAAGGAAAGGAAGTAAAGGTTCCTGCTCGAAATGTTATTGATAAATAAGGAGCCAGTGCTATAGGTAAGTTAAGACAAAGGAAATAACCCAAGAAAGATTACACAAAATATTGATATGAGAATGTGCCAACGAATAGTTAGTATAGTGATTTAGAATGATCCTATTTATAGCTGAACAGGATGTTACAGACGAGTCAATACATCGTGCAAGATAAACATAGTAAAGCCTAATATAGCGAATTCAACCTCGCAGTAATGTCATTATAATACTTGCGAAATATTCAGATAGGAGTTGGGGTAGTTAAAGGTACTATATGAGTATTATGGTAATAAAAGAGAGTGCCACTAGGAAGACAGTCAAATACCAGTTCAGAAGCAACCCTACAAGCACAAGGGCGTGGAAGTAAGTAACTATGGATAATTATATGTGAGTACGAACTTCAAAAATTCCGCTAGATAAACGATGTAATAAGCTCGCAGCCTTGCGAGAATCAGAGGGTCCTCTCCAAGTAATACAATGAAAGAGTAGCTTAGGGAACAAGGAGGAAGGTTTAAACCTAAGCACAATTACCTAAGGAGGAAATGGTCAGGTAACAACAGTCTCACAATAAATTGTATGCACTCCAAAAGAAAGTGGCACCTACTGGCTAATGAACGTAGAGTAAAATCGAAAGCAATATTCGACAATATATGAGTTGCACAAAAATTTTGGCATGCGTGGAAACTAAGATAAGGTAAGTATGTATGCAAAGTGGGTAGAAGACCGGGAAAAGTAATTGCTTACGTTTAAAGAAAGCTGAGAATGAACTAAAGGAATTATTCGATCAATGATCCAAAGTTGGTTAAATTTTGAATGCACTTACGAGTTCGGAGTATTATCCATGCAACATATATCTTGACACTCATATAGCTGTAGAAGGTTCTGGTATAAGTTAAGAGAAAGGCTTGAGTCTAGGTCATAGACAAAGAATTGAATTGTTAGAAGATTGTATCACGGATCTTCCATGGAGTCCATAAAAGGCTAAAGTAATACCATGATCCGCAAATCAGAAGATAGATTAAGCCTACATAAAGGCTCATCATAGAGAAGAGGAAACTAAAGAATTACATCAACTGAGTAAATCAGGGGTTTGGCTATTAAAGCCAGAAAATTATGGACATAGTAATTAAGAACATTGTGGGATCGCTCTTAATATCAGAGGTACAAGAGAGATAACACAATAGCTATATTCTATAATGGATCTATGATAAAGCCAATTAGAAGTGTACCGGCCTCATAAGAAGTCAGTATGAAGCTCCCACCGAATTATATAAGCACGTACAGGTGTTATAATAAGAGCATCAAGTTGTGGATGTGAATTTTACCTTTTTAGAGTGGAAGTCATAAAAGAGATAGAAGATATGATGCGAGATTTTAAGGCAAAAGTAAACAACGTACAAGACACTCAAATGTAGAAGGTTGTGAATAGTCCATACTTTAGATAAGAGGCTAGAAATGCGAGTATTCAATACCCCCGAGTGATAGCGTCGTCATCAGTAACATATCTTCCAACCTCTGGTGTCTATGTACCGAGAGATCTTATCCAAGAGAGTAAATAAGAGTTAGAGATGATATGATGTCTCTCTTGATGTTCTAATATAATATAAGGAAATTTATAGTGCAAGCAAATTGAAGGGAAGTTGCAAGCAGTATAAATGGCTACATATAGGTCGCAAGCTAAAGTAAGATAGAGTGGCAAGGTTTTAGGAAGACAAGAGTAAGGACAAGAAAGGGTAAGTGACAATTAATGAGAAACGGATGAGTCCTAGGGATTAAGCCCATGAAAATAAGATAGCAGATGGCCTCTCTAAGTTACAGAAAGCTTAGTACAGCTTGAATGAACTCAAAGGAATCTAAGACTAGTAGCATTTGGAAGAGATGAAATGTTGTCCTGGTAGTAGAATAAAAATGAATCACATAAGGATGCTATAAAATACGATTATTGAAGTACAATATCGGCCCTTAGTGGATCAAGAAAATCACTTCAAATGTTCTACGATGCAACATGAGCCCTAGTGATTACGTAAGAGATTTCAAGTTACCAGTGGTAGATTGTAGATAAATATTGAGGTAAATCAACAAAAGGATGGACAAAAGAGATAAAGTAAGAGATAAGATTAGGCCATCATTCTTAAGATGAACAGTAATGAAAAAGTGTTAAAAGACTTAGCTTAATGCATATATGATAAGTAATGAGAGGAACTTGGATCTTGACCGCGGACCTTAGTAATAATAAATCAAAGTAAGAGTTATGGTATAGTATGACCTACTTAGATGTACTAAAGATATGACGCCTAGAGGGACAGCTTGACATAATTTTTTATATATTTAGAAAGTGGGGCCTAGAGATTGGCTAAGAGATGGAGGAAAGAGGAGAGAAGTGTCACACAGGAACACATACAAAGTTAGAGTCGTATAGGTTGTATGATAAAAGGTGGCAACAATTACGAGATTAGAAGGATTCCGACTACAAGCCATGGTATGAGAAAAAGATTTAACGGGGGGAATGACATGGCATTTGGATTTATTTAGAGAATAGTTGCGTAACTGGAAAGAAGAGTATTAAAGTATTCGCAAGAGCTATGGATTGTGAGAATGATAAGTGTGTTACGCAACATTCGAGGAAGAATGTTCCAAAGAGGGGAATGATGATACGTCCTGCAGTATTATGTCGGTATTATGCAATACAGTATTACATTATAATGATGTTATGCTCCGCAGTACTATATAACGTCAATGTTACACCATGTAGTATTATACGTGACATTGACCTCAGTTCAAGGACACGATTATTTGGAGATTATAAGAATTATGCTATTTCAAATATGTGATGAATAAATTAGTGAAGCTGAGAGAGTAAGCAACAACAACAACAACTACCCAGTATATCCCACAAAGGGGGGTCTGGGGAGGGTAATATGTAGACGGGCGTTATCCCTACCCGAAATGGCAGAGAGGCTGTTTCCAATCGACCCTCGGCTCAGTGAAGGAAAGGAAAAACAAAAATAAAAACAAAAAAGCATTAGTAACTCCAGCAGAAATTGCGTTAATAATTATCTAAACATAAGAACCATAAATAAAATAGCATGCAATAAGATCAGGCAGTAACTATCATAAATACTACAATAAGGGAGACACAATCCAATACACAAATCATCTATGGATAGCCCTGCAAGTCTCACCCAACCCTGGGTGGGGAGTACGAAAAACCCTGGGAGCCCCTATCCTACGACCCTGATACTAGACCTCCAGACTCTCATATCAAGGGTCATGTCCTCAGAAACCCGCATTCTAGCCATGTCATGCCTAATCACCTCTCCGCAATACCTCTTAGGCCTCCCTCTGCCTTGCCGTACGCCGACCATCTCCCCAATACCTCTTTGACATTTTAAATAAAATACGGCTGGAGCTATAATACCACGTATTGATGGACTAGTGTCCTACAAGGTACTACATTACCATAATAGTAAAGTGTATACAATATGATAAAAGTAAATAGTATTTTAAGCACTTTAAGATAATTCTTAATGAATAATTGATTAATTATTGGTCAGTAGGAAATTAATAAATCATCAATTAATTAACATTAGATAAGTTTGAGGGATCTTACCTTCAACGTGGCAACCCATGAATTTGTTAATAAAACAATTTAAGTGACTCATATACATACATTAAGTGGCAGCAACGTGTCCATTAAGTGATTCACCCCACTCGTTTGTGTTCTGGAAGAGATTTACACAAATATATGCACTTTAGCATTCATTAAGCTTTCTGAAAGTGATTTACTCAAATATATATGTCACACCTTCTTTTACTATCCGAGAAATATATATGTCACATCTTCTTTTACTACCCGAGGAGGTGTAGGGGAATTTTTTTAATTAAAGTGATAAGAATTGAAACGGATATTTATTCAAATCAGAGTTACCACTTGGAATAATTTATGATGTCTCAAGTCACCAGTTTAGAATCTCGAATCGAAAATTTTGACTCTAGTTTTGGTCCGCGAAACGCAAAATTCCGAGTAAGGAATTATGTTAATTCGAGAGAAGGTATTAGGCCATGGGTTTTGTGATTTTAGTACCGTCGCTCAACTGTTATTAATTGGCCTAATTATCTGATTAATTAAACATTTTATACCTACGTGTATTTTTAACATTGTAACTGCTTTTAATGTTTATAGAATTACTTTCATGAACATGTCATGATTGTCGTACCTTTATCGTTTTTGTACACATTGCAAACTGCATCACATGAAATGCACTCGTGATTTATAAAATTTTTATTTTTATTTTTATTATTATTTAAAATTATGATAGGATCACATGAAATACACACCCAAATTAAAATTTATGTATCATGACCATATTATGGAAATCATACTCATTATCACGATAATTCACTATTAATCACGCTGAAAATATTTGCCTAACCATGTATGGTCGTCTTAAGCATACTCATACTGATAAATTAGTATAGATCTATGTAAATAAAAAATTCAGAACACTAACAACATATGATTCACCTCGTTCGGTAACTTCTAGATCCAATCTTATTTTAAAGCATACCTTCAAAAACTGTTCTCTTGAACCCAACAACTAGTAGTCAGCTTTGTCCAAATTCACAAATGCCTGTTAACAAACATATTTGACATCGACTATAGGAATCGATTAATCCCAAGTGACTAAACATGGATCAACTTCTAGAAATAGTAAGTGCCCATAAGAAACAAAACAATAATAACAAACATGAAAATTACCAAGTACATAAGGGAAGTCCCTCCTGCAAATTTTTGTCCTAAACCAAGCACATTCAAATCACTAATATGCAAACACATTAAATGCAATCTAAACCAATGCCTAATATCAAATTTTATATCACAAAATTAAAGAACTAATAAGAGAATGAAGAGATGGACCTTTCAACAACCTCGACATACCAGAAAATTGAAATATGCAACAGATACACTACCCCAAACCTCGAACAGTGACCAACAGCTGAAACGAACTCCAAACACCATCAAACTAATCTCATTAGAATGATGATTGGAGAAGAAAGAAACCTTTTTTGACACCGGAAGGTTGCGCAGCAACAACATTTTTGTGTCCTTTTTTGTGTGTGATTGTTGACTTGTGTAAAGTGAGTTTATGTATTTTTGTGTTGTGTTTGAGTGTGGTTGCCGGTTCAATTGCTAGCGGTGTTTCTGGTCAAAGAAGTAGGGCACGAAACAGCTAGGGTTTAGAGGTGTTAGATGTTCTTTTTCCCGCGGGTTTTCGGCTCTTGGGCAGCTGGAGTTGAGGTGGGTGGTGGTCGTCTGAGGGTGGTCATTTTTGGGTGGCGACTGGAGAAGGGTTAGTGAATAAGAAGAGTTCCAGATGGGGTGAGCAAAAAGAAGGGTTCATTGGTTGGTGTAGGCGGCGACTGGATTTTGTGAGAGAGAATGAGTGGCTGGTGTTCTGCAAGTTGAAGCAGAAGAACGACAGGGGTGGGAGGGTTGGTCGCTAGGGTTTGTAAAGGGTGAAGAAGATTAAGGTCCTTGGGTTGAGCTCTTGTGTTGTGAATAAGAAGAAGCTAAGGGTGTCTTCAAGATCAAAAAAGGCTATGTGTTAGTTTTCGGATCTTTAAGGTTTTCTGTTAGGTGCTATGAAAAGAAGAAGCTTAGCTTCAATCCATGGAAAATGGCTGGCCTTTTTTTTTTTGGTCCTTAGCCTAGTTCTGATGTCTAGTTGTAGGGTTATTTTTTAGGTTAGGGGAGTATGGGCTTTTTTAGGTTATTTTGGCCAAATTTACCTTTAAAAAGTGACTAAAAATACTAACTCCTAAAATAAAAAATACAAAATTATGAATTTATTTCTAATTAATTAAAGTAAAATTAAAAATTAAAAGTGAAACTATTTTATATCAATTAGCTAAATAAAAGAAAATATTTTGTAATTATTATTTTTGTGACAAAGTAAAGTAAAAGAGTGAAAATTAGTTAACGTAGCAATATTAGACATAAAATAAATATTTAACATTAAAATGTGTAAAATCTTGGGAAGGGTCAAAAATCACATGTCTACATCTACCCCTCTTTGATTAGAAACACAAAGTATTTTTGGAAAAAGAACGACGAGACAGGTTTTTGACCCGACCCTTATTTAAAGAGACCAAAAACTAAAAGAAGGAAGAATGTGACTGAGCCCTGTTATCTGAGAATGTGACCGAGCCCTGGTATCTGAGCTGCCTACATATCCTTGGCTATAAAGGAATCAGGCCACATGCCATTTATAAGTAGGAAGAGTGATGGAGTATACTGAGGTGGAGAGCCAATTGAGGTGTTGTTCCGTCGAGGTTCCGGTCTGCAGTCCTGTTATTACATAAAAATTAAAAATGAAAAAGACTAACTAAGCATGTCAAGTATGATTTACAAGATTCCTATCTATAAATCTTCTGAAGCTTGATTTTGAGTCTTGAATGGTGCTTCATGCAGACTTTAGATTTGAACCTTGATGCTTGCTATTTGCAAGTGCTAGTTCATTCTGCCATTGCTTCTTCAGATTAAGACCGGGGTATATATATATATATATAGCCATTGCTTCTTCAGATTAAGACCGGGGTATATATATATATATATATATATATATATATATATATATATATATATATACCCCGCCTTGTTATGCCGCATGTGCAATATATCAATAGTAGTAATAGCACGGCAGAATTCTCGTACAACCCCATACCAACAATCGCATGGTAGAAACCTCATGCATCACACTATAAATAACCGCAAAACAAAAACCTCGTGCACCACCATAACAAGTACAACATCACCATTAACAATATATACAAGAACACGACAAGTAAATCAATTCAAGAACTTCTGATCACAAGGAGAAGGTAAAACTAGCTCACAAGGAATAACAACAATAGAGAATACTAAGCGTAATAAGAACTCAACAAGGGAGAAAAAATTATAAAGCAACGATCCCACAATATGTAATTTATCAACATGGAAGCTAACACGAATCAAATAATTCCAAATAAGGAAATTTCAAATAGATATAGGATATCTAAACTTCTTTTAAGGTTGAAAAATTTACGAAGAATATACAATAATTACAATTAAGGATGAGCAGCGAGAAGATAATCATAACCTCAATTAAGATTAAAAAATTAAAGGGGAATTAATAAGGATTTCCAATAAAGACGAGTAGTTATGAAAGATAGCATGACAATAGAAGAGGTACAAATCTTCAGTTAAGCAAAGTAAGAGTCAAATATGAAAAAAAAATGAATCATAAGCAACTAATTCAAATTAGAGCATGTAGAGGTGAAACAAATAAATAGGAAACTCGGTCATGTCAAGAACACATTCCTACACAGTGAATATAAAGACCTAAAGACCCTAAAAGGCTATTTTTTCAACAAATTAGTCCGAGAACGCACTCGTCGCCTCGCGTATACGAACTATAATCAACATAGAAGACTTAAATCCCAAGGGTAAATCCCCCACGCAAGGTTAGGCAAGATACTTACATCAAAGGCGACACATCGTTATTCAAGAATGCATTTCTCAGGTAAAAAGATCTCTGAATGGCTCAAATCTAACTGAATTAACTTCAAAGCACAAAATAAAACACAAAAGAAACTATTCTGGATCCTAAAGTTTCAATCCTTGACAAAATCTAAAAATTGGTCCAAAAGTCGACCTAGAGCCTGCACCTCGAAACCCGACAAAATTTACAAAATCTGAACACCCATTCCAATATGATTTCAACCATACAAAAATTACCAAATTCTGATAGCATTTCATCCATCAAATTATGAAATTTCATTTTGAACCTTTCTTCAAAAACCAACATTTTCCCTAACTAAAAACACAATAAATGATACAAACATGGACTAATTCATGTAATATATGTAAGTCTCAATGAAGAATACTTATCCAATCAAAAGACTAAAGAATCCACCAAGAATCGCTCAAAATTGAGGTCTACAAGTCAAAATATGATAAAAACCTCGATTTTGGAATATATTCTATCTGCCCAGATTTCTAAGCACTGTGAGCGCGAGAGGGTAGACAAGATCGCGTAGAACAAATAGTTGCTGGCCCAAAGTGTGCTACACGATCGCATAGAAGGAAAATCACTACTGCCCAAATTTTGTGCTACATGATCGCTATTAAACGATGCAATAGCAAAGAAGGAAAAATGTTGAGGCTAGAGCTACACTATGCGCGAACCTATCTGTGCGAATGTGATGAAGGAAAATATGGCTGATCGATATTGTACTACGCGATCGCAGCTATGCCTATGAGATCACATAGAAGGAAACACAAGATATCATAATAGTAGTTCAAACATAGGGAAAAATGACATGTGGCGTACCCGGAACACGCCTGAGGCCCACGGGACCCAATCTAAATACATAAAAAAGTCACATAACCTAACATGGACTCGCTATAGGTTACGAGTTACATTAAACAATGCCAAAACAATGAATCAAACCATAAATCGAACTTATAACTTTCAAATTTTCAAATTTCTAAACTCGTGCCGAAACCTATCAAATTAATCTGGAATGACGCCAAACTTTTCATACAATTTCAAAATGACATAACGGAGTTGTTCCAGCTCTCAAAATCATATTCCGACCCTGATATTGCAAAAGTCAACTATGGGTCAAACTTCTCCATTTTCCAAACTTCAACTTTTCCAACTTATGCCGAAATGCCTCAATTTACCCTACGGACCTCCAAATCTGAATTCGGACACGGGCCTAAGTCCAATATCACCATACAAAGCTGTTGGAATCATCAAAAATTCATTCTAGCGCCATTTACTTAAAACTCCAATTTCGGTCAAATTCTCAGTGCTTAAACTCCCAAAACTAGATTCCTTCTTCGAATTTGACTCTGAATCACCCATTTACTGAATTTGCTATGCACGCAAGTCGATACTCATATTATGAAGCTATTCCAAACCTTACACTAATGAGCAGAGCTTAAATTGTCAAAATACCAACCGGTCATTACATAAATAGAAAAAATAAAAGAAATTTTTCTGCCCCAGTTTCGTACTGGGAAAATGTGTGAGTGTTAATCGAATCATGTTATTCAAAACATCTCTACTAAAAGCTAAATCCCATTATCGAGGAAGGCCCTGAAAAATAAAATTAAATCTCATCGTAAGAGTGAACACTTGAAAACTAAATTCTATTTCCACAAGGAAAAACTTATGCTAAATCTCATTATCTATAAGGGTCCTAAAAGCTTAAACCAACATCCCATTTCCCAGGAGGGTCCACACAACTTAAGACTACATCCCATTATCTAGGAGGGTCCTGAAAACTTGAAATTAGATCTCATCTTAAGAGTGAAAACTTGAACTTAAATGTTATCATCCAGGAGGGCCCTGAACTTAAGGAAAGCTAAAAGCTCTTTTGACTAGGGAGAATGCCTAGGAGGAACGATTCTTCTCGACTAGGAAAAATGTGTAGGAGGTAAAACCTTCTTAACTAGGGGAATTCCTAGCTAGAAAAACCTCCTCAAATAGCCTTTGTGCTGACAAAATTTGGCATGATACTTGAAAAATTCAAACTTCCAAGCTTTGATTTGGACATAGTCTTCGTCCATGTTTCAAACAAAGAAAACTTGTGAGATCACACATGGTAGTTGGTTTGTGGCCTTGACTTTGAGGGAAATTTCTCCCTCACTTCCCATGATAACTTTGATTTCAACTCGAAATACCTTACTTGTTTATTGACTAACCACTTTCTCTGTCACCCTTATCACAGAAAATACCTTTGATCCATTCAAATACAACACCCTCAATCTGTTACATTGTGCTCATAAATTGACATATACCGAAACTTTGTATTTCACATGAATCCTAAAGCACGTCAATTTCCACACACTCATTATGCATACCGTTCTTTCCTAACTTATGCCGCTTTAATGTGCTAGCCAGTTTCTATTTTGTGCAATTGGAAGGCTGGTAACAAACTTTGAAGTCATTTCTCACTTGTTCTGACCAAATAGACACAATATGAGGTAGTAAACAAAACAAAGGGAACATACTAAGGGATAATGGAAAGATATGATACCTAACAAGAAAATTACAAAGTAGAAACTTATCAGATATGAATACTAACTCTAATGACCATGACATGCACTTTTGGATTAAGTGGCCTAATCTGTCAAGAAAGTCTAATGTTCAACTATTGTTGTACTTCTGAGTCATGAAACTGGACTTCAATGATCTTATTATCCTATCTGATTCACGGTCCTTATTCGACTTGTAGTGCCCGAAGGGTTTTCACCATCAAGCCTCTCTCATTTTATTTTTTTTCTCAATTTACCGTCGCCTTATATTGCCTGTGAAGATTTTCAATGATAAGAATCTCATTTTTTTCTTTTCTTCTTCTTTCCTCTGATTCTGTAGTTGACAAGGAATTAACTATGATAGAAATATCATATGCTCCTGGCATGTTTGACTCAGCACTCTCAAAGATTACCTGGAAGGTCTTTTGGACTGTAATGTGGCTTTTGGATAGGATTAGAAAGAAGAGATATCATAAAGGCTCAAGATAAGTAGACAACGGGGTTAGTTTATCTACAACTTTTGAAATCCATTATAAAAACTTTGTCCAAATTTCTAAAACAAGGGAATTTGATTCTTTTGTTTTTTTAGATGGAGTTTTAAAGAAAGACTGTCCCACTCTCGACTTCATAGGATTATGAAATATTTTATTTGGTATGACCGAACCTTAAGGCTGCTTACGTATCTTGTGGTAACAAGAATCCGGTTGAATGTATTTCTGAAGATACTTTCTGTTACTTTTTTTCTTCTTCTTCTTCTTCTTCTTCTTCTTTTTTCTCTTTTTCCCCTTTTTTTTTTGAATTTTCCCTTTGGAATGAACTTTCTAAAACAAGTAAATGGTGACCTAAACTCTTTTTGTTTTGTGACTATAATTTGATTCCAAAATAGGGGAGATCAAAGAAATCAGCATATGCTCAAAAGTGTACTGGAGGGTATAAATTATTTGGGTAGCTGGAAGAGGGCCCCCCAATACCTGAAAATGCCAAGTACAACACATGCAACTTGAGAATGAAAAATGAAGATCATACACAATATTTCTTTTGCAGCTTCGGCATTGATATCACTGATATACCCTCCACTTTTTTAGTGTCTTGCCAAATATAGACCCCTCATTGGGTGACTCCCTCTTCATAATGGATATCCTTTGTCGATTCGGAGAAAAATTTCTTGGCTCTATCTTATAACGTGGGATTCACTTGAACTCAAAGTTGCTCGCTTCACATTGTTGGGACGTACTCTCTTGTATTAAATTCTTGTCGTCCTATTAACTTCCCAAATTATCTGCCCCAGTTTTACACAATTCGGGCTTTAAGTGATCTCAAAATGCCTTCACTTATTTCTCTCAAATTTTCATCATCTTCATAACTAGACTAAATCTTAAGACCATGCTAAGAATTATGCGCACATATCATGACACTACAGTCAGCATGAAAAGAACTATAAAAGGAAAAGAAGAACTAAACAAAAACTGAATAGAAATAACAGAAAACGGGAAATTGCGTTAGATAGACAGTGAAAGGGTTTGAACAACAAAACAACCAAAATAAAGTGGGGTTACAAACCCTGGAACAAACCTAGACAACACTAAACGAGTAACTACGACTAAACGAACTAAGAAAAATAAAAGGGTAGAAGGGTTTTAGTCACAAGATAATATCCCTATTACAACCATGAAATAAACCGGACAACAGAAATGAGAACAAATAAACAATGAGGACTCCCATGGCTAGCCAAAAAAGGAGTGTCTTTCTAATTACCAAGTTTGACATCTTAGCCACTGATTTTCACATCAATATTACCAATACCATTACCAAATTGAATCACATTGAACTCAACAAATAGGTTTTGTGTCTTTTTTGCCAACTCGTTCTTAAGATCAAATTTTGGAACTGAGACTGATAGCGCAGAAAACTTTGTGACAAGTGGCCCTCCAAGAAGCTAGAAGAGTTCTCATATTCTTTTCCAACAAAAATCATGCCAACCATATGCGTCTCATTATGCCAAAACTTCTCTATAATATGCCCCGGGGTATTAGAGTAATATGCGCACCTCTAAGAATAATCAAAATTCACTGGAGGGGGGTTCGACAGTTTTAGCTGAATTTGCTTCAACATACCTAATTGCCTCAATCTTTGGAACAAACTAACATATGATTCTCCAGTAAAAGTGAAAGACTTTTTCTCTTTGTTGCTGCATTTTCATTTTGTACTCTGGCCTCGACTAGAACCTCTTGCGGGCAGGTTGTTGATATGCTTGTAGAGGTGGGTAAGACACTTGTGGAGACCGTGCAAGCCATTGCGGGTATTATGGATGTGGAGTATACGGCGGTGCATTGTGGATGCAGTACTGGGAAAGTGAGGTATGAATTTGGGGATTTTGTGGAGATAAATAGCATTGGTGAGGATTATCTGGAGTATGAGGATATTCATGGGGTCGATATTGAGGCTGAAAGCATTGAGCATGAATGCCCACTGGATTTAGCTGTCGGCAAGGTTCAACGACATCTTTTCTATTTCTCTTTCTCCCCCCCCCCCCCCCCCCCAAATTTACTAGGATGTCCTAAATGTCTCTTGTAGTATATTTCAATGCAAAATAACTCAATATTTTTCCTAGCTTCTACCACCTTCCCTATCTCTACCACGTCATCGAAAGGTTTAAAGTTGGGATCAAATGACTGAAGTAGGTGGCTCCCTGGGCTTGTAGGAAAAGGTCTACCATTTCTTCTTCACCAATCAGGGAACTGATTTGAGCAGTTTGTTCCCTCCATCTGAGTCCAAACTCCCTAAAACTTTTCTAATGTTTCTTTTCCAACTTAGATAAGGAGGAGCGATCTGGGATAATGTCTAGATTGTACTGAAAGTGTCGAACAAAATCTTGAGCCATGTCATCTCATGCATGCCATTTATTGACATCTTGACGAGTATACCATTCCAAGGTTTCCCAACTCAAGTTCTCACTTAAATATGCGATCAACAATTCATCTTTCCCTCCAACACTTCTCATTTCACTGCAATAAACCAATAGATGGGCTACTGGGTCTCCACGCCCATCATTCAAGTTAAACTTTAGCATTTTAAACCCTATGGGCAGATGAACATCCGGGAACATACACAAGTCATTGTAAGACATGATTTCCCATCCCTTGCATGTTCTATAAGGAGTGTTATATACCTTTCAACTTTTTTGGATATCTCATCCCGCACTTCTTTTCCTACAAACTTTTCATTTTCAACATAAGGCTCATTTTGAGGGTTACAATTATACGAGTCTGAGAACTTGAGGGCAACCTCTGATGGTTAATATCGGGCGTCATGAGTTTTGAGTGGGTGTTCAATGTTGGATCTATGAAGGAAATATTGTTGAGAATTCGTGATCGTAGGGATAATGGATATGACAGGAGGCAATTTTTGGGAAAGACGGTTGGAGGATGAGTGAGGAAGCTATTTGGGTGGTTGGAAAAGCTGTGATAAGCGGGATAAATTGGAGAGTATGAGGGATAACCTGGCACTATGACCAGAATTTGGGTAAGGGTAGGATCTAAGAAGCTAGGTGGTGGAGGGGGTGCTACCTTCCCAGTCATCAAAATCCAATACATGCCCACCATATGATGTCTTAACATCCTTATCTCTTCAACCAAGCTATTGTCATGTTCAACCAATTGCTTTTGGGCATGAGTACAACCAACTGAATTCAATTGTCATCTGCCATTGCCTTTTAACTTTATGTTGTACAGAAGATTTACCACTATAAGAACCACAAACCAACCACCCTTCTGCTTTATGAAGATAACAAAAATGAGCAAAATGAAATCATCACGTTAGCGTTAGGGCATTTAGCATAAGATTATCTCACATTATGGCAATGCACCTAGTCACAATTATTGGCTCTAAAATGATTTTGAGGGTATGAAGGTCATATGACATCATCCCAATTTGTTCATTTCAATCTTCTCTTTCTTTTCTTTTCTAATACTTCTTGACTTCCTCATTTTTCTTCCTCTTTTTTCTAATTATCACTCTTTTCTCTCCTCTCATTTCTCACATCCCATAATTTCATCTCTCTTTTTTTGTTTCTTTTTTTCCTTTTTTTTAACTTAAAAAATTGATTCGATTGAATCATATGTGGGTTGTCTACGTATCATGACGCCGCATGAATCAGATCTTTGTATAGTTTCGAAAAATCAAGAATAGACTAAACTAACTAACGTTCTCTTTTTTTAACCTTAGTGACTACTCTGACGAGAAAAGGAAAATAGAATAAGAAAATTCTTTTAAAAAAAAATTCTAGACTTAATGTTCTATAACCTATTTTAAACTCAAGATTAACGCGCGCGCGCTCTCGCACACACACACACACACACACACACACACATATATATATATATATATATATATATATATATGTTGAAACAAATAATCTATGGAAAATTATTAAGGAAAAAACCCTAGAAGAGAAAACTATTTTTTGATTCTTTTTTCTTTGAAGGAAATCTAAAGAATAAACCAATGAAAAATACTTGAATTTTTATTTGATATCCTGAAGAAATATTTTGAAACGAGAAATAAAAATCGTAAAAATATTTTTGGATTTCAGTTTTTGATTATCTAAGGGAGAAGCTCTAAAAATAAACAAACAATAAAGTATATTTTTTCTATATATAATGTTCTAAAGCTCTAATGAAATTTAAAAAATATATTTTTTTTATTTTTTATTAATTTCCCAAAGAAGAACCTCAAAAGAAATCCTTTTGGATTTTTGGAATTAATATCTTAAAGAAAACTTCTAAAGAGGTAACAATAGAAAATTATTTTTTTGTTGTTCGAATTTTTAGTCTTAAAAAATAAAGGAAATATAAAACTAATTTTTATTTTGAGCTCTAGATATTAATTTCCTTAGGAAAAGCACCCCAAATTTTTTTTTATTTCTAAAATTAGTAGTTTAAAGGAAACTTCTAACGGAAATATAAAAATGCAAAATCTCTCCTTTTTTTTTGATTTATAACACATTTTTCCAAATATAATATAGGAAATATAATAACAAAAGATTCGAAAAACATAACTAGTTTATGACAGATTGTAACACCGCGTAAACGACTCGGCATTACTGTACAAAACTAAAAGGTAAAAGGTGACATAAAAAGAAAAACAGACTCAAAACATAAAAAAAAAATCTCCTTAAGCAATTCCTGAGTGAGGGATCCTGACTAGATGGTCCCGGGGTGTCGGTCATACTTAAACTCTGGTAAATAGATCCATACCTGTATGAGAAAATTAAGACAAAATAAAGTTAAATATCTAGAATACTAAGTGAGACAATAATACTTCCTTTTGGACACATGCAAGACATGATTGAGGCTATTTTGGCAAAACGACTTACGTGGCCAAAAGATTTGACTATGACCCCACGAACCCAAAAACCTAAGACTTACTAGGAATATCGGACCATATATGGCTGCCTACGTATCATATCCCGAAAGACGAAAATCAAATATGCATAGTTTTGGAGGATTGAATACAGGTGAGAATAGAAAAATAACTAATTTAGAGAAAATATTTTTTCTTAAATAATGAAATATGTAAAATCTTTTTGGAGCCCCCCACCCTGCCACCCCCTATTTGTAAAGATTTAGAATACTATGTGACACAATAACACTTCTTGTTGGACACATGCAAGACATGATTGAGGATATTTTGACAAAATGGCTTGCGTGGCCAAAAGTGGCTAGACATGTAAGATTTGGCTATGACTCCACGAACCCATAAACCTAAGACTTACTAGGAATATCGGACCCTATGTGGGTTACCTACGTATCATGCCCCAAAAGATGAAAATCAGGTATGCGTAGTTTGGGAGGATTGAATATATAAAAAAAATAACTAATTTCGAGAAAATATTTTTTTTTCAAAAATAATAAAACATGTAAACTCTTTTTGGATCCCCCCGCCCCCCATTTTGGTCTTTTTCTTGGAAACAAATTGCGAAGAAACAGGCATCTGGGCCCTACTTGCTTAATTTTTAAACTTCACCATCTTTTCTTTCTCATTTACCCTGGGCCCTACTTCCTTAATTTTTAAACTTCACTATCTTTTCTTTCTCATTTACCCTCGACCATCATTGATCTGTTAATTGACTCTTTTTATCCTTGAAGAATCAAACATATAGCACATAAGATGCATCAGGATACTCTTTTATTTCTGGGTACACTTGTCCTAGACGGATTCAACCTCTGTGGTGAGTCCTTAAAGTCAAAATGCATGGGATATAAATAAGTTTTCCTACTAGGGATCCGGCATGAGGATATATTATTTTAGGTTTGAAACCTAGATGTATTGTTCTAGTCATGGCTTACCCAAGCGGACGACTCGAGTCGGGGGGGGGGGGGGGGGGGGGTTTACCGAAAATACAGAAGCTTCACTGGCTTTGCAACTTATCCGAACCTCGTTCTAAAATTGGGATATGACTCTAACAGAGGTGTGTTCCTCCAAACAGTACGTGCCTATGAGAAACCATACAATAATAACAAACATGAAAATTACCAAGTACATAAGGAAAGTCCCTCCTGCAAATATGAGTCCTAAACCAAGCACATTCAAATCACTAATATGTAAACATAGATTAAAAGCAATCAAAACCAAAGCCAAATATCATATTTTATATCACACAATTAAAGAAGTAATAAGAGAATGATGAGATGGACCTTTTGACAACCTCGACAAATCGGAAAATTGAAATGGACAACAGAAACACTGCTGCAAACCTCGGACAGTGACCAACATCTAAAACAAACTCCAACCACCCTCAAACTGATCTCATGAGAATGATGATTGGATAATAAAGAAACCTTTTCTGGGCTGGCATAATGCGCAGCAACAACATTTTTGTGTCCCTTTTTGTGCGTGATTATTTACTCATGTAAAATGAGTTTGTCTGTTGTTGTGTCGTGTGTGAGTGTGTTTGTCGGTTCTGTTGCTAGTACTGTTGCTGGTCAGAGGGGTAGGGTGGTAGATCAGCTAGGGCTCAGAGGTAGTGGACGTTCTTTTTCCGGCGGGTTTTCGTCTCTTGGACGGCTGGAGTTAATGTGGATGGTGGTCGTTTGAGGGTGGTCGTGTTTGGGTGGCGACTGGAGAAGGGTTAGTGAAGAAGAGTAGTTCCATATTAGGTGAGGAAGAAGAAGGATTCGGTGGTTGGTGTGAGCGGCAGCTAGCTTTTGTGAGAAAGAGTGAGTGGCATGTGTTCTACAAGTTGAAGCAAAAGAACGGCGGGGGTGGGGGAGGTTGATCGCTAGGGTTTGAAAAGGGTGAAGAAGATGAAGGTGCTAGGGTTGAGATCTTGTGTTGTGAAGAAGAAGAAGCTAATGGTTTCATCAAAATTAGAAATGGTTGTGTGTTAGGTCTTAGGATCTATAGGGTTTTTTGTTCGGTGTTATGAAGAACAAGAAGAAGAAGCTTAGCGTAATCCATGGAAAACGGATGGCCTTTTTTTTGCCTTAGCCTAGTTCTAATGTCTAGTTTTAGGGTTATTTTTAGGTTTGGGGAGTATGGGCTTACGAATTATGGGCTAAATCCGAATTGGACCAAATTTTGGCCAAATTTACCTTTAAAAAGTGGTGCTTTAACTCTACAAGACTAAAATATTAACTCCTAAAATAACAACTACAAAATTATGAAATTATTTCTAATTAATTAAAGTAAAATTAAAAATTAAAAGTAAAATTAAAAAATTAGAAGTAAAATTATTTTATATCAATTAGCTAAATAAAAGGAAATATTTTTATAATTTTTATCTTTGTGACAAAATAAAGTAAAAGAATCAAAATTAGTTAAAGTAGAAATATTATTCTCAAACTAAATATTTAACACTAAAATATGTAAAATCTCGGGAAGGATCAAAAATTACATATCTACAACATGCACTTTAGTATCCCTTGCCTTTTGAACGTGATTTACACAAATATATGCAATTTAGCAATACAAGATAATGTTTGCTTACCCCTCACCTCCACCCCTTAAGATTAGAAGATACAACATAACATTTCAGAGAGATTGTATGCGTGATTTACTATGGTCAGAGCTGCAATGTGAAATTTTGCGATTCTAAGGAAGTACGGTGCAAACTTTCTTAAGAATATTTCGATCTTTCTGTCACGGGTTTTGTCGCAATTGACATATGTTAGAGGGATTGTCAGGAGAATCAGCTCAGGTATGTAAGGTTATCCCTTCTTTCTTTTTGGCATGATCCATACGATATAAACAAAACGAGCAAATGCACAACTTTCATAAATGACTCTATTCATAGAAATACTAGAGGTTCGTATGTTCTTGATTCTCATATATCTTATTATTCTATCGTTTATTCAAGGGTCTCAGAAAATACATAAGTCGATAAATTTTATTTCATGATATTACTCAAAGGCATAATGGTCTTATCGTATTCCAAGAGATTTTATTGACGTACTTCTCATAAATTATATTCATGTACACTGACCCGTGAGTAGATAGAGTTAATACGTGTATATTTATGTAAGTATATGTATATAGGATATGGGAAAAGGTTATGGCGTTATATACGCACCACCACCTGATCAGTTGGTATATATTGATGATTCGCCCTCAGTGGCCGAAATGATATGATGAGATGCCCTCAGAGGCTTGACTATATTATCAATGCATATACCTATACATGGTAAGATATTTATACGCATATGCATGATATTATAATATTAAATGATTCAAAGAACTATTCAGATATACATGTTGAGTCTTTTACTCCCCGTTTCTCTCATGTTTATTTTTTAAGGATTTTCATTCCTTACCTACTCGGTACATCATTCGTACTGACGTCCCTTTTACCCCGGGACCCTACATTTCATGCCCGCAAGTCTGATAGATAGGTTGATAGTCCTTCAAGTATGCTATAAGCTCAGCAGAAGATGCTGGTGGGCTCCATTCGCTTTAGAGATGTTTATTTGGTTAGTATGATTTAGACATGTATTAATTGGTATGTCGGGGCCCTGTCCCAACCTTATGACATTTATGTACTTTTAGAGGCATGTAGACATATGTCACGTATATGAAAGATTGTATGGCCTTGTCGGCCTATGTTCAGTGTACCGGTGATTATTTTGTCCTTATAGGCACACATGCCATGTGTATAAGTCAGTATATCAGGTTGGGTCATTTTATATCGAGTGTTCTCTCATGTTCTATTCTTGTTACATCATACAATCTTTTTAGCCCATTTACCCATATTGATGTAATGAGAAAAATATGTTATGTTGGTACTCGGTTTGGTAAGGGCATCGGGTGACCCTCGCACCTATCGGTTTGGGTCGTAATAGAAGCAAATGGATATTGACTTGGAACAACAGTTTCAGCCTTAAGCATTTCATTAATGATAAACTCTATGTCATTCTTTTGATCGAGTGAATACCTGTATGGCCTTAAATTAAATGGCTGAGCGGGTATCAAATTGATTGCATGGTCACAGTTCCTTGCAGGTGTTAATTCAGTGGGTTCCTTGAAAACATCTGCTTAGTTCAACAGAAGATTCTCAATATCATGATTCAACAACTCTTTTCCTTTGATTGCAGGTCTAGCATTTACAGTGCAAAGTTCAGCAACTACTTCACATGTTCCAGAATTCAACATGTTCCACAATTGTTGAATTTCCACAGTTGATACTTCTGTGTTTTCACTGATTACTATCAAGGTAATCAACCTTCCTTCCTTCAAATGACAGGCTATGGGGCTTAGTATGAAGTATAACATGGGCTACCTGATCTATCCAATCCATTCCCAATACCATGTCACAGCCTCCAATTTTGAGCAGTCTGATATTAAAAGAAAAAACCGCATCCTGCATGGTCCACGTAAAGTTCGGGCACCACTTCTCACAATACATAGTTTGACCATTGGCAACTACTACTTTCATAGGCAATGTAGCAGGTCATATTAGTAACTTTAATCTTCTGGCAACCTAGGGATCTATAAAGGAATGAGTAAATCCACTATCTATCAGAACAGTCATGGCAATCTTCTTTGAATACCCTAGTAGTTTAATTGTGGAAAGGGTCTTTCCAGGAGCTACTAATCCCATCATAGCATTGATGGAAATTTCAGCTTGCTCCTCAGTTGGTTCTTCTAATGATTCAGGTACATCAACAAACTCTTCAGCCTCTGCTTCTGCTTTACCCTTTGTACCCTCCAAGGTATGGAGAATCTTAGGTTTACACTGATGACCAGGGTGGTATCTTTCCTGGCACTTGTAGCAGAGTCCCTGTTCCCTGAGAGCCTCCATGGTTCTTGGTTCGAGAAGAGCTCTAATAGGAGGTTTCTGGCTAGGATAAGTAATTCTCAAGGGTTGGTTAGGGGCTGGTAGAGTAGTTAGTATATGATTTTGTGAAGCTCTTGGGTATGTAATGACCAAGGGTCTATTATTGGAAGGTTTCAAGGCAGGTCCGGAAGGTATAAGAGAGGCCAATGCTGCAAATGACTCCTCATAAAGCCTGGCAATCTCATAAGCATAAATAATAGTTGTAGGGTTGGTTAGTTTCACTAATGGTTTCAGCTCTTGTTTTAAACCACTAATGAAGCTGGAAACAAAATGAGTTTCAGTCAATAAGGGATTGATAATGGTCATATAACTAGTGAGTTCCTTGAATCTCTCTTGATATTGATCCAGACTTCCCTTTTGCACTATATTATTAAACTAATCCACTATATCCTGTGGTCTAAGATTTCCAAATCGCCTATATACTTCAGAACAAAATTTCTGCCAAGTAATCCGACCTCTGTGATTGACCAAATAACTGTCAAACCACACATCCACCTTATCTCTCACATGCATATATGCATAGCTCAGCTTCTCCTGATCAGAAATATTATACAGCTCAAAGAATTTTTCACACTTTCTTAGCCAACCTCTAGGGTTTGTACCATCAGAATCAGGGAAATTCAGCTTAGGCTTTAAGGTTTTCTAGTTGGGTTTCGAATCAATGGGGATAATACTGGTGCTAGAGAAAAAGTGAATCCACGTCCAACAGGGTAAGTTGAAGGAGTGAAAAGAGCTTCAGTCGACGTAAATAGAGTGTTAGTACCTAATACGCCTCCAAATTCATAGATTGCTGGAGCTGAATGACCATTGATCATGGCTTGTTGATCAGAGGGAGAAACCGTTGGAGTCAACTGTTGAGAAGCTTTATAACCACACAAATAATATGGGCCCACAAACTTTTTATGTCTTAAACTTTTAAGACCACAAGTTTAAAAAGTTTTTTCTTTTTTTCTTAAACTCCATGCCGAGTTAAACTATCTCAAATAATATGGAACGGAGGAAATATTCGATAAGATTTTACTACAACTCAGCTGTCTTATATAAAAATCAATTCTACGGTTCTAACGGCACTTTGCCTTAACGAGACACATATCACAATTCTGATAACAAACTATTGGAACTTAATTGAAATAAGACAACTAGACATAAGGGAGTAAACTGATAATTTAAAGATTTCAACAAGGATTCGATTACTTAATATTAATTAAACTCTAATAATACTAAAAACTGACTTGTGCCACTGCTTTGCTTATTCATCTGTGTTTCAATCATGCATGTGTTTTAATTCTGTTTCAATATAAAATTCTAGGTCTAATCTTCTCTGGTTTCTATCAAGCTATTTTGTGTGCTGCATGTGTTACCTACAACTTGAATTAAACAACAGAAATTAAGATGTAGATGTGTGTTGTAATTCCGTGTTGTATTTTGGGCTGCTGGGTTTTGCTAACAATTTAGCAGATTCAAATTTTTGTTGTTCTGTTAATAGTGAACTTAGGGGTTTCATGGTCAAAAAGAACTTTGGGGTATAACTGAAACTGATTTAAGATTTGACAAGAGGGATTGCTTTATTGGTGAGCAACCCTCACTTCCAATTGAGAGGTTTTGAGTTCGAGTCTCCCCAAGAGCAAGGTGGGAAGTTCTTGGAGGGAAGGATGCCGGGGGTCTATTTGGAAACAGTCTCTCTACCCAAGGGTAGGGGTAAGGTCGGTGTACATATTACCCTCCCCACACCCCACTAAGTGGGATTATACTGGGTTGTTGTTGTTGTTGTTGTTGTGAAAAAACACCATTTTTTGAGGGGGAGGGGGGGGGGGGGGGGGAGGGAATATACATTGTAGCTCTCTAAAAATAATTGCCACCAAAATGTATAATTTTTGTATATAACGTATAATATAAACACACAATAACAATAATTTAAGAATTTCTAACCATATATAAACAATATATAAAAGGCGAAACGCCTGTTGTTGTTGTTGAAAAATTCTTTCATGCATAGACTGAAAGCATCCGAAACGCCTTTTACTATATGGTGTATATCTGCCATATATATACACCATATACTTTATGTGATCCAGTTTGATGAAATATTATATAAGGTCGCAGTCTAGCAAAAGCAGATGATGGATGTTGACCACTTTATATAGTACAGATTGAAATTACTAAAAAGGCATTCTCTTTAATATTTTGATTAGCTACAGATATAATGTACTCCTATTAGTTTTAAAAATAGTCACATTTAGTATTAAAGGTTTGTCCATTTCTCCTGCTTTTTTTCGTATAATTCTTTTACATTGTGATTCAAATTGCAACAGAAAGTAGCACAAAGACTTGGTATAGTGCAATTACTCTTGAGACTGCAAAATTATTGAGTAAGGTGCTGGTTGTTGATAAATGTAAAGCACAAGAAAGTATAGAAAACATGGACAACATGTAAAATTGATCTTTCGGGACGAAGAAGTACCCCTATATTTCGAACAAAATAAAACCATTTACTTTACTTACACGTGTCATTAAATATGTGTGTACTGATCTTTGTGTTTGTTTGCTTTCTGTTAGTAAAAATTTAACTAACTGATCAAAAAGAAACTTATGTACTGATTTATTACATGCATTCGTTACACATGTATTTTCGAGACTTCGACTATTTATGCACCACCTCCAGATTTATCGTGTATGAAAAAGTTGCGAAGACGTGGCATGTCTCGACTTTATTACTTGAGGAATCAAACAAAATGTTAGAGAAGATGAGTATGACAAATTCTAGAGAAAAAGATGGAGGCTTCTACTACGAAAAAACACTGTCAACAAATTTCGACAGAAATTTGTTTAATCAAAAGGAACAGTATTAGTCTGCCACTAAATAGTGAAGGCCTTGATGTCAGCAGGCTCCCCATCCTTATATATTGTATGTCTTTGCATTTTTGAAAGTTATATGGAGGAAAAGTCTATTTAGACGTATAAGTTATCGAGAATGAAAGTAGGACTTTTCTATTTTGGGACAGGAGTTGCAGCAAATAAATTGTCCGAAATGCAATCAGATGAAATATGTTCCAAGGGCTACTGGCTATTGTTTTATTACATTAATTTATATTGACGGATATTTTTTAACTAATGACTACCCATCTTTATTGCGTCTTATGCAGTGTTTAATTCCCCGGGCAAAACCTTTGTTTCCTCTTGGTAGAATATTGTTCTCTTTGTAGATATATAAATTTTATTAAAATTAAATTTAAAAAATAATTTGAATTATATTCTATAAATTCAAGGTATATTAGTTCCAATAAATATTATGAGTTAATATAATGAAATTAATTATAAAAGTCCAATACATATATGAATTAAATACATAAGTCCAAAATTGTGCTAGCCCATCTAGTTGGGCTTAAGTGATGAGCCCATTTTATTAAGCCCAAGATGTTATCTTCCTAGAGTCTTAGTTTGGTGCGACGTGTCAAATGACGTGGCGCGCCAAGTCAAATGGAAAAACAAATAGGATCATGTCGCGTGTCAAAATGACGAGGCATACCAAGTCATACTGAAAGCTCAATGGAATCGCGTCACGTGTGCAATTGACATGTTCTGGCCAATCAAATGCGGCCATGTCACACTTTAATTTGATTGGTCGGAAAGAGTTTGTCCTTATCATAACTCCCCCCTTCCACCATTATAAATAGGGGTCTTCGTAACCCATAAAGGACACCAGAAGTTATAACAAGAATCTAGAGGGAGCTCGTAGATCAAATGCTGCAGATTTCTCTAAAGGCTACAAGCATTCAAGTGTTCTAAGGATTAAAAGATCAAGATGTTGATTTATGAACAAACTGCAAGCCCTTGAATTAAAAATCGAGATCATGATCAAGCCACAAGCACTTGGAGTAAAATAAAATAAAATTTAAGATCAAGCTTGAATGCTCTTCTATTTACTGTTGAAAAGAAGAATCAGAGGATTCATAGAGATTGTAACACTCAAATATTCGAAATCAAATACTATGATTATTGCAATATTTTTCGGTCTTGATTTTATTTTCTTGACGTAATTTATTGTCCACAAACTCTTGCACGCCCTGTGGGATAATCTCTAGCTATCCTCTCTTCTTTTCCAAGTTCAAGAAATAGATCTAACAATTCGACTGTGGAAGAACAACTTGAAAATTTGACCGAAGCACTTGAGAAGTTGATAAGTATATGGAGGATCGAAATACTTGCCTCGAAAAGTTAGCAAGTGAGATCGAAATCTTAGCAGAAGGAAAATCAATTCAAGCACCTATGGATCTTTTCGAAGATAAAGAAGAGGGGGAATACGCTGCGAGGCAAACGATCGCGGTGTAAAGATCCAAGTTTCTTCAGATAGTTTAATTCATGTTGATCGGTTGAAGGACTTCATCATGGGGACAATTGAAGATAAAATTGATCCCCCAATTAAATATTCACTCGCATATGTAAAATCAAACACACAATATATTGATAACTTGAAGATGCCTACTGCTACTGGATATCAACCTCCAAAGCTTCAACAATTTGATGGAAAAAGAAATCCCAAGCAACGTGTGGCGCATTTCGTCAAGACATGCAACAACGCTGGGATTTATAGTAATTATCTTGTCAAATAGTTTGTTCGTTCTCTCAAAGGTAATGTATTCGATTGGTACACATATTTCGAACCTGGTTCTATCGATAGTTGGGAGCAGTTGGAGCAAGAGTTTCTCAATCATTTCTATAGCACAAGACGCATCGTAAACATGATCGAACTTACAAACACTCATCAAGGAAAGCATAAGCCAGTTATTGACTTTATCAACCGCCGGGGGAGCTTAAGCCTCAATGCAAAGATCACCTTAGCAAAACTTCTTGTATTGGAAAAAATTAAGTTAATATATCGAATTAATTTCATGACACATGGGTCAGTAAAGGAATGATAGTTGGCAAAGAATAGTTGAAGAGGCATGAGCTTTAACAGATACGGGTAAAGATCCAAGAGAATCAGAATAAATTGGTGTATGAACCTCTTGTTAATTTGAAGAAGCATCGAAGGAATGAACCTTGACAGTAAAAAAGTGTAGACACATATTATTGGTAGTTAATGAGCATTAATTACGGGAAGCATTATAGAATCTGCACCGAGAAGTTACGATTGTCAATTATAGCGCTATATTAAATGTCATTAATTGCCCATAATAACTCCATTATGGGAGGAAAGAAACGTATAACTTAGAAATAGCTATAAACGGTGAGGAATAAACATTTGTAACGATACAAAATTTTATTGGAATACACTAATTTACTTTGATATCTATCTAGCTATCGTTTATTATTCTTATTCTTATTTGATTATCAGTAATACGGGTTCTTCTAATAGCAAGCTTTAATCGAAATTCATATTTTCTGGTTATACAATTTGGTTCCGCTACCGGGAATCTAATAATCTATTATTTCCTAAATTAACTTTTTTGTCGAATCAATCATGTTAAATATCAATGACAATAATCAAGGAGACTATCAATTACAGGAGAATCAGCAAGGCAATGGAGCTCCAGTCCCTTCCCCACGAAATTCTCCTCGACAATCTCGAGAAGGAACTCCTGATAGATCTCAATCAAATACAAATGATCAGTTTGAAAATGATGAGGCAATCAACGAAGCTTTGAAAATTTAATCGCTCAATAGGTCAGCCATCATCTTGAGGACTTATTTAACCAGTTACCAGTTGTGCCGCCAACATCAACTCCAAACAACAACACATTAGAAAATCCTTGCTCGGGACTCATTAACTCCGGCAATGGAGGAATGCTAGCGAATCTCGTGATGGAGGGTCAGGTAACCTAATTAATTCTGATTTACAAAATTTAGAACTAACTTTGCAAAAATAGCTCAAGGAACAGAGCAACCGCATAAAATAAATACCTGGAGTACCGCATGTAGTCAAAGTAATAGATATGGACAAATACTCACAACAACCTCGAAAGACAAGTGTTGCTCCTCTACTAATTTTGAAGAAACTTAATATGCTCGATATTCCAAAATATGATATAACAACTGATCCACAGGATCACGTAACTGCATTCACAACCGGTATAAAAGGCTAAAACTTGACCAAGAAAGAAATTGAATCAGTATTGATAAAAATATTTTAAGAAACACTCACAAAGGGAGCATTAACATGGTATTCTCTTTTACCAAAAAATTCAATATATTCTTTTGCTGAGCTTACATATTCATTCATCAAAGCACACTCCGGAGCCCAAAAAGTTGAGAAAAGAATGGAGGACATTTTTAAAATAAATCAAGGAGATACAAAGATGCTAGGGAATTCATAGACAGGTTCAAGTGCGAAAGGATGATGTTGCCACGCGTACCAAATAACTGGGCAGCTATAGCATTTACCAGCAATCTAAATAAAAAAAGTTCACAAGCCATGAGAAGACTCAAGGAAAGTCTACAAGAATTTCTAACTACAACCTGGAATGATGTTTATAATAGATACAACATGAAGCTGCAGATGGAAGAGGATACTATTGTTCAATTTCTAATGGATGAAAAGGTAAGTTCAAGGCGAGTTGAAACTAAAAAAAGGTCCGGTAAAAATAGGTACGAGCCTTACATGGGACCCGTGGGAAGAGACTCACGTTCAAAGCAGGAAAACCCAAGGTACGATAATAGATCGAGAGATATGGATTCAGGTTCATTATCAAGGTTCGAGAAAGAATGAAACACGCGAGAGATGAGTGGTGATGACAAAAGCTCTAAGGCGAAGATCTGCGATTATAGTTTTAATGTAAGCACACCCGAATTAGGGGTTGTTTAAAGGAGCATGGGCGACAAGGTACGCTGGCCAAAATAAATGATATCAAACCCGAACAGGCGAAACCCTGATTTTTGGTATGAGTTTCACCATGATCACGATTATAAAACGGCGGATTGTAGATTACTGCAAGGTGAAGCAGAACATTTATTAAAAAAAGGGTATTTAACTGAATTATTTAGTGAAAAAAGAAAGTAGGCATATACGAAAATAGACAGGAGCTTCCAAAACCATCTTCACCAAACAGGACGGTTAATGTCATAAGTGGAGGAGAAGAAATCAATGGCATAACAGCAACGAGAAATGTGTTAAAAATAACGATTACACACAGGAAACGGATTCGACAAGTTTTGGAAGAAGATAATATTATATTTGATAATGCAGACACAAATGGCGTGCTAACCTCACATAATGATGCACTGATAATATCCTTACTTGTACATGACATTAAAGTGAAACGAGTTTTGATTGATCTAGGTAGTTCCGTGAATATCATTCTATTAAGAGTGGTAAGTGAGATGCAAGCAGATGATAAATTGATACCCAAGGCTCAAACATTGTCTGATTTTGACAACCCGAGCGTTGGAACGAAAGGCAAGATAAAACTCACCACATTCAATGAAGGAGTAGTCAAAGACACCAAATTTCAAGTGGTAAAAATTGATGTGGCTTATAACGTGATTCCTGGTAGACCATGGATTCATGAGATGGAAGATGTTCCATCGACTTTGTATCAAGTTATTGAATTCCCTTGGCGAGTACCAAAATTCTGTGTTGATTAGCAAGCGTCTAGGAGCATTAATTCTGTAGCATATTCAAGCACAAAAAACGAAGAAAAATAGCAATCACAGAATTTAGTTGAGGATGTTGCAACACAAACCTTAACTAAGCATGGGTAAACAGATGTAGACTTAAGGCCTGATACCATCCAAGAACCAAAGGAAAATAAAAACATCAAAACAACAATTGAGGAATTGGAAGCTGTAGTACTATTTTCATCTTGGCCTAGGAAGAAAGGTTATATCGGGACTAACTTAAGTCAATAAATGAATGGTAAGTTGACTGAATTTTTAAAAACTAATGTACATTGTTTTTCGTGGTCCTATTCTGATATAACAGGTATACCTCCGGAAGTGATGACTCATAAATTAAACGCAGATCCATCACACCCGCCTGTCAACACAAAAGAAAAGAAAGCAAGGATCTTTGAAAAACCAGGTGATCCGAGATGTGGTGCAAAAATTTTAAAAATCGGGTCCATCCGCGAGGTAAAATATCCAAATTGGCTAGCTAATACTGTTGTAGTACCAAAAAAGAATGATAAGTAGCAAGTTTGTGTGTATTACACTTACTTAAATAAAGCTTGTCCTAAAGATTCATTTCCATTACCGCATATAGATCAACTAATCGATGCTACTACAGAGCATGAATTGTTAAGTTTTATAGATGCATATTCAGGGTATAACCAGATAAAAATGGATCCTATAGATGAGGAAAAAACTTCATTTATAACAGAAAGGGGGACTTACTGTTACAAAGTAATATCATTTGGTCTCAAGAATGTTGGTGCTACATATCCAAGGCTGGCGACAAAAATGTTTCAAGAACATCTAGGGAAAACCATGGAAAACTATATAGATGATATGTTGGTCAAGTCACAACAAACAGGGGATCATATTCAACACATGTGTGATACATTTTAGATTCTTTGTAAATTTAACATGAAATTAATTCCTAAGAAATGTGCACTTGGAGTTTCGTCAGTAAGTTCTTGGGATTTCTTGTTTCTAACTATGTCATTGAAGTAAATCCGGCGCAGATCAAAGCTATTGAGGAAATTTCGGATACACTAACAAATAAAAAAGTACAAATATTGAGCGGAAGAATAGCTGCTTTGAGAAGGTTTATTTCCAAATCATCAGAAAAATGCTTCAGGTTCTTTTCATCCCTAACAAGCAAGGTCAATTTGAATGGACTGGAGAATGTTAACAGACGCTTAATAATTTGAAAGTATATTTGTCAAAACCATTGTTACTCGCAAAACCAAAAGATGGCAAAAAATTACGCATCTACCTTGCTATTTTAGAAGTAGGGGTAAGTGCGGCGTTAGTTCTAGAAGTTGAAGGTAAATAATTTCCGAATTATTATGTTAGGAAGTCATTTTTAGATGTTGAGACTCAGTAACCTCATTTAGAAAAACTTGCACTTGTGTTAATTATGGCATCTAGGAAGATAAGACCTTATTTTCAATGTCATCATATCTCTGTAGTAACTATCCACCCCTTACGTAATATATTGGATAAACAAGATTTATCTGGTAGATTGGACAAGTGGATCATAGAACTAAGAGAATTGACATTGCATATCAAACTAGAACTGTGATGAAGTCACAAGTTTTAGAAGATTTTGTTGCAGATTTTAGTCAAGGGGTACAACTAGAAGCAGAAAAAGAATTGCAAGTATTTAATGGGTTTAATGTAGGTACTTGGACCTTATTTACTGATGGATCATCGAATGTAAAAGGGGCGGGTGTAGATATTGTTTTGGTACAATCCACAGAAGAAACCATTAGACAAGCCATAAAATGCACCCTATTACTAACAATGAGGCAAAATATGAGGCTGTAATTGCAGGTTTAGAACTGGCACAAGAGCTTGGGATAGAACAGGTCGTAATCAAAAGCTATTAATAGCTCGTACTTAACCAAATGCTGGAAATTTATACAACCAAAGAGATAAAGATGCAGCAATATCTGGAAAAGGCACGGGATTTAGTCAGGCAATTTCAAACTTGGAAAGTTGTGCAGATACCAAGAGAGGAAAATGCCGAGGCAGATGCCCTAGCTAATCTTGCATCTGCTGCAGAAGTAACAAATGACAAAAATGCTTTTGTGATTCATTCATTTCATTCAGTACTTGGTCAAGACAAAAGAAAGGTAATTTTGAATAATCTAACTTAGGATTGGCGAGACGAGATAGCCAATTTTTTGCAGTATGAAATTTTACCTAATGATAAGAAAAATCTTAAGCACTTCGCAAAAAAGTTGCTCGATATTGTTTAAAGAAAAGCAATCTTTATCGTAAAATGTTCAGTGGTCCTTTAGCAAGATGTCTCGGGCCTTCTCAAACAGAATATGTGATGAGAGAAATACATGAAGGACATTTTGGAAATCATGCGGGAGGAAGATATTTAGTGAAAATCATGATTAGAGTCGGCTATTATTGGCCAAAAATGGAAGAAGACGTTGAAAATTTTGTGGCTAAATATGACAAGTGCCAAAGATACGGTAACAACATGCATTGATATGTTGAGTTATTACATTCGGTCATTATACCATGGCCTTTTATGAAGTGGGAGATGGATATCGTGGGTCCATTACCACAAGCCAAAGGCAAGTAAGATTTTTATTAGTACTCACTGATTATTTTACTAAGTGGGTAGAAGAAGGAGCTTCTAAACAGGTTCGAGAAAAAGAGGTCAGAGATTTCATCTGGCGAAACACAATATGCCGACTCAGGGTACCAAAGGAAATCATATGTGATAATGGCCCACAATTTATAGGCACAAAAATCACAAAAATTTTTCAAAGTTGGCAGATTAAAAGGATTACCTCAATGCCTTACCATCCGATAAGTAATGGACTAGCTGAATGTCACGACCCAAAACACATACCTGGTTATGATGGCGCCTTTCGTAAAGACAAAGCTCAGCCGGCACACTCCCAATTCATTTTAAGTAATTAAAATAATACAATTTAAGTCTCCGACATAATAATAATACCCAAACGAAGGTGAATAATACAGTTGCGGAATAGACATAGCCCGACATCGGGGTGTCACAAGTCATGAGCATCTACTAAGGATTAAATACAACAGAATTTCTAAAAATGCACTAAATACAGTCTAATGAAATCAAGAGGGAGAAAAGTTATTTTGCGAACTTCGAGCCGCTACCTTGCTAAACTCTGATGACTTTACCTCTAAGCATCCAATACCCACTATCGAGTTCAGAAATACCTAAATCTGCACTCAAGGTGCAGGGAGTAAAGTGAGTACTCCAACTCAGTGAGAAATAATAATAAATGGAGATTGAGCAATAAGAAATCACGTAAAAGAACATCAACATGCTATATAGAAGCAACATAAAACCACTAAGAAAGCAATGAAGCTGTGAAATCACTTGAAATATCTTAGCTCAGTTTAAACTTTTTTAAACCTTTTCACCTTTAAACAAGTGAACGAAAAGCAGCTAGAACAGATAAGCATAAAAAATCCGCCCATCGGGCACAAATATCAACAGAAATAGCCCCTCGGGCAACAACATGGAATATCACTAGCCCCCGGGCAATATCTTACATCACAATGGGTACCTGCGGTTAGTGGGGGTGTGCAGACTCCTGGAGGGGCCCTTTTTGGCACAAGCGCAATATCAAGCCATCTCGTGGCATCATCAATAGGCTCTCAGCCTCATATCAACAAGCCACCTCGTGGCGTAAAATCTCAATCCCTCAGCCTCATAATCACAAATCTGTGTATCAATGTTGGTGTGTAGCCCGACCCAAAAGTATCCTCACAACACAGGCCCTCGGCCTTACTCAATTAGAAATCTCATAAGTCACTCAGGCAACCATAAAACATGATACCTAGCCCAAATTATTTTTTGGAATATCATTCAACGTGTTAAAATATAATTTAGCATGATTGAGTATTGATATATAATCAAAATAGTGAGGAATAGCAATAAAAAAATCCCCTAAAGGTTCAAATAGTTGGCAAGAGGCCCAAATATGTCATTCAGCCCAAAACATGATGATAGCAAATAGTTTTCAATCAAATACGTGGTAAAACAGTTAGCGGGGATGGACTACGTTACAATCCCCAACAATGCATAACCCCATGCCCATAATCTAGCATGTACATCACCTCAATATAGTACAACGATATGCAAATCTAGGGTTTCATACTCCCAAGAAAACATTTACAATCATTACTCACCTCGATTCGATCCAAATCTACCCCAAGATGGCTTTGCCTTCTCGAATTTGTCTCTAAAAGCTCCAAATCTAACCAAATACAGAATTATACCATTAAAATATGCTAAGAGACCAAAGCCCACTCGAAAATATTCAATCTATACCAAAAAAATACAAAATTGACCAAACCCGGCCGTCGGGCCCACTCTCGGAATCAGACAAAATTAGCATCCATGGAATCCTCATCCTCTCGTGAGTCTATACATATCAAGAATGTCAAAATCGAACCTCAAATGGCCCCTCAAATCCCCACTCAAAGGTCTCTTAATCTCAAGCCCTAGTTACCTATTTTGGCACTGATTGTTCCCATAATTTTACCACTAATTAGGCCTTTAATCACATATAAACGATTTATGAAGTCCAAGATCTTACCTCCACGAGATTATCCTTTGGTTTCCTCTTCAATTAGCTCTCCAAGCCCTCTCCCGAATGAAATATTGTAAAAACCCATTCAAAATTGCGAAGGGAACATTTTTATACTTTCTGACCCGGGCATTTTCTCACCTGCGGTTCTTCTACCGCTTCTGCGGATACTCCACCCCATCTGCATTTTTTCACTCAATGGCTAACTTCCGCATCTGCGGTTAAACACTCGCACCTGCACTACTGCATGTGCGTCTATGACACTGCTTCTGCGGTTCCTGAAGGACTTCCCATTAGCCGCATCTTCGGCTGCCGTACGCTTCTGTTATCATCGTACCTGCGGCCTCCAAACTACAGGTGCGGTTATGACAGAACCAAATGCTTCAGCTACAAAACTCCATTCCAAATTCTTCCGTCACCTATCCGAATTTACCCTGAGACCCCTGGGACCATTCAACCAAAAGCAGAAACAAGTCACATACCACCATTCAAACTAGTAATTTTTTTAAAACACCTCAAATAACATTGAATCACCCAAAACACATTGGATTTAAGCTGAAGTTTGCAAGTCTTCCGAATTACGCTTTTAATCAAAAAGTATTCCCAATCATATCCGAATGACCTGAAATTTTGCACACATATCCCAACTGCCACACAAAACTACTGTAACTTCCGGAATACCATTCTAACCCCTATATCAAAATCTTACTAAACAACCGGAAATTGCCAAAATCTCAATTTCGCGAATTCAAGCCTAAACCTTCCACGGACCTTAAAAATGCATTCCGATCACGCTCCTAAGACCTAAATGACCTAACGGAGCTAACCAAAACATAAATATTTTGATCTGAGAACATATACTAAAAAGTCAAATCTTGGTCAAACATTTCATATTTCAAGCTTCAGATTGAGAATTTCTCTTCCAAATTCATTCTGATTACCCTAAAAAACAAAACCAATGATTTATATAAGTCATAATGCATCACACGGGATAAGTCATGCCCGAGAACTGGCGAGCAAAGTGTAAAAGCTCAAAACGACTGGTCGGGTCGTTACACCGAATTAACAAATAAAGTAATTATCAACAACATAAAGTAAAGATTGGAGTAATATAAAAGCAATTGGCCAGAGGTTCTAAATAGGGTCTTGTGGGCTTATCGAACAACAACAAAAACAAGTAGGGGAGAAACACCGTTCTCACTTATATACAGAGCTGAAGCTTTAATTCTAGTCGAGATAGGAGAACCAAGTACGAGATATACTCAAGCTACTGATTAATCAAACGAAGAGGAGATGCGGTTAATAAGGATGGCAGCACAAAAACAAGTTATGGAGCAGTACTACAACCGAAAAGCTCATCTCAGATACTTCAAGATTAGGGACTTCATACTCAGGAAAATTTTCCAATCCACGAGGGCAACTAATGCAGGAAAGTTAAGTCCAACTTCGTAAGGACCTTATAAGATTCATGGTATCGAAGGAAAAGGAGCATACGAGCCTGAAACGTTAAATGACAAGATTCTACCTTCAAATTGTAATGTTCTTCAAATTTTACTAACGATTTTAGATGATAGGAAAAAAGCTAGCTCGCGCTAAATGATGAATTACGACATGAAAGACACGTGGAAAGGACATAATTCCCGTTCTAGGGTTTCAACTATTCTGATCAAAATTTAAATGAGTTAAGTAGTCTTCATCTAATATTGTACCTTCGAGTCCCGTATGTTTTTCCTTTTCAGGAAAAGGATCGCATGGAAGGAATAATCAAGTGCTTGAGATTTCATACGTTAAAGTTCAAACACTTGGGGGACTATATAATATACATATGATGTATGTATAAATAAGGCAAAGAAGACTGAAAAGAATTAAAGCTCAAGTCAAGCCCAAAAGTCTACTCATCATATATATCAAGTTCAGAGCAAAGTCACGAGACAATTATACAAGCCAATCGAAAAACCTTCATATAGATTTCAAAATCTTATAATATAGGTTAAAGGTAGTATTTAGCCATGGGTCATAAAGAATCCCTTGGCTATTCTTTCTTTTTTTGCAAATATGTTGTAAAGAAAATAGTTATGAAAAAGTAATAGAAGCTATTTAAATACACGTAAGATATTATTCAAATTTGACAAAGTTCAAATGAAAACTTTTTCAAAGTTATTTCAAGAAATATGTGTGGTCCTATTTCATTTTTTGTAGATTTATACCATTCTTCATTAAGTGTTGTGCGTAAAAGGACCCTCTTTTATAAGCTCATGTTTGATTCAAAGATCCTTGAAATTAACAAAGCATTTTTATTTAAAAAATACAAAAAAGGTAAGACAAAAACCCATGAATTACAAAGCAAGACCATGAACTTATATATATAAAAATTAAAACAAGGAAAAAAGAGTAAAATAGAAGCTCAAGATAATTAAGTTGAAACATAAACTTTATAATATTAAGCTTAGACAAAGTATGAACTTAGTCATAAACTGATTGTCATTATTTACACAATGCCCCGAAAAGAGCCGTAGACCTATCATTACCAAAAACTTAACCCCCAAATAGGACCAGGGGTAAACTACAAATTCCACCAAAGAAAAAAAGGGAGTCAAACTTCATTAAACTTTCACTGTGGAGCAGAAGAACGGTCTAAAATGGCATCATCAACAACTGAAGGCTCGATTTGATCTGAATGAGCTGGGACATCCATTTCACCTATATTAGTTTTAACATACTCAGGAGTATCAGCAATAGGAGAAAGGAAACTTTGGCCTTGCTGAGTTTTCTCATTGGTTTCCTTTATATTAGCTAACTACAACAACAACAACAACCCAGCATAATCCCACTTAGTGGGGTCTGGGGTGGGTAGTGTCTACGCAGACCTTACCCCTACCCTTGGGTAGAGAGACTGTTTCCAAATAGACCCCTGACATCCTTCCCTCCAAGAACTTCACACCTTGCTCTTGGGGAGACTCGAACTCACAACCTCTCAGTTGGAAGTGGAGGTTGCTTACCATTAGAGCAACTCCTCTTGTCTAACTCAATATCCAAATTAAAACCCTCATGGATAGCCTCCATAAGGGTATCATGGTGTGTGTTTAAAATATGCCAACTCACTCCAATAGCGGTTTTTTCCTCAATATTATCATAATCTCTTTCCCATTGGTCAATCTCATTCTTGGGACCTTCCTCCTCGGTCAAAGCAGCATCATAAGAAGATTGTAAAGAGGTGAGTGAACTTTCCAAAAATCTGACCTTATCAGAAGACACACGAAGATCTTCTTGGGTCTGGGCGAGTGTCTGAACAAGTTCACCTACATAAACTTCTTTTTCATTCATCAAAGCCTTCAATCTTCTAATCTTTTCGCTGGATTTGGAGAGTTGCTGGGAAAATGATGTCTCAAGGAGATTTTTATCCTTGCCAGCCTGATTGGAAGAAACTTTTTCAACTGCTAATTCTGAAATCAAGACCTTCAACTGTTTCTCTAAGGTACATTTGCTTTCTTCTAAAACTTCCATATCAAGTTGAAGACTTTCATATTGTTCTTTCCGGTTTTCTGCTTCAATTTGATAATCATGTACTAACTTCTCCATATGAGAAACCCTCTTCATCATCTTTGTACCAATAAGATTGTTCTAAAAATAAAAAGAAGAAAGGGGTAAGAACCACAGTAAAAGGAAAATGGAATAAAGCGTAAAAAGGAAAAAGAAAATAACTTCAATGACGAGTGCACTATATCATTAATCCAAGCCAAAGAACTATGACTTTCTAGCTTGGATATTTCGACTGGACCAATTAAGGGTTTCAATCATACGTCATCCCGACCTAACTTTTTCAAAAGAGTGATATCGGCAAGGACCTCAATGGTAATATGCTTCATCCCTCCACTTCTACTTGAAGAACCAACCTCAATACAAGGAATGGTAGTAGTGGGGACTGTAGAAGAAGTCATAATAGCTTGGGGGAGCAGAAATAGTTACAGTAACAACTGGCAAAGAACGTACCACAAGAATAGACATGGTAAAGGAGGCAAGGGGTACTTCATCACAAATGAAATTTTTACTATCAACCCCATGAGAAAAAAGCTGATCATCAAAGTCACAAGCTGCTTCTGGAGTATCATCGTCAAAAATCACCAAGGTGGCTTCAACAAGCTCGATCATGGGAACAGAACGGGAAGGAGTCGCTTCATTTTTTTAAAAGACTTGTATTCTAGCCCGAAGCCTTTTGACCAAGGAACTTCTATCATGCTCCTCTTCTTCCTTAGAATCTTGGGTCGCATCAGCCTTCCTTTTTTTATGAAGAACTCAAGATTTTCTCTTGAGCTCTTTCTAATGAAACTCTGGAAGCCACGACTGCATCAGCATTTACACCACCTATGGGAACCTTGATAAAAAGAAGGATTAAATAAATTATAAGAGAAAGATGAAGGAAATTATAAAAAGAAAGGGAGTAAAGTATTTACCATAAGTTTTAATTTTCCAACCAAACCTGTTTGAAAGATCTTTCCTAGATCTGCCTTCCATTGGAGCAACAGTCAATAATTTCTGTACCCAACCATGAAAATTGAGATTCTCATCAATAGCTCTTTTGGTTGCTGAAAAAAGAGAAAGTTAAACAGCTGCGGGAAAAATAACCCCCTTCAATACAAAAAAGGAAAAAAGAGAGAAACATTGCAAAATTAAAACTCACATGCAAAATTTCACTTTTCCGGGAATGGTACATTTTCTTCACCTACTAAACCTAAGTAGGAGCATCAACAAATCTGGCATAGCAGCCACGGTCTTTGTCATCCTCAGGGCTAACTAGCACTCTCTTACTCATCGTCACTAAAGTAAAGATCACATGTCGGAAAATTTTAGGGGAGTAGAGGTGGATCAAATGAAAGAAATTAAAAGGCAAATTAGCCAACCTTACTAAATTCCTTATACAAACAACAACTCTCCACACAATGTAGCCTATTTGTCCTAAACAAATATTGAAAAAACAACAGAACTCAATGATAACAAGATCAATAGGCGGCTTAAAGTTCAATGTAAAGGAATATGTATACACAAAGGAAAATTCAGTCATGTAAGATGTAATTCTTTGGTTTGCATTAGGAATTAGAAAAGGGAAGTCAGGTCTCTAATGGCAATCTCTATTGACAACAGAGATTAAGCCTTTGGTAATTTGAGAAGAGTAAACATCAGGAAGATCCAAAAAACACATTGAAGAAACTTGATTTCTAATGGATTCTCTATTAGATTAAAAAGATAGTTCAGAAGGGACAATCGTATCTACTAAATTACGTAATCTTCCAGCTCATCTGCTTCTAACAGGGGCAAGGGAAAATTCATCGACTATGGGGACTTTTCGAGGATTGGAGTTTGAAGAAGACATGGTTGTACGAGGAAGAAAATAAGAATGAATATTCTAAGATAGGTAACTTTTTATGAGAAAGACAAAGACAAAAGTTGTATTTATACTCAGAAGCAACTATAAAAAAAGGTACAATGATGGAAGCTGTCACATCATAATTGATTATGCTGTAAAAAATCCTTATAAGACGATGAAGAGTTGTAGGTCCAATCAGAATATGTCACGTGTTACGAGCATTAAATGAAAGTGACATATGAAGCATCAGTTTTAAAAAAGGTGTAATGGCGGCAAAAATTACCGCTTTAATGAGATCCACTTCCCAAATATTCTATTGTTGAATATATGGAAAGTGGGGGGTCTATTTGTATTGGGAATAATTAAGTTAATATATCGAAATAATTATGTGATAATATTTCATGACACATGGGTCAGTAAAGGAAAGGCAGTTGGCGAAGAATAGTTTAAGAGGCTCGAGCTTTAACAGACACGGGCAAAGATGTAAGAGAATCAGAAGGAGTGGGTGTTCGAACCTCTTGTTAATTTGAATAAACATCAGAGGAATAAACCTAGATAGAAAAAAGTGTAGATACATATTATCGCTAGTTAATGAGCATTAATAACAAGAAACGTCATAGAATTTGTATTGAGTAGTTATAATTGTTGGAAACACGTTCTCAATGCAATATACTAAAACGTGTGTTCTTTTGTATAGGTTTTGATGAATGACAAACGAAGCGAAAATTGATATATGACGAAGTTCAAGAAACAAGCGCACAATTGATATACAACGAGATTCAAGCTCAAGACAAAGTTTTATAGTTTAATTGAGTCATTCTTAATTGTGATCTTGATCCTACAACTTGACTCGTAACATGGCTTCTCTCATAAAACTATTTTCCAAAATCATGCATATTTAATTTAATGCCAAATGATTTTAAATCATGCATATTTAGTCAAAATAATTTTTAGACATGCCTTAAAAATCTGGACTAAGATAATCGATTATGTACTTATGATAATCGATTGTTTTAAGCCAAGACTGCATGACAATCGATTGTGAACTAATGACAATCGATTGTGAGTAAGACAGTGAGCATCAGGTTTTTCAAACCTACATGACAATCGATTTTGAACAAATGACAATCGATTGTGACTGAGGCAGTGTCCATCAAAGTTTTTCAAAACTCAGAATAATCAATTATGAACTAATGGTAATCGATTATGTTGAGACAGTGTCTTCCAGTGATTTTCAAATTTATTAAATAATCGATTGTTACATTGGACAATCGATTGTCAAAGAGACAGTGTCTAAAATGTTTTTCAAAAACTGATAAGTAATCGATTGTTGACTTTGCGCAATCGATTGTGAAGCTGACCGTGGTCGTAAAGTTTTCAAATACCGTCAGGTAATCGATTATTGATTCTGTATAATCGATTTTTTTGATTGAAATCCGGAAAAGATTTTTTGAACGTTATTGGGTAATCGATTATTGATTTTGCATAATCGATTGTTTTGATTAAAATCCGGAAAAGATTTTTTGAACGTTGCTGAGTAATCGATTGTTGATTCTGGACAATCGATTGTTTGTGGTAAAATATGGAAAGGATTTTCTGAACTTTGCCAGTAATCGATTATGGATTGAAAGTAATCGATTATCAAGCGTAAAATCTGGGATTGAATTTTGATCTGACTGGCAGACAATCGATTGTTGGGGTTTGACAATCGATTGTCAGTGAGTAAAATCAGCAACTCTTAATTGGCAATTAGGCAATGGTAATGCCAAGTTTTTCAACTATAAATACAGCTTCATTTCAGTGTTTTAAACACAACAACATACTACAACTGATCATTACATTGCTATAAGCTTGCATACTTTTGTTTATCATTTTATATTCAATTTCATAAAGCTTTTGAGAGCCATATTCTTGTCCAAAGTTGTTGTGATCTAGAGTTTACTTCTTTTACTCATATCTACTCATTAAGGAGTATTTTGTTTGAGTGTTTAGTGTTTTATACACTTGTAAGAGAATTGTAATTCTCTTGTTGTAAGGAACTTGTGTTTCTTTGGTTGAAGTCTTGGAGTGTTGTATCTCCGAGCAAAGGTGTTAAGGCTTGTGTCCTTAAGTTGTAACGGTTTGTTGAGCACCCGTAAGCTTAACAAGTTAGTGGAAAATCTCGAGAGAGTCTCTCGGGGACTGGACTAGCCACGTGTTATGGTGAACCAGAATATATCGGTGCGTTCTTTCCTTTTTGTTTATTTAACGCACTTATTTATTTCCTGCAAATTTTAATTTCCGCAAGTTTGCGCTAAATTTTATTATAACGCTATTCACCCCCCTCTAGCGTTAAGCGTATTTTCTAACAATTGGTATCAGAGCCCAACTCTCTTAAAACTTAACAGTTTGAGAGAACCATCCGTGGCTTCTACTCGTGATTCTTTTGCATGAATTGATGAAGAACAGTGCTCCACACGACCACCTCTATTCAACGGTATAAATTACACGTACTGGAAAGAGAGGATGAAGATCTTCGTTCAGTCCAACAGCTTTCACCTTTGGAAGGTGATAATGAAGGGAAACCAAATTCCAACAAAGAAGGTGGAAAACGAATGGGTTCCCAAGTCCGAGGATGAGTATGACGCGGATGACATCGAAAGGTTCAAAATAATGGTAAAGCAATTAATTTATTATATTGTGCTGTTAATGCTGACGATTACAGGAAAATATCGTGTTGCACAACGGCAAAGGAGATGTGGGACAAGCTAGAAGTTACGTACGAAGGTACGGACCAGGTAAGGGAAGCAAAAATTGATTTCCTAACCCATTCTTATGAATTATTTCACATGAAGGAAGGTGAAAAGGTGGACGAAATGTTTGAGCGATTTTCAATAATCGTAAATGACCTACATGCTCTCAAGAAAACATTCATGGATAGAGAGCTCGTGCGAAAAATTCTTAGAAGTCTCACACCGGCATGGAGATCAAAGGCCGATGCAATTCAAGAATCCATTGGCGTTTCAAACGTCACCATCGACGCACTAAGAGGTAACCTTAAGACCTATGAATCTACTATTCTTAACCCTTTTGTTGATGATCAAAGGAGGCAAAGAATAGCTCTAAAGGCGAGCACAAGCCAACCGCAAATTGATGAGGAAAGAGACAATGAGTTTGGACTCGTTATCAAAAGATTTCAAAAGTTCATGCGCAAGGAGTATGAACGCAAGGGCAAAAAGCAAGGCGAAAAAATCAAGTGCTATGAATGTGGTGAAACCGGGCACATCAAATCAAATTGCCCAAACATCAAAAAGGAGAAGAAACCTTTTAAAAAGCAATGTGCATACATTTCTAGGGGAGGCGACCCCGGAGATGAGTCAAGCGAAGGAGAAGAAGACGAATCAGCAAATCTTTGCCTTATGGCACAAGAAGACAACAAAGATGAGGTATGTCAAATCTCGTCTAAAAACTTCTTTACTCTTGAAGAAATGCGAACTGCTTTTGATGAATTATATACTGAATTTATTAAGGCTTCAAAAACTGTTAAGGGCATAAAAGAAAATGCTTCATTAAAAGAAAAGGATTTTCAAAAACAGCTTTCTTTGAAAGAAAAGGATTTAGAAAAACTGGTTTTAGAAAATGAAAAGCTGAAAGAGGAAAACAAGTTTTTTGGAAAAAGAAGCGCCGATAAGCCCGAAAGTTCTACTAAAAATTGTTCTTCTTGCTTGCATCTCAAAAATGAGGTAGATAGACTCAAAGGTACCTTAGATAAGTTTAATTCTTCCCACAAGAATTTGAATGAGGTCCTTGTAAATTTGAAATCAACCAAGCATGGCATAGGATTTAAGAATGAGGTTAAAGAAAAGGTTGAAGCCAAACCCCACCACCTAAGGCTCAACCTAGGACTAATAAAACAAATGCTTATCCTAGAAATAGCAATCCTAGAACCAATATGCATGCTAGACAAAATGTTGAATATTTTAGGAGACCTAGAAATGACTTACCACCTAGAAATAGTTACCCTAGAAATGATGCATATTTTAGGCCAAATGTTGAACCTTTGAGAAGACCTAGAAATGGCCTTCAACCGAGAAACAATCACTCTAGAAATGCTGCCCATCCTAGAGCTCATAGTAGGAGAAATAATTCTCATGAAATGCGAAATAGTCATAGTGTTCAAAATAGAGTAAGAAATTTTCACCCGTCTAGTTACTATGAACCTAGAAGGATGCATAACCCAAATGTGACTTGTCATTATTGTAGACGTATTGGTCATATTGCTCCTGCATGCTTTACACGTCATAGACATATTACTCAATTGCATCATTATAATATGCCTAACCCCCAAGGACCCAAGACGGCATGGGTACCTAAAGAACATTAATTTGTTTTGTAGGTGTGCTTGAAGGGATCAAGTGTACTATGGTGCCTTGATAGTGGATGCTCCAAGCATATGACGGGAGATGAATCCAAATTCCTTCAATTAGAGCACAAAGAAGGAGGAAGTGTTATCTTCAGTGATAACAATAAAGGAAAGATCATCGGCATCGGCTCGGTAGGTAAGGATGAAAATTCCTCTATTAAGCATATATTACTTGTTAAAGGATTAAAGCATAATCTCTTGAGCATAAGCCAATTGTGTGACAAGGGAAATCTTGCTTTATTTGATTCGGATGAATGCTTAGTGTTCAGACGTAGTGATTTTAAAATTATCCTCCGTGGTTTTAGAGTGGATAATATTTATATGGTTGATCTTGCTAATTCCTCACCCGATTATGTTGATTGTCTAATGAGTAAAGAGGATGATACTTGGCTATGGCATCGTAGAGTAGCACATATCAATATGCAACTTTTGAACAAATTGATTTCTCAAACTTAGTTGTTGGTCTTCCCATTTTAAAATTTGAAAATGACTCTATTTGTGACTCGTGTCAAAAGAGGAAGCAAACAAAAGCATCTTTCAAATCTAAAAACATTGTTTCAACTTCTAGACCATTGCAATTGCTTCATATGGATTTATTTGGTCCCTCTCGCATTGAAAGTCTAGGAAGAAATAAATATGCTTTGGTGATTGTTGATGATTACTCGAGATTTACTTGGACTTTATTTCTTGCCAATAAAAGTGATGCTTTTCAAAATTTTAAATATTTTCTTAAGCGTGTTCAAAATGAGAAAGAAACAACCGTCACTTCAATTAGAAGTGATCATGGGGGAGAGTTTGATCACAATCTCTTTGCGGACTTTTGTGACGAACTCGGAATCGAGCATACCTTTTCCGCTCCACGTACACCACAACAAAATGGGGTGGTGGAAAGGAAAAATAGGTGTCTCGAAGAGATGGCTAGAACCATGCTCGACGAAGCTAAGATACCCAAACATTTTTGGGCGGACGATGTGAGTACCGCTTGCTATGTTCTAAATAGAGTAGTAATTCGGCCGATACTCATGAAAACCCCCTATGAACTTTATAAGGGTAGAAAACCAAATATTTCTCATTTTAGAGTTTTTGGTTGCAAATGTTTTGTTCATAACAATGGCAAAAACCAATTCGGTAAATTTGATGCTAAGTCGGATGAAGGTATTTTCATTGGATATTCCTCACGTAGTAAAGCATATAGGGTCTTTAATAAAAGAACCCAAATTGTGGAGGAATCCCCTCATGTTGTATTTTTCGAAAATAATGCTCGCTTGGCGAGAAAGGATTCCGGTTTTGATCTTGCAGGTATCTTAGATAGCTTGAAAGACAAAATACAAGAGGAACCACCCAAGAAAAATAAAGATGAAACTGAGGAACAACCAACGGAAGAAGCGCCACAATTGGAAAAAGAAATGAATATGCCTAGCGAGTGGAGGACAATCAAAGATCACCCTCTCGAACAGGTAATTGGCAACGTTGGAGACAAGATAAGTACCCGAAACTCTCTCAAAAATACCTTAGAACATACTGCTTTTGTTTCTCAAATTGAACCCAAAACCATCTCAGAAGCAATTGGGGATGAATTTTGGACCTTGGCAAGGCAAGAGGAGCTTAACCAATTCGAACACAATGACGTTTGGGATTTGGTGCCAAGACCCGAAGGTCATACCATAATTGGTACAAAATGGGTTTTTCGCAATAAACTAGATGAAAATGGTATAATCACTAGAAACAAAGCTAGGCTTGTAGCAAAAGGCTATAATCAAGAAGAAGGTATTGACTATGAGGAAACATATGCTCCCGTAGCTAGATTAGAAGCTATTCGCTTATTGCTTGCATTTGCCTCTTCTATGAATTTCAATTTATATCAAATGGATGTGAAAAGTGCTTTTCTAAACGGTTTTATTCAAGAAGAAGTTTATGTTGAACAACCCCCCGGTTTTGAAGATTTTAAATCTCCCGATCATGTTTTCAAACTCAAAAAGGCTCTTTATGGTTTAAAACAAGCTCCCCGAGCTTGGTATGAAAGATTGAGTAAGTTTCTTTTGGAAAATGATTTCATTAGGGGGAAAGTTGACACAACTCTCTTTGTTAAGCATAAAAACAATGATATTTTGTTAGTTCAAATATATGTAGATGATATTATATTTGGTGCTACTAACAATGTTTTATGCAAGGAATTTTCTGATTTAATGACAAGCGAATTTGGGATGTCTATGATGGGTGAGTTAACATTCTTTTTGGGATTACAAGTAAAGCAAATGAAAGAAGGTACATTCATTTGTCAAACCAAATATTGCAAAGAATTGCTGAAACGATTTGAGATGAACAATGCAAAAGAAATGGCAACTCTCATGAGCACATCCGATCATCTAGACAAAGATGAGAAAGGTAAGGAAGTCGACACCAAAAAGTATCGAGGTATGATTGGATCTCTTCTTTATCTTACTGCTAGTCGTCCGGACATCATGTTTAGCGTGTGCTTATGCGCTCATTATCAATCGTGTCCGAAGGAGTCTCACCTTACTGCGGTAAAACGGATTTTAAGGTATCTTGTTGGTACTACAAATGTGGGTCTATGGTACCCCAAAGGCTCTTCATGCCAACTTGTTGGCTACTCCGATTCTGATTTTGCTGGATGCAAATTGGACCGCAAGAGCACTAGTGGCACTTGCCTTTTGCTCGGTAGCTCTCTCGTTTCTTGGTTTAGCAAGAAACAAGTAAGTGTTGAGGCTGAATATGTAGCCGCGGGGAGTTGTTGCGCTCAAATCCTATGGATAAAACAACAACTCTTGGACTATGGCCTAAGTCTTGATCATATCCCTCTTAGATGTGATAATAATAGTGCCATATGCTTGACGAAGAACCCTGTTCTTCATTCGCGAACGAAACACATTGAAATTAGACATCATTTTATTAGAGATCGAGTTCTCAAAGGCGATGTCGAAATTGAATTTGTTGAAACCAAAAACCAATTGGCAGACATCTTTACAAAGCCTTTAGAGAAAGAGTCCTTCTTCCGAATTCGCAGTGAACTCGGGATCCTTGACTCCACGTTGATCTAAGTCATGCATTGCATTTTTTTTACATGATTTCTAACTTGAGCGTCGGAGACGTCTAACGATTTTTGCAGGTATCGCCCCAAAGGAAAGGGGAATTATAAAGCTTGACGTGCAACAATCGGTTTCCGTCATCGAAAAATCGATTATTTTGTATCAATAATAGATTATGTTGCTATTATTCGGGTTGATGTTGCTGTAATTTCTTTCCAATAAATAAACAAGTTTAATCTACATCTTTGGCATCTTATTATTATTTTTGCTAATGGCGAAAGGGGGAAGATAACGGGTATGATGCACTCTCAAGTTATAAGCTTAAATTGAGGGGGAATTCAAAAATTGAGGGGGAACAAATTGCATACTTGTTACATGTATATACGTGTCTTGAATCGCCCATATAAATTGCTTGTCTTGCATATCCCGCTTAATGTTTGCCATTATCAAAAAGGGGGAAATTGTTGGAAACACGTTCTCAATGCAATATACTAAAACGTGTGTTCTTTTGTATAGGTTTTGATGAATGACAAACGAAGCGAAAATTGATATATGACGAAGTTCAAGAAACAAGCGCACATTGATATACAACGAGATTCCAGCTCAAGACAAAGTTTTATAGTTTAATTGAGTCATTCTTAATTGTGATCTTGATCCTACAACTTGACTCGTAACATGGCTTCTCTCAGAAAACTATTTTCCAAAATCATGCATATTTAATTTAATGTCAAATGATTTTAAATCATGCATATTTAGTCAAAATAATTTTTAGACATGCCTTAAAAATCTGGACTAAGATAATCGATTATGTACTTATGATAATCGATTGTTTTATGCCAAGACTGCATGACAATAGATTGTGAACTAATGACAATCGATTGTGAGTAAGACAGTGAGCATCAGGTTTTTCAAACCTGCATGACAATCGATTGTGAACAAATGACAATCGATTGTGACTGAGGCAGTGTCCATCAAAGTTTTTCAAAACTCAGAATAATCGATTATGAACTAATGGTAATCGATTATGTTGAGACAGTATCTTCCAGTGATTTTCAAATTTATTAAATAATCGATTGTTACATTGGACAATCGATTGTCAAAGAGACAGTGTCTAAAATGTTTTTCAAAAACTGATAAGTAATCGATTGTCGACTTTGTGCAATCGATTGTGAAGCTGACCGTTGTCGTAAAGTTTTCAAATACCGTCAGGTAATCGATTATTGATTTTGTATAATCGATTGTTTTGATTAAAATCCGGAAAAGATTTTTTGAACGTTATTGGGTAATCGATTATTGATTTTGTATAATCGATTGTTTTGATTAAAATCCGGAAAAGATTTTTTGAACGTTGCTGAGTAATCGATTGTTGATTCTGGACAATCGATTGTTTGTGGTAAAATCTGGAAAGGATTTTTTGAACGTTGCCAGTAATCGATTATGGATTGAAAGTAATCGATTATCAAGTGTAAAATCTGGGATTGAATTTTGATCTGACTGGCAGACAATCGATTGTTGGGGTTTGACAATCGATTGTCAGTGAGTAAAATCAGCAACTCTTAATTGGCAATTAGGCAACGGTAATGCCAAGTTTTTCAACTATAAATACAGCTTCATTTCAGTGTTTTAAACACAACAACATACTACAACTGATCATTACATTGCTATAAGCTTGCATACTTTTGTTTATCATTTTATATTCAATTTCATAAAGCTTTTGAGAGCCATATTCTTGTCCAAAGTTGTTGTAATCTAGAGCTTACTTCTTTTACTCATATCTACTCATTAAGGAGTATTTTGTTTGAGTGTTTAGTGTTTTATACACTTGTAAGAGAATTGTAATTCTCTTGTTGTAAGGACCTTGTGTTTCCTTGGTTGAAGTCTTGGAGTGTTGTATCTCCGAGCAAAGGTGTTAAGGCTTGTGTCCTTAAGTTGTAAAGGTTTGTTGAGCACCCGTAAGCTTAACAAGTTAGTGGAAAATCTCGAGAGAGTCTCTCGGGGACTGGACTAGCCACGTGTTGTGGTGAACCAGAATATATCGGTGCGTTCTTTCCTTTTTGTTTATTTAACGCACTTATTTATTTCCTGCAAATTTTAATTTTCGCAAGTTTACGCTAAATTTTATTATAACGCTATTCACCCCCCCCCCTATCGTTAAGCGTATTTTCTAACAATAATTGCCAATTATAATATTATATTAAATATCATTAATTGCCCATAATAAATGCATTATAGGATGAAAGAAACGTATTAATTAAAAATAGTTATAAAAGGTGAGGAATAAACATTTGTAACAACACAACATTTTATTGGAATACACTGATTTACTTTCCTTTCTACCCAGCTATCATTTATATCAATTATTCTTATTCTTATTTGATTATCAGTAATCTGAGTTCTTCTAATAGCAATCTTTGATCGAAATTCCTATTTTTTGGTTAAACACTTTTGGCATCGATATGTGTATTCAAGGCATGCATTGGAGTCTTTGCTATATCTTACAAGGCATAAAGCCCAAAATATTTGAAGAACTAGCAACTCGTATACGTGATATGGAAGTGAGTATGACATTAAGTGGAGATCAAGTTATTCCTGGCTTTGATTCTCATGATGAGATAGAAGCAGAAAATGCTGGGAATGGGGGCAACGATTCATCTGAAGATGTAATTGAAAAGTCCATGCATGTTTCAATGCTCCTTGATGCACGAACCTAATTTGCAAGTCGTAATTCTCCTTGATGCATGAGCCTAAACTGCGAGTCATAACTCTCCTTAGCGCATGAGCCTAACTGCAAGTTATAACACTCCTTAAACAACGAGCTTAAACTGCAAGTTAAAATGCTCCTTAAAGCACGAAGCTAAACTGCAAGTTGTAATGCTTCTTGGAACATAAGTCTATATTATTTGTCACGAAACTCCCAAATTTTGAACTAAATCTTAAGACGTAAAGCTCTTAAAATTTGAGAAATATTTTCAAGTTACAAGGCTCTTAAAATTCGAGCAAAGACTCAAGTCGAAAACTCTTCAAAGTCGAGGAAAGACTCAAGTCAAAAGCTCTTCAAAATAGAGAAAAGGTTTCAAGCCACAAAACTTTTCAAACTAGAGCCAAAATTTAAGACGTAAAAATTTTAAAATTTAAGCAAAGTTTTCAAGTTGTAAAGCTCTTCAAATTCAAGCAAACTGCTCAAGCTGCAAGCTTTTCAACTGTATCTAAATCTTTATGTAATGAAGCTCTTGAAATTTGAATGGAACTTCAAATTTTAAGCTAAATCTTCAAGTGTCAATTTTCCTGGACGTACGAGCCTAAGCTGCACGTCATGAAGCTCTTCAAATTTGAGCAATATCATCAAGTCGCAAAGCTCCCTAAAATACGAGTTTAAATTGCAAGTTACTACGCTCATTGATGCATAAGCCTAAACTACATGTTCCTATGCTTCTCGACGCATGAGCCTAAACTTCATGTTCCTACACTCCTTGTCCGCATGAATCTAAATTGTGTATGACCCATACGAAAAAAAATCAGGTTGGTTAAAAACCTCGAAAGAGGCGGACTAGGAAAAAGTTAGGACATAAAAATTAAAAGGAAAAAGAATACCCATTCTGAACTATGGTATGACTTAATCCTCTTCACCGAGGTATGTAGACAGCTTAGAGTTTCATTCTGAATTCGGTCGCATGATTTCAAAAGATATATAGTGCCCCAATTGTTGTCCGAGTGAAGTATGAAAGGAATATAAAATCAAGCGGAAACGCCATCCTCCTGTTGAACTTTGGATCCCGATTGATCTAATGGGGGAAAATTGCTATGGTAAAATGTTGTCTTCACTGAAATGATAATAATAATTGCATCAAAGTTTGGCGATTCGCTATGTCTTCATGTGCGCACAACCTTCAAGTTTGTTGCTCTTCATGTCCGCTCGCTGCCCTAAACAAAAGGGATGTCTGTGTAAAACTTTTTTAATAGGTTTTTGTTACGAACTTGTAAAGGTGTTCGTCTCGAACTTTTAAAAGCATTCAAATTTTTAAATTTTTTTTGTTGCAAACTTTCAAAGGTATTCGTCTCGAACATTTAAAGGCATTAAGATTTTTAAGGTTTTCGTTCCGAACTTTTAAAAAGCGTATGTTTCAAACTTTTAAAGGTGCTTGTCTTGAACTTGTAAAGGTGTTCGTGATGAACATTAAAGGGTCATCACTGCCAACTTTTAAGGATTTCTACCATGAGCTTTTAAGTGTCTTCGCCGAAAATTAGTCGTGTGATTTTAAAGGTCTTTACCACGAACTTTAAAATGTCTTCATTGCAAACATTTAAAGATCTTGATCACGAGCTTTTAAGGATATTTTGAATAACTTTTATTGGTATTCGCCATAAATTTTAAAGGTCTTGATCGCTAGTTTTTAATGGGCACTGCCACAAATTTTAAAGGTCTTCAACGCGAGCTATTATGGGTCTACGCCATAAATTTTAAAGGTCTTCATTGTGGATCTTTAATGGAATTTGTCACAACTCCTTTTTACCACCCACAAAAGGGGGATATTGGAGATTTTTTCCAATTAAAGTTATAATAATCGAAACAGGAATTATTTATATTAAATTTAGAGTCACCAATTGAGATAATTTATGGTGTCTCAAGTCACCGGGTTAATATCTCGAATCGATAAAGTTTGAGTCTTATTTATGATCTTCGAACACATAAATCCGGGTAAAGAATTCTGTCAACCCGGAAGAAGGTGTTAGGCATTTTCGGGTTAGTTTTAGGATGGCGTCTCCACCATTATTATTAGCCTAATTATCTGATTTATCACATGTTTAAAAACCTATTGTGTATTTTATTCCTTTTACCACTTTTAATTATTTATGAAATTATTCTTGAACAAGTTAGGATTGTCGTACACTAATTTATTTATTACACATTGTGAATCGCATCACGAAAATCGTACCCACGGTCTACAACATGATTAATTTACTAACATTATTAATTGTTGTTGCCGGGTCACATAAATGTACCTCGGATTTGGAACATACGTATCGCAACTTCGTCACGAGAATCATACCCATAGCTAGGATAATTTATAATAAATGCGCCTAAAGCAAACTATAAATGTTTATAAGCTATTTTTCCTAAGACTAGTTTGAGATTATTGTGATGCCAAATTTACGGACAAAATAATATTGGAGTAAATAGGCTAGATAACATGATCTATTATTTGGCCAAGATTCCTTATGGTTCAAGACCCACCTTATGGACCATTCTTATTCCTCGCTAAGAAAGAAATGATTCCAAATTTTTCATCTACCCAATTAAAAGAATTTCTTCAAGAATCAAGGCTACATACATCACAAACAAAATAAAAACTAATAAAAATGATTTAAATAAAAACTAATAGATGCTACTCAAACAACGCAAAAATCATAAATTAGCCAACAAGTGCACCAAGCTAACACAACAAAATGGAACGAGAATGAAAATTGAAAAATTGACCTTTTATTGATAAACGAAGATGAAAATTGGAAATTAATCTGGATAAATAAAGCAATAATCCCTAAACTGAAACATTGAAATTGCAAAACGGAACCTCGAATAAATACCGGAACACTCGACACCTAAACTCAAACAAATGTAGCAGAACTAAAAATAAAGAAACCGTAGACGGCAATGAAGGTACTGAATACGACGGTGGTCGTACCAGAAGGATTAAAAGCGGCACCACTCAAAGCATCACCAATAATCCCAAACACAAATAAATAGAACAAAGAGAATAATAGTACTAATCAAAAGAGCCGTGATTCCTTGAGAAATTCCGAAATTAGAAGCAATTAGGTAAGTGAAAACCCCAAGTGCTGATGAACAAAATACCCACATCGACGTTAACACAAAATCGGCCATTGTTGCCTTTACAACACCCATTTTCAATGAATCAATCAATCGACTGTAGAAATTTGTCAACTATAATGAGCTACTTAATACTTAGATGATAACAAACTTGGACTGACTTGGAAATGAAACATGGAGGAGTTTTTGGCGAGACGAGTCTATTTTAGCCGAAAAGGAAAGCAGTGAAATAAGGTTCATCATCCGATTTGGAAGCCCTCTTCTCTGTTTCATTCAATTAGGTTTGGGACTGGAGTTAGAGTGAAGGTGAATGGTGGGGGAATTTGGTCGCTGGGTGGATTTTTTGTTCAGCCACTGTTAATTTTGGATGGAGAAGAAGTCCCTAGCTGTTGTTCCTTAGGGTGAAAAACTTTTGATATGCAAAACTAGGTTAGGGGTTCTTAAGGGTGAAGGGTTATTAGGAAATTAGACTTTTTTGTGGGTTTAAGGGTGTGGGGCTCAAAAGGTGGTCCAATTTTGAGCTTGAATTTAGGAGATTGGAGTAGGTTCATTTCTTGTTGTGTCTTAAAATTGGGCTCCAAGACTCTAAAATTTATTGTCCAAAACCTTATCTAAATCCCTTTAATATAAGATAACTATACAGAGAATGCAAAAATTAATCTAATTAATTACACTATATAAAAATAGGAAATATATTTTGTAATTTTTGTTTTTGTGATAACATAAATTAAAGTGTCAAAACTATTTAAAATAGCAATATTAGACCTAAACTAACTATTTAAATGCTAAAAAGTGTAAAATCTTGGGGAAGGTCAAAAATCACATGTATACAGTTGTCCCTCTTTGATTGGAAACGCGAAGTATTTTCAGACAAACAATGACAAGACATGTTTTTCACCTGACCTTTATTCAGAGAGACCAAAAGCTTAAAAAGGAGAATATGAAGAGCCCTGGTATCTGAGCTACCTACATATCCTTGGCTATAAAGGAAATAGACTATGTGTAGTTTAGAAGTCGGAACAGTGATGTAGTATACTGAGGTGGATAGCAAATCGAGGTGCCGTTTCATCGAGGTTCCGGTCCGCGATACTGTTATTACATCAAAAATCAAAATAATGAAAAAGACTAACTAAGCTTGTCAATTCTCCGGGTGAGTGTTTGCTACTGAATGGAAACTTGAAAGAAATTCCCTTATTTCTCCAGGTGGACGCATGCTGCCTATACTTGAACTGGATTCCCTTGTTTCTCCTGGTGGATGCCTGCCGCTAATAGTTGAAATGAATTCCCTTATTTCTCCAGGTGGGCGCCTGCTGCCAATGCTTGAAATGAACTCCCTTGTTTCTCCAGGTGGGCGTCTGCTACCAATACTTGAAATTAATTCTCTTGTTTCTCCAGGCGGGCGCCTACTGCCAATACTTGAACTCAATTCCCTTGTTTTTCCAGGTGGATGCATGTTGCGAATACTTGAAAGGAATTCCCTTGTTTCTCCAGGTGAGCGCCTGCTACCAATGCCTTAACTGCATTCCCTTGTTTCTCCGGGTGAGCTCCTACTACCTATACCTGAACTGAATTCCCTTGTTTCTCCATATGGGGTTCTGCTGCCAATACTTGAACTGAATTACATTGTTTCTCTAGCTGAACACATGCTGCCAATACTTGAAAGGAATTTCCTTCTTTCTCCAAGTGGGGCGCTTGCTTCCAATACTTGAACTGAATTCCTTGGTTTTCCCAGGTGGGCTCCTGCTGCCAACACTTGAACTGAATTTCGTTTTTTCTCCAAGTGGGTGCCTGCTGTCAACACTTGAACTGAATTTCCTTGTTTCTCCACGTGGGCGCCTGCTGCCAACACTCCAACTGAATTCCCTTGTTTCTCTAGCTGAACACATGCTGCCAATACTTGAAAGGAATTTCCTTCTTTCTCCAAGTGGGGCGCTTGCTTCCAATACTTGAACTGAATTCCTTGGTTTCCCCACGTGGGCTCCTGCTGCCAACACTTGAACTGAATTTCGTTTTTTCTCCAAGTGGGTGCCTGCTGTCAACACTAGAACTGAATTTTCTTGTTTCTCCACGTGGGCGCCTGCTGCAAACACTCCAACTGAATTCCCTTGTTTCTCCAGGTGGGCGTCTACTGCCAATACTCAAACTGAATTCCCTTATTTCTCCGGGGGGCGCCTGCTGCCAATACTTGAACTAAATTCCCTTTCCTCTCTAGATGGGTGCCTGTTGGCAATACTTGAACTAAATTCCCTTGTTTCTCCAGGTAGATGCATGCTGCCAATACTTGAACTGAATTACCTTGTTTCTCCAGATAGGCGTATGCTGCCAATACATGAATTGAATTCCCTTGTTTCTCCAGGTGGGGCGCCTGCTGCCAATACTTGAACTGAAATTCCTCTTTTTCTCTAGCTGGGCGCCTGCCATTTTAACAAAACAAACAAAACAAATAAACTTTTCTGCCCCAGCTTGGTCTTGGGAACATATGTGAGTATTAGTCGAATGTTGTTATCACAAGTGCTATAAGAAATCAAAAACTAAATCCTATTATTTAGGGGGGGGGGGGATGAAAACTAAAGTTAAATCTCATCTTAAAAGTGAAAATATGAAAGCTAAATTCAACTTCCTAAAGGGGAAATTTATGCTTAATCTCATTATCTAATAAAGGTTTTAAAACTAAGTTCGATTATCCAGGAGGGTCCTAAAAACATGAAATTAAATCACATTATCTAGGAGGGTCCTAAACAACCGAGAATGAACATACCTTAGCTATCATGCCCCAACCTCATGAGGTGCGACCGATGCTTAATTGAGTTAACCCAACTGAGCAAGCCTTATCAAATATCTCCTACCCAACACAATGCGATCAAGGAATCCGATTATGTTAATTAGACAATGAAAGGTGGGTCGCACATTCAACATGGATAGCTTATTTTACAACACAACCTCAACTGTAGCTAGGCTTCTAAGATTCCATACAGTTACAATTTAGAAAAAAATCAAGTGTACAAGGTTACAACATGATTCATTGACCTATCCAATACCCGTACATAACCCACACCAACGTCAACGAAGCCTCTAAGGATACAAAAGACAGTGATAACAAAGCCGACTACAAGGCCCCTGCTATACCTCAAAATGGATATTTATAACAAAAGGTGTACCACATAACCCCTTGAAGGAGGAAGAGGATGCTATACTACACACGATCAGCGCAATCCACTATGGATCAACCTACATTCATATAAAAATGTAGCGCCCCGACAAAAGGGATGCTAGTACTATGGAATAGTACTAGTATGTATAGCTAAACACCATCCTGTCATAAAGAGCAACCATACAAGAGTAAAGAGGAAATCGTAAAGACAACAAAGTTTCAAATAAGCACCATGCCAACAATATAAGGAGGTTCATATGATTTTCACATAGTTCTTGAAATTTTAGATTGGAGCATCCCACACAATTGCATCATTATCCATATTACCACCGCTTCTGTGATCGAAGTCCTATCACGGCCTGATCGGTTAAGTCGTTCCCGAGACGGTACCATTATTTCATTCACACTTTCTAGTTTCCATCATCAATACATTACCAACATGTGTATATATATTAGGGCATCCGATCATGGCCCGATCAGCTAAGTCGTCTCCCCGAGACGTTACCATTTTCTGTTATTCAACTCACACCAATCTTTGGTTACACATGTATTAGTTTATCAGCCTTTGGGGCCACAATTCCATATTCCATAACTCACATTTTACTTTCTTCCCATTTTCAACATTTACATCACCACTTAAAGTCATAGGCATATACCAAAGTAATTTATGTCATAAGCCAATGACATCTCAGGTGGCAACTCAAGCTTGTATGCTACTTGATCAATCCGCTGGATGCTTTTGTACGGTCCGACATACCTTGGGCTCAAAGTGTGCTGATTTTGTGAGTCGATGAACAATCACCTAAATTGAGTCAAATTTGAGCGTAGTGCGCGGAAACCCTACCAAAAAATCCATGTTGATCATCTCCCATTTCCAAAAAGTCCTTCACTTGCTGATAGTTCGGACATCTAGCCACAAAGTCTACCACATCCTTTTTCATGTTGTTCAACCAATAAACTTCCTTAATATCATGATTTTTGTAGAACCCGGGTGCACTGAATACCTGGAAGTGTGAGTTTCTTCCATGATCCTTTCTCGAAGACCGTCGATATCTGGAACACATAGGTGGCCTTGGTACTGTAGGGTACAATCACGACCCCAGTTCGCCCTCCGTGAACATGTCGTGATAGTACCAAGTCCCTACAACTAGGTAACCTTAACAATGTGGAAATTATAACTCAAAACAAATAATATGCGAAAAGTTATGACTCAACCACAAATGCATCAAAATGAAACGCAGAATGTAAAATGCCACTCGGCACATACAACTCAAAAAAGGAAAAAGTTACAATATCTTCCCAAAACCGAGAAACTCACGGGAACACAAGCTAGAAGAATCCAATAAGTGCTCTAATCTCCAGAATTCCTACAACAAAAGTACAATAGAAGGCTAAACACTACAGGATAGAGCAAAGAATGAGACTCTTCGGTTTGCGGACGCGGCAGATATACCTCGAAGTCTCTGTAGCTCTCCCTGTCTCAGAGATATTGCGTTTGGGTGGAGGTACCTAGATCTGCACATGAAAAACATGCGTAGAAAGGGCATGAGTACACCACAGCAGTACTCAGTATGCGCCAAGCTTAACCTCAGTCGGGTAGTGACGAGGAAGGTCAGGGCCCTACTGAGAATAAACATAGTAATAAATCTTGCAACAATTTGAAATAAGCAGAAATAATGAGTACAACTATGATCTAAGACATGCTATACAAGGCAAGAAATAATACATAGTAGTTAAGGTAACATAGAGTAAACAGCTCAGTATTAGTACTAATAAGAGGATCTCCCAAGATACCGTCTTGTAGTCCATTTCATCAACTAACCGAGGATCTCCCAGGATAGCGTCTTGTAGTCTATCCTATGTATATATCTGAAGGATATCAAGGGATAGCGTCCTGTAGTCCAACTGTCAATGTGTAGGGGGATCTATCAGGAATATAACCCGCAATCCCAAAGTAAATATGCAGGGGGATCTACTAGGAATCTAACCTATAGTCCCAAAGTGGAATCTAACCCGTAGTCCCAAAATAAATATGCAAAGGAATCTACCGGGAATCTAACCCGTAGTCCTAATGTAAACAAACAAGGAAAGGAGCTACCAGAATCCCACCTCCATAGCCCCAATATAAATACGCAACCACAACAAGAAGATATTCAACAATAAAGTTCAAATAAACACAAGGCAATAGGTAGTTCTAGCCTAACATGCTTCACGTAGTACAAACAAAAGCAACTTAAGCAAATAGGCAATTTAGATCAAATAAGCATGCTTTTCTAAGCTAACACGGGCTAAAATTTGCAAATTGAATAAAGCAGGTAAGAAAGAAATTCAATCTAAATATTTAAGTAAAATTGGTTATTCATCAATTAGCTCAGGTACACGCTCGTCACCTCACATACAGGGCATTCAATCACAAAACATCACATCCTAAGGGTAAAGTCCCCCACACAAGGTTAGACAAGCCACTTACCTTGAATCGGCTCCAAAATCAACTCGAAATCACACTTTTGCCACGAGTATCCGACTCCAAGTGGCCCAAAACTATTCAATTCAATTACATATCGTATATAACATCTCAAGCGACTGATTCTACTATTAAATTCAAAGCTAAGGCGCAAGATTAGATAAAATGACCAAAATTCCCCTTAGGCCAACATCTCAGAATTAGAAAATTTACATCTTTTCAGAACCCTCGTACTTTCACGAATCTAACCATATAAAAATCTCTCAAATCGGAGGTCAAACACCCACTCAAAACTCAATAATTTGGTCTATGAAGTTTTGCTTATTTTTCATTTAAAATCCAAATATCTGGGGTGAATTCATGACTAGGTTAGTGGGTTTAAAGCATATATGAGTAGAGAATCGTTACCTAGTAGTTGCTCCTGAAAATCCCTTTAAATTTCTCCCAAATCCGAGCTCCCAAGCTTGTATTTTGATAAAAATGGCTAACCCTCAGATTTTATATGTTTATATCTTCCCAAGCCTTTAATGCATTGCGAATGCGGAAGAACGCTCGCGTTCGCGGAGAAGAAAAAATAGAAGTTGCCAAAAATGCTCTTCGTAATTGTGAGAAGAAGTACGAGAATTCGAGGGCCTGAGCTGAAAAGGCTACACGAACATGACAAGGTGTACGCGAATGCGACGGAAGAAAAGGTAGAACATTGCGAACGTGGAAGTACTGGACATGAACGCAATTAAAAAATTGGTCTCTCTCAAGGATTACTCTACGTGAACGTGTTGAGGAGGACGCAAACGCAAGGAAGGATGGACCAGAGCTTCAAGAACGCCATAGGAGGTACGCGAAAGTGAAGAAGGTATTGGACCTGCAACTGCTTAAGGATTTCTGCAACTTTTCTCAACTCCAAAATGCTTCGTTAAGCATCAGAAACACACCCGAAGCCCCCGGGACCTCAACCAAACCTACGGGCATATCTCATAATATCATTCAAACTTGTACCAATCCTTAAACAATCTAAAACAATGCCGGAAACTCAAATTAATCAATGATTCAATCCTAAGAACTTCAAATTCTCACAAAACATGCTTCCGATCAAAAACCTTACAAAAACACATCCGAATGACCTGAAATTTTGCACACACATCCCAAATGATACAATGGAACTACTGCAACTTCTGGAATTCATTTCTGATCCTTAGATCAAAATCTCTCCTAACAACCAGAAACATCAATAATTCAAACTTCGGCATTTCAAGCCTAAATTGCCTACGAACCTCCAAAACACCTTCTGAACACGCTCCCAACCGCAAAATCACCTAAAGAAGCTAACAAAACTATTGGATTTTCATTCTGAGGTCGTCTTCACATAGTTCTGACTAGGGACAACTTTCCAACACTTAAGCTCTCAATTAGGGACTAAGTGTCCCAAAAACTCTGCGAAACTCAAAATCGAAAGTCCGGCAAATCCAATAAGCAGAAATAAACTTGGAGATAGTAGTTAATATGGTACTGGGGCGTTAATTCTTAAGACGACTAGTCGGGTTGTCATAGGTACCATAATCCATGGCAAGGGAAAAAGTTGTGGTCTTGTGTTTATGAATCCCCTCTTTCAGTTGAGCTAACAATGAGTCGTTGAATTATTTCTCTTTCACCTCAGCCACAAGCGACAATTCAGCCTTATTCTGCACAAATACCCCTCCATCATTAGAGTCCGCAATGTGAACTCCCAAGCTAGCAAATAAATGAACCTTCCAGGCCAACAACCTCATATCTGCCCTCAAACGAGCCAAAATTCCCATAGATTTTCAACTCAGAGCATCTGCCAAAACACAAGCCTTTCCCGGGTGATAGCGAATATTAATGTCATAATATTTGAGTAACTCTAGACATCTTCTCTACCTCAGATTCAACTCCTTCTGCTTGAATATATATTTGAAGGCTCTTGTGGTTTGTGAATAAATCCACATGGACCTCATATAGATAATGTCGCCAAATCTTTAGCTCAAACACCACTGTCGTGAGCTCTAAGTCATGGGTTGGATAGTTTTTTCAGGATTCTTGAGTTGACCTGAAGCGTACGCTATAACCTTGTGGCGTTGCATTAACAGACACCCAAGCCCGATTCTTGAGGCATCACAATACACCACAAATCCCTCTTTACCCTCTAGCAGGGTTAATACTGGTGCTAAGTTAGTCTTGAATTCAATTCCTAGAAGCTCTTTTAACAAGCATCAGACCACTGGAACTTAACTTCTTTCTGGGTCAATTTATTCAAGGGAGAGGCAAGAGTAGAGAACCCCTCCACAAACCTTCTGTAGTACCTAGCCAAACCTAAGAAACTGCGAATATCCATTGGAGTGGTAGGTCTAGGTCAATTCTTCATTGTTGCAATCTTTTGAGGATCAACCATAATTCCTTCCCTGGAGACGACACAACCCAAGAACGTGATGGATTCAAGCCAAAATTCACATTTAAAATTTTTTGCATATAGCGGATGTTGCTGGAAAGTCTGTAGAACTGCCCTGAGAAGGTTAGCAAGATCTCCTTGACTTTGGGAATATACGAGAATATAGTCAATAAATACTATCACAAAGGAGTCTATAAAAGGCTTGAAGACTCGATTCATAAGATCCATGAAAGTTGTCGGGGCATTTTCTTTCCCAAAAGACCTCACCGGAAATTCAGAGTGTCCATACCGAGTCCTGAAAGCTATTTTTGAAATATCCTGCTCCCTTATCTTCAATTTATGATTCCCGGACCGTAAGTCAATTTTTGAGAAACACGTAGCACCTTGCAATTGGTTAAACAAGTCATCTATTCTTGGTAGAGGATATTTACTTTTGATGATGACCTTGTTGAGTTGCTAGTAGTCAATACACACCCATCTTTCTTCCTTACAAACAATACCAGTGTGCCCCATGCTAACACACTCGGCCGGATGAAACCCTTTTCTAGCAAATCTTTCAATTTTCCCTTTAGCTCTTTCAATTCTGTCGGTGCCATTCTGTAAAGTGGAATTGATATAGGCTGGATGTCTGGTATCACATCGATCCCAAAATCAATATCCCTATTTGGTAGAATCCCAGGGAGCTCATATGGAAAGACATCCATAAATTCAATTACAATTGGAACAGACTCAAAGCTAGGTGCCTCGGCATCGGTGCCTGTAACATGGACTAAATGGTAGATACACCCATTCTTGATCATCTTTGCGGCCTTAAGGTAAGAAATAAACCAACCTTTAGGCACTATATTATCCCTCTTCCATCGACCATGAGCTCACTAGGAAACTCAAGCCTCATAGTTCTAGTTCGACAATCAAGCTTGGAAAAACATGCATAAAGCCAATCCATTCCCATTATTACATCAAAATCAACTATCCCCATGGTAGACCTACCATGCATCATGACAACACAACTTATATAAACTCAAGTAGCCAAAATTGACTCACCAACGAGAGTAGATATCGATAATGGTTCATGAAGTTGTTATGGTTATACCCCGAATTCCATAGTAACAAAAGGGGTAACATAGGACAAGGTGGAACCGGGGTCAATAAGTCCATACACATCATGAGATTGGACAGTTAGAATACCTGTAACAACATCTAGAGAAGCCTATAAAGTCTAGCGACCACTCATAGCATTGAACCGGCTGGGTCCTCCTGAACTTTATGCACCACCCCTAGCTGCACCTCGCCCTGCGGGTGTTAGGGTACCTCGAGCTGGAGAGGGGGTTGAAGATGTAGCAAATGTTCGACTAGATGAATGTGTTATGCCCCTACCCACTCCCTGTCGGGATGTGTGACAATGCCTCTGAATGTGGCCCCTCATCCCATATCCATGGCATACGGGTAACTCCAAGTAGCAAACCCTTGAGTGCATCTTCCCGCACCTGGTGCACGGGGACCTCTGCTGCTACTGGGATCTCTCTCCTGACCGACCCCGTTGATGTGATCCTATGTTGCCCTAACTGGGCCTAAAATGACTTCACTGTTGTTGGCTGGGCCCTGATGGCGATGCACTAGCTGATGACTGTGCAACAGACTGGGATGGCCCTGATGTCCCTCCCCGAAAAGCTGATCTTCCCCTACCTAGTGACTCACCCATGTTGCCTGTAGAAGGGGTATTTCTGTTACCCTATCTCTTTATTCTTTTTTGCAATTTACGATTCTCGATTGCCTGAGCAAATGCCACCATCTTCCCCTTCTCGTGAGATCTCTCCAATAACTCAAACCACGCATAGGCCACCCCTTTCAGATGGTAGGCAGCCAACTCTTCTCCCTCTGTCTTAGTTGCACGCATAATGCAAAGGGTCCTTTGCATCTCATCAATAAAATCTTGAGGGTCTTCTTCCGGATTGGCACCCGTAAAAATTGGAGGGTCTAACTGAAAAAATTTGTTCACCCTGGAACTGGTGGAAACCCCTTGCTGGCTAGACGAACTGGGTGTAGCATTTGACCTTTGGGCCTAAGAGACCACTAGCTGAGTCGACATTTAAATAGCTCCCTTTAGATCCCCATCAGAAATACCAGAACCAGGAGTTGGGGCTGGAGGCGGACCATGATTATTAATTGGAGAGATAGTAGTATCCTCCACAGGTGTAGGAACTGGGGAATTCTGCTCTGGAAAAGGAGAACCAGGTAGGGGGTTAGCAGGGCAACTACCCTCACCTGCAGCATCAAGCAATGATTCATCAGCCACTCCTGAGGTGGCATTGGCTCCTTGGACAATTCTCGCTTTCTTCTTAGGTTCCATTTATTGAAAAATAGAGTAATGAACTAGTTAGAGGGAGAAATAGTATCACAATTTCCGCACTATCCAGAATACCAAAGTAGGGTGTTATTCCTAATGCCTAAGTAGTCTCTAACTCATGGATGTGGTCGACTTCATACCGATAAGAAGGACTCTACTAGACATGGCTCTGAGACATCCTATGAAACTTTAAAACCTTAGGCTGTGATATCAAGTTTGCCACGCCCCAACCTCGGTAGGCGCGACCGGCGCTCAATCAAGTGAACCTAATTGAGAAACCTTATCAAACACCTCCCACCCAACTCAATGCAATCAAGGGATCTGATTCCGTTTAATTAGACAATGAAATGGGGGTCGCACACTCAAGATGGATAGCTTATTTTACAATGCAACCTCAACCGAAGTTAGGCTTCCAATATTCCATACAGTTATAGTTTAGGAGAAATCAAGTGTAAAAAGTTACAACATGGTTCATTGACCTATCCAATACCTGTACATAACCCACACCAACGTGTACGGAGACTCTAAAAATACAAAAAACAATGATAACAACGCCGGCAATAAGGCCCAGGCTATACATCAAAATGGATATTTATAACAAAATGTGTACAACGTAACCCCTTGAAGGAAGAAGGGGTTCACCAAGATTTTGAGAAGAGGATGCTCTACTACACACAATCGGCATATCCTCTATGGATCCACCTACATTCATTTAAAAAATATAGTGCTCCCGGTAAAAGGGACGTTAGTACCATGGAATAGTCCTAGTATGTATAACTAAACACCATCCTGTTAGAAAGAGCAATCATACAAGAGTAAAGAGGAAATCGTAAAGAAAACAAAGTTTCAAATAAGCACCATGCCAACAATATAAGGAGGTTCACATTATTTTCACATAGAAATTTTAGATTGGAGCATCCCACACTATTGCATCATTATCCATATTACCACCGCTTCCGTGAGCGGAGTCTGATCACGGCTCGATTGGCTAAGCCGTCTCCCTGAGACTTTACCATTATTTCATTCACACTTTCCAGTTTCAATCATCAAGACATTACCACCATGTGTATATATATCATGGCGTCCGATCAAGGCCCGATCGGCTAAGTCGTCCCCTCGAGACATTACTATTTTCCATTATTCATCTCACACCAATCTTTGGATACACATGTATTAGTTTATCGGCACTTGGGACTTCAATTTCCACGTTCCATAACTCACATTTTTCTTTTTTCCCATTTTTAACATTTACCTTGCCACATAAAGTCATAGGCATATACCAAAGTAATTTAAGTCATAAGCATAGAGGGGAATTTGTCAATTTGTCATATTAGTCCCAAAGTAACCTTGGTATGACAGTTAGGCATTTAGCACATAATCTTGTTCTCCACACATCTTTCATTTACAAGAATAACATATTAAACGCATAAAGAAGTACTTACCACATACATTTTCACAACAACAATTCACTTAACATAACAAGCACTGCATCAATTACAATTCGAACTTACAACACTTACACGGGCACCATGGAAGCTCAATTCCTAAGAGGAGGGGGTTTTAGACATACATACCTCAATAAAGTTATTTCCTAATTATTATAAAATTTCGGGACTTTTTGCACTTCAATATATTGTATAAGAATTATGATTGAACCAAGAATTAGAGACGAGATTAAGATTCTAGCTGGTTTTAGCGTTATCAAGCATAAAATGTGCATTATGATCTTAGGACCCTTTTGAAAGAAACTTCTCCAATACTATACCCCAATAGTTGTCTCTTTAGTTCTCATCCTCCATATACCCCATTATCTCTTGTGCATGCAAGTTTACTAGCCCTTATACCCATGTTTCCTCTTGTCAGTTACTTATTTTAACAAAGATTTGAAATTATTGATGACGGTACAGTTCTTACCTCTTAGGATGAAAACCTAGTAGCTTCAATTGACAATATTCAAGGATTTGGGGAAAGGATTGAAAGAGGACTTGATGTAGATTACTTCCTCTCACTCTAGAACTCTCCCTCTCACTCTATATATCATGAAATAATAGGAAAATGGTCTAATGGATGTTGTTAATGGAATGGGGTCGGGTTCTTGCAGATCGAACAAATTTTTTTTCCTTATCAAGCTGCCATTTTGGGAACGATACTTGAAAAATTCATGCTTCCAAGATTTGATTTGGACATAGTCTTCGTTCCTATTTCAAAAAAAGAAAACTTGTGAGTTTAAACATGGTGATTGATTTGTGGCCTTGACTTTGAGGGCGATTGCTCCTTTACTTCCCACGATAACTTTAATTTCAACTCAAAAGACCTTGCTTGTTTATTGACTAACCGCTTTCTCTGTGACCCTTATCACAGAAAATACCTCTGATTCGTTCAAACCCAAGCCCTATATCTGTTGCATTGTGCTCTTGAATTGACATATACCGAACCTTTATATTTAACATGATTCCTAAAGCACGTCAATTTCCACCCACTCAGTGCACATACTGTTCTTCCTAACTTAAGCCACTTTGATGTACTAGCCAAACTTCACTTTGTGCAAGTGGAAAGTCGGTAGCAAATTTTAAAGTCATTTCTCACCTGTTCTAACCAAATAGACTCAAGAAAAGGGAGTAAACAAAACAAAGGGAACAGAATAAGGGACAATTGAAAGAGATGATACCTAACCAGAAAAACTACAAAGCAGAAACTTATAAGATGTGGATACCAACTCGAATGACCATGACATGCATCTTCGTATTAAGTGGCCTAATCTGTCAAGCAAGTCTAATGTTCAACTCTTGTTGTACCTCTGAGCTGTGAAACTGGGCTTCAATGCGTCGATTATCCTATTTGATTCGCGATCCTTATTCGACTAGTAGTGCCCAGATGGATTTCACCATCAAGCCTCTCTCATGTTGTTCTTTCTCTTAACTTACCATCGCTTTATGGTGCCTGTGAAGGTTGATAAGACTCTCTCATTTTTTCTTTTCTTATTTTTTTCTTCTAATTCTGCAGATGACAAGGCATTAACCACGATAGAAATATCATATGCTCCTGCCATGTCTGACTCATCACTCTCAAAGATTATCTGGGAGGTTTTTTTGGACTGTATTATGGCTTTTGACAAGGTTAGAAAGAAAGAATATCATAAAGGCTCAAAATAACTAAGACAAATGGATTAACTTATTTACAACTTTTGGAATCCACTCAAAAAACTTGTCCCTAATTTCTAAAACAATAGGATTTGATTCTCCTTTTTCCTTTTCCTAATGGAATTTCTAAGAAAACTACCCCATTCTCAGCTTTGTGGGATTACGAAATATTTTATTTGGTGTGACCGAACCGTAAGGCTTCCTACGTATCTTGTGGTGACAAGAATCAGGCCGAACGTAGTTCACAAGACTATTTTTCGTTACTATTTTCCTTTTGTTGTTTCTTCTTTTTTATTTTTTTATTTTTTTATTTTTTCTTTTTCCTTCTTCTTTTTTTTCTTTTTCTCTTTTTCCATTTTTCTTTATCTCTATTTTTTCCTGTTTTGAATTTTCCTTTTGGAATGAACTTTCTAAAATAAACATATGGGGTCATTAACTTTTTTTTCGTAAGACTCTAACTTGATTACAAAAGAGGGGAGGTCAAAGAAATAGTACAGGCTCAAAAGGGTATTGAATTGTATAAGTGTTTGGGTAGCTGAAAGAGGGCCTCCCAATCTCTGAAAATGCCAAGTAAAGCAGATGCAATTGGAAATAAAAAAGGAAAAACACATACAAATATTTCTTTTACAGCTTCGGTATTGATGTCACTGATATTCCTTCCAATTTTTTTAGTGCCTTGTCAGGTACAAAACTCTCATTGAGTGATTCCCTCTTCACAATAGATATCTTCCGTCAATTTGGAGCAAACTTTCTTGACTTTATCTTGTAACTTGAGATGCACTTGAACTCAAAGTTGCTTGCTTTAAATTGTCCAGGGTGCACTCTCCTTCAACAAATTCTTGTCATCCTATTAACTTCCCAAATTATTTGCCCAAATTTCATACAATTCGGGCTTGAAATGATGTCGAAATATGTGCTTTCTTCCATCAAATGTCCCTATCATCTTCAAACTTCTTTCATTGCTTCGTGATTAAACTAACTTTTAAGACCAGGCTTAGAACTATGCACACAAGTCTTATCACTAGATCCAACATGAAAAAAACTATAAAAGGAGAAGAGAGCTAAACAGAAAATGACTAGAAATAACATCAAACAAAAAATTGCACTAGATAGATGGTGAATGAGTTTGAACAACAAAACAAACAAATGAACTAGGTTAGAATCCTAGAACAAACCTAGATAACACTAAACGAGTTACTAGAACTAAATGAACTAGGAAAAATAAAAGGATAGAAGAGTTTGAGTAATAAGACAACATCTTAATTACAACCCTGAAATAACCCGGCCAACAGAAATGACAACAAAATAAACCAACACGACTCCCCTGGCTAGCCAAGAAAGGAGTATCTTTCCAATTACCAAGCTCACATCTTAGCCACTGAATCCCACATCAATATTACCAAGATCATTACCATCTTCAATATCATTAACTTCAGTCAGCAAGTTCCCGAGAGAATTCTCAAACTCCTTGTTACTGTCCTTGATCACAATTATCCCTTCTTGAATCATTCTTTCTATTTCCCTTTTCAAAACATGACAATCTTCAACATTGTGCCCATGGGCATTGGAATGGTATTCGCACCTTTTAGCATGGTCAAAGCTTCTTACACGTCGATCTATATAATTTAGAGGAATAGGTGCAATTATCTCGTAATGCTTTAATTTCTCAAACAAACTTGCATAGGACTCTCCTATTGGTATAAAATTATTTTTCAGCCTTTGTTCCCTTCTACACCCTTGGCTTGGATGTGGGTTATAGGGAACTTGAAAATTTTGTGAAGACTGGTGGGGATTCTGCGGTGCTCGAGATCACCTTTTGGAGTGAACCATTGGTTGGATAGATGGCTGGATGTTGTTCGTAGGATAATACCGGGGTGGATTATATGGAGATCCGGGATACTCATGTGGTCAGTATTGAGGCTGAAAGCAATTAACAAGAATGCCCACTAGATCTTGTCGTTGGCAGGGCTCAGCAACATCTTTTCTACCAATAGAGTGACTGACCCGAGCAACTTGTTCATTCCATCTGAGCCAAAACTCCTTAAAACTTCCCTCGGGTTTCTTTTCCAATTGAGATAGGGAGGGGCAGTCTGGTATAATGTCTATATTGTACTGTTTGTGCTGAACAAAATCTTGAGCCATGTCATCGCATGCATGCCACTTACTAATATCTTGATGAGTATACCACTCCAAGGCTTCCCCACTCAAACTCTCACTAAAGTGTGCCATTACCAAATCATCTTTCCCCCAAACACTTCTCATTTCACTGTAATAACCCCTTTGATGGGCTCTTGTATCTCTACGTGCATCATACAAATCAAACTTTGACATCATAAACCCAGCAGGCAACTAGACGCCGAGAAACAAGCACAAGTCTTTGTAAGGAACGCTCATTTGGCTCTCTATCCCTTACATATTTCTTAAATACCGCTCTAAGATTTTCACCGTCGTGGATATCTATTGCTCCACTATCTTAGCAGACTATTCAGTTTCACCGGGAGGCTCAAAATGAGGAGCGTGAGAGTATAGAACCGAGACCTTGAAAGTTGGTTCTGTAGCACAGTGTTGGGCATCAGGGATTTTGAACACAATCTCTCTAGAGGATCGAGGAAAGGTAGCTAGTGGACGAGATACAAAAAAACATGAGTGGTGAAAGTAGCGGGATATGAGGTAGTTTTGGCGGGTGGAGTGTGAAACAGTTGTAAGGAGATATCAACAGCAATGGAAATCTAGATTTGTGATAGTGGCGGAATGGTGACGAGGCTTTCAAGGTAGTTAGTGGAAAACAATAGAGGGGAACGCACACAAATCCAGGCTTGGTATATTTTGGCCATATGTACTTTCAGCCTTAAGACCTTTTTTTCAACTCAGATTCTGACTCAATAATTTCCTTAGACGAATAAATAACACTTATGTCCAAGTCTTTGCTAGCCATGGCTACCTTGCTCTTTGACCTTGTGTTGTATGGAAGAATTACCCATTGAATAACCACAAACCAACCACCCTTCTGCTGTAAAAGATAACAACAAGGAAATGAATGAAGTCATCATGTTAGCGTTAAGGCATTTAATAGCTAAAATATCATATTGTGTGCAATGCACCAAACAACAATTAATGGTTCTAGAATGACTTCGAGGGTCACAAGGTCACTTGACATCATCCCAATTTGTTCATTTCAATCTTCTCTCTTTTTTTTTTCTTTTCTAGCACTTGCTTGCTCATTTTCCTTCCTCTTCTTTTCTAATCATCACTCTTTTCTTTCCTCTCATTTCTCACATCCTATAATTTCATCTGTTTTTTTTTCTTTTTTTTCTTTTTCTTTCCTTCTTTTTTTTCTTTTTCTTTCCTTCTTTTTTTCTTTTAATAATAAAAAATAATTTGATCGAACTCTATGTAGGTTGCCAACGTATCATGATGCCAAATGAATGAAATCTTTGCATAGTTTAGGAAGATTGGGAATAAAGTAAACAAACTAACGTTCTTTTTTTTAAACCTTAATGACTATTGTGATGATAAAAGAAGAAAATATCTCTCTTTTTTTAGACTTAATATTCTATTATCTATTCTAAATTCAATCTTAAACGAGCATATATTTTTTTCTTTTTCTTTTTTTTTAAATAGATACTTTATGAGAAACTATTAAGGAAACAAAACTCTACGAGAGAAAACTATTTTTTGATTCCTTTTTTTAGGAAGAAAATCTAAAAAATGAATCAAAAAAACTAATTTGAGTTTTCACTTGATATGCTAAAGAAAACTTTCGAAACATGAAATGAAAAAGATAAAAATATTTTTGAATTTCAGTTTTTGATTACCTAAAGGAGAAACTCTAAAAATAATCAAAAAATAAAATATGCTTTTTTTCTATGTACAATGTCTAAAGTTCTAGTGAAAATAAAAAGAATATATATATATATATATCAAAGAAGAACCTCAAGAGAAAGTTTTTTTTCTTTGGATTTTGGAATTAATATCTTAAGAAAACTTTTAAATAGGAAGAAAATTCTCTTTTTTTTGAATTTTTAGTCTTAATTACTAAAGGAAATATAAAATCACTTTTTATTTTGAGTTCTAGATATTAACTTCCTAAGGAAAACCACCTCAAAAAAAATCTTTTGTTTTAATTTTTAAAATTAGTATTCTAAAGAAAATTTCTAACAAAAATATAAAACATAAAATCTCTTTTCTTTTCTTTTTTGGATTTTTGAGTTATAACACACTTTTTCAAATACAAAATAAGAAGTACAATAATAAAAGACTCGACATTACTATGCAAACTAGAAGGTAAAAGACGACATAAAAAGAAAAACAGACTCAAAACATAAAATAAAAAAATCTCCTTAATCAACTCTTGGATGAGCGATCCTGACTGGATGCTCCCGGGGTGTCTATCGTGTTCAAACTCTGGTAAGTAGATCTACACTTGTATAAGAAAACTGTAACCAACACTATGTGAGACAATAACACTCCCTGCTGGACACATGCAAGACATGATTAAGGTTATTTTTGTAAAATAGTTTATGTAGCCAAAAGGTGGCTAGAAGTGCAAACTCGACAAAAGTGACATCTAAAACATGGAAAAATTACTTTGCAGAAATGACATATTTCATAGAAATTGTCTGTGGACAAAAATAAATTCAACACAATGGACCTTAAACCGAAAGAACATCTTGTTGTGGACCTAGGACTCTAAGTCATGGGTTAATTGAACCATTTTTGTAAAAATAACCATATTTTTCAAACGACTAATGTAGCCAAAAGCGGCTAGACATGCAAATTCGACAAGGATGGGCCTTAAAGTAAAGAGACACTTAATTGTGGATTCAAGGCTCAACAGACAATTAAACAAACCATTTTTGCGAAAATAGCCATATTTTGCAAAATGATCGATGTGGCCAACAGTGACTAAATATGCGAGATTTGGCTAAGACCTCCACGAAGCCAAGAACCTAAGACTCACTAGGAAGATCGGACCCTGTGTGGATTGCCTATGTATCACGTATCGAAAGATGAGAATTAGGTATGCGTAGTTTGGAAAGATTGGATACCGGTGAGAATAAAAAAAGCAACTAATTTAGAGAAAATATATTATTTGTCTTTTCTTAAAAAAATGATGAAACGTGTAAAATCTTTTTGGATTTTTATTTCTCTTTTTTTCTTTTTGAAAAAATGATGGGGAAAGTGCAAAATCTTCTTGGATTTTTTTTTTGTCTTTTTCGTTAAAAAATGTGAAAGAGAAACATAGCTGTGCCTACTAGCTTTATTTTTTACATTTCACCCATTTTTTTCATTTATTCTCAACCCTCATTGGTCCACCTGATGACCCATTTTACCATTGAAGATTGCAATATGTAGCACATAGGATGTATCGGGATGGTCTTTTATTTTTTGGGTAAACATGTCCTAGACGGACCCAACCCTTGTGTTGAGTTCCCAAAGTCAAATGTGCGTGATGCAAACAAGTGTTCCTACTAGGAATCCAGCATGAGATTATGTTATTCTAGGTTTAAAACCTGGGTGTACTGCTCTAGATCTGGCTTTCTCGAGCGGACAACTCGAGCCGGAGGTGGGACAGTCTACCCGTAACCAAAAGATCATCCGGCTTTGAAACTCGTCAGAACTCGTTGTAAATTGGGATATGACACTAACAGAAAAGAAGGCACGCCAGCCTGCACTTCCCAGAACATTAGAAGAGAAGGGTCTCGCAGTAGTTTACATACAGTTCAAATAATATCAAAGCGGTAAAAAGGTATTTAGCACATTAGGCCCAAATACCTAAAATCAGATAATAAATAAAAGCCAACTATAACAGCTATTCTAAGCTAGAATTCTCAAGCTTTGAACCAGAAATTCTGGGTTCTTGTCCCTAGCAAAGTCGCCAGAGTTGTCACACCTCCTTTTTACCACCCCAAGAAAGAGAGTATAGGGAAGTTTTTTTCATTAAAATGACAATAATCAAAAATGGAATTATTTATATTAAATTCGTAGTCGCCACTTGGCATAATTTATGGTGTCTCAAGTCACCAGTTTTAAATCCCGAATCGAGGAAGTTTGACTCTTATTTATAGTTTGCGAACACAAAAATCCGCTAAGGATTTCTGTTAAACCAGACGAAGGTATTAGGCATTCCTGGGTTTCGTAATATTAGCACAGTCGCTCAACTATTATTTTTGGCCTAATTATCTGATTAATCACATGTATAAAAACCTATTATGCATTTTATTCCTTTTACCGCTTTTAATTATTTATGAAATTATTCTGGAACAAATTATGATTGTTGTACACTTATTCATTTATTACACATTATGAATCGTGTCATGGAAACCTTAACCATGATCTACAATATATTTAATTTATTAACATTATTAGTTATTGTGGCCGGGTCACATAAATATACCCCGAATTTGGAGCTTACATATCACAACTACGTCACGGGAATCATACCCACAACTATGATAATTTATAATAAATGCGCCTAAAGCAAACTACGAATGTTTATAAGCTATTTTTCCTAAGACTAGTTCGAGATTATTATGATGCCAAATTTACGGACAAAATATCATTGGAGTAAATAGGCTAGCTAACATGATCTATTACTTGGCTAAGATTCTATATGGTTCAATGCCTACCTTATGGACCATTCTTATTCCTTGTCAAGTAAGAAACAATTCCAAATTTTCCATCTACCCAATTAAAAGCATTTCTTTAAGAATCAAGACTACATACATCATAATCGAAATAAAAACTAATTAAAATGATTTAAATGAAAAACTAAACATGCTACTCAAACAATGAAGAATCACAAATCAACCAACACGCACACCAAACTAATACAACAAAATGGAACGAGAATGAAAATTAAGAAATTGACCTTTTTATTGATCAATAAAGCTGAAAATTACCAATCAATCGGGCTTAATCAAGCAACGATTACTGAACTGAAACATTGAAATTGCAAAATGGAACCTCGAATCAACACCGGAACACTCGACACCCAAACTCGAAGCAAATGTAGCAGAACCAAAAACAAAGGAGCTGGATAAGACAACCAAGATGGTGAATAAGACGGTGGTCGTACCAATAGGATTAAAAACAGCACCAACCAAAGCATCACCAATAATCCCAGTTCCTTGAGCAATTCCAAAATCAGAAGCAATTAGGTAAGTGAAAACCCCAAGTGTTGATGCACAAAATACCCACATCGACGTTAACACAAAATTAGCCATTGCTGCCTTTACAATACACATTTTCAATGAATCAATCAATCGACTGTAGAAATTTGTCAATTATAATTAGCTACTAAATACTTAGATGATGATGAACTTGGACTGACTTGCAAATGAAACATGGAGGAGTTTTTGGTAGGACAAGTCTGTTTTAGGCGAAAAGGAAAGCAGTGAAACAAGGTTCATCGTCCGATTCGGAAGGCCCTCTTCTCTGTTTCATTCAATTAGGATTTAGGACTGGAGTCGTAGTGGAGTGAACGGTGGGAATTTGGTCACTAGGTGTATTTTTTGTTCTGCCGCTATTAATTTTGGATGGACAAGAAGTCCCTAGCTGCTATTCCTTAGGGTGAAAAAATATGATCTCCAAGACTACGTTAGGGGTTCTTAAGGATAAAAGGTTATTAAAAAATTAGACTTTTTGTGGGTTTAAGGGTATTGAGCTTAAAAGATGGTCCAATTTTGGATTTTTAGAAGATTAGGGTAGGTTCATGTCTTGTTGGGTCTTAGAATTAGGCTCCAAGACTCCAAAATTCATTGTCCAAAATCTTAGCTAAATCCCTTTAATACTATACTACATAATGCAAAAATCGATCTAATTAACTACACTATATAAATATAGGTAAATATTTTTTGTAATTTTTATTTTTGTGGCAAAATATAGTAAAAGCATCAAAACTATTTAAAATAGCGATATTAGACCTAAACAAACTATTTAAATGCTAAAAAGTGAATAATCTTGGGGAGAGTCAAAAATTACATGTCTACAGACTTCGCCGTAAATTTTAAAGATCTTCGTTGTGAACTTTTATGCTTTTCCACCGCAAATTTTAAAGGTCTTCATCACAGGCTTTTATGGGCTTCACCGCAAAATTTTAAGGTCTTTGTCGCGAACTTTTAAAGGTCTTCGCCACGAATTTTAAAGGTTTTTATCGCGAACTTTTATGGTATACCGCCGCAAATTTTAAAGATCTTCATTACGAACTTTAAAGGCCTTCGTCTCGAACTTATAAAAGACTTTGTAGTTTGACGAAGTTACTTTTAAAAAGAAAAAAGAGACAACAAGTAACACATGGAAAAAAAGAACAAGAAAAAAAAAGAAGAAACTACCTTTGCATCAATGCTTTCAAATCGCTAAAAGTTAACTCAAGTGGCTTGCGAAGACTGCGAATTGATGCTCAACAATTACAAGCACATGGGTTTATATAGGTTTATAAAAGATGGCATTAAATATGAATACTTTAAGCCTAGTTTTTAAAAGTTTAAGTACCCCAATGAGTTTTGAAGTAGGGAGAATTTTTTGGCATATAAATTTTATTAATATTAAATTCATAAAATAATTTAGATTATATATTTTAAAATTCAAGATATATTGGTCCAAATAATTATGGGCTAATATAACTGAATTAATTATAAAAGTTCAGTACATATGGATTAAATAATAAGTCCAAATTCATTGGGCTAGCCCATCTAACTAGGCTAAAGTGATGAGCCTACTTCACTAAGCCCGAGATATCATCTTTTTAGAGGCCCAATTTGGTGCCATGTGTCAACTGACATAGCATGCCAAGTCAAAATCATGCCACGTTTCAAAATGACAAGGCATGCTAAGTCACACTAAAACACCAATGAAATCGTTCCACGTGTTCAAGTGACATGTTCTTGCCAATCAAATACGGTCATATCACACTTTAATTTGATTGGTTCGAAAGAATTTGTTCTTATCACAACTACTCCCTACCACCACTATAAATAGGGTCTTCGTAACCTAAAAAAAATAGCAGAAGTTATAACAAGAAGCAAGAGGGAGCTCGTGGATCAAACGCAACAAATTTCTCTAAAAGCTACAAGCATTCAAATGTTCCAAGGATTAAAATATGAAGACGAAGATTCAAGACCAAGCTGCAAGCTCTTGGATTAAAATACGCCAAGATCAAGATCAGGCGTCAAGCACTTGGATTAAAATAAAATAAAATGCAAAATCAAGCTCGAATGCTCTTCTATTTACTATTGAAAAGAAGAATCAGAGGATTCATTGTAATACTCAAATATCCGAAATCAAATACTACGATTGTCATAATATTTTTCGGTCTTAATTTTATTTTCTTGTCTACAATTTTTTCTATTGATCCTTGTAAATATGGATGTTTTCTCTGCTTTGTACCTTGTAATTAATTTTCATAATATTTAGGGTTCATGCTTATGATGTCTCTGTTCTAAATGTAAATTACAGTTAGTTAATTTTTGTACTTTATTTTATTCACTAAACCAAGTCTGTTTAGCTGCTTAAGGTTTTGAAATGACTATCCCCAAAAAAAAGGTCTCCATCATTAGCTATACAGAAATAATATATTCTTCTATTTTTGTTTATTGTTTAATTTAATCCCTTGTAATACTTTTTATTCACATATATTCCTGCCGTCCATCAAAATTCTATATATATCCCTACTTTAACGGACATGACATGTGCTGTCGTGTGAATGAAAGGTCCAAACCAGCAACAAAGAACCCATATCCTTGTTTTGGTTACCTGTAACCTTTCAGACGTTCCACTCCCAATTAAAACTCAAATCCCTCTTTGTACTGCATATGGGTGTTAAACGGGTAGGCCGGCCGGGCCTTTATTTTTGAAACTTGTACGGGTTATTGTCCGAGTCGGTTCCAGGTTGGTTCTTAACGGGTTTAACAGGTTCGGGTTCATTCGAGTAAAAATTGAACCGTACGGGTTACGGATTGAGGGGGCCGGGCCGGGTTTAGTGTATTTTTATTTTATTTTTATTAATTTTGTATAACTATTGTAAGTTATACTAATAAAAAGTATTAACATAAAGAATACAAGGAGGATGGGAAAAATTGTACTTATTGCAAGTGCTACATTTATTTCATAATTCAAAGTTTTAAACTTACAAATTAAAAAGTTTACAATTTTAACAAGTAAATTCAAAGGTTTTGCATTGCCCTTGCAAGATCTTCATAATCAATATGAACTGATTGACCTTCTTCTGGAGTTTAAATTCGGATGTGTTACCATGTGTTAATGTATCTCCAAGTTCCTCGTCTTCTGGACTATCAACATCTTCACGTGCTTGTTTTCTTCGTTCCGATCTAATCCAATCTCTGAAACATACTAAAACTTCTAAAGCATTGCTTCCCAATGAGTGACGGGTGTCTCCAAGTTGTTGTCTTGCTTGACTAAATGCACTCTCCGATGCAACAGTAGAAATTGGCACATTCAGCATATCCCGAGCCATAGCAAAAGAAGAGGAAATTGCTTTCCATTCTCATGCCACCATCCCAACGGTGAAAATTCCTTTGTGCAGGGCTCTTTTTGCTTCAGCAAGTAGAATTGAAGTTCATCAATGTTCCCGCTACTGGTTTGAGTATTAGAAAATGTAGAAAAAATATCAAAACTATCAAAGCCCTCTCCATCATCCACAGTAGCAGAAGTGATACAATACATAGTAGGATTAACATTACCTACAGCACGATAAGCATCATCAATTACATTTGCATAATAATTATATAATTGTTATAAATAATCATCTAGCTTTTTCATAGAAACAAATAAATCTGGAATTTCAGTTGGTCCAATCTCCATATAAGTATATAAACCATTGATTAATTGGTGACAATCAGATATCTTAATAGAAGGATTTAAAACAGCACCAATTAAGTAAATCGGAGGAATTAGAAAGAAATATTTTTTGAATTTTGCTCGCATTTTTTCAACATCCTTATATTTTTCTTTCTTTCTTAAATTCCAAGAGTAGAAAAGAAATTTCAGCTATATGTACTAACGCCATAGTAACAGTAGAGTAATATGCTCCAGAAAATTCAATAGTAGCCGTATAAAATTTATGTAAAAATTTAACATTATTAATGACCTCCCAAATACTAGTTGTTAACATACGGTTTGGATCAATACAATGCGCATTAGCAACTTCAGTTATTGAGAACTATATTTGTAGCAACATTTTAAAAATATATATGTATAATTCCATCTAGTAATAATTTCGTCTGGCATAATCTGGGTTTAAAGTTATACTGGACACACTTATTCTTAAATTCTTTTATTCTAGATTGTCTATTATTTTCTTAAATAACACCGACTGCTGTTCTAACTAACTGCTTGTCCTTTATTCTCATTTTGTGCTTTAAGAATGAATTATTTTGTCTTCAACTTCTGCTACAGGTTAAGAATTATTGTCTTCATCTTTTGCTATTGGTTTTAATGAACTTGCTTGATAGTTTCTGACTGATGACTTCTACCATTTCTTCAGTACGAGAAAAGACAGACTTTCACATGAGTTGCATGCCATCTTAAACCGGATGATGCGTTGTAGGAATTTGGCCCCTTTTTTTTTCTTACCAATATATGTTATAAGAACATGAGGTAGCAAAATAGGGTATTTACACCAAACCAATACATACATAATATGTGTCTTGCATATGAATTCCAATCATTTAACCATAATAAATTATATGCATTTTTATCTAATTAAACTTATTAACTATAATAAATTAATATAGTTTGGTGTAAATACCCCATGTGAATAAATTTTTCCCCCTTAAATGGTTATATGCTGAATTTGTTTGCCTGGAATATAGTCGATCTGTCAGGAGGACCTCTCCTTGGTACTTGTAGTAATGGTTTATGTTTCAAGGATCCTTGAGTGTTTTGTTGTGAAATAACTGTGTGCCTTAATTTAAGAAGGATTCAAATACTTATAGTAAGTTACCTTCATTTTCTTATTCGTTAAAAAGCTTTATCTATAAGAATTTTACATTACAGCTCACCTTTGAGTTTGCAACGTGTACAAACTGGTTTTAATAGCCACCATGCTCGTGGCACAAGGATAATTCAAATCATAACTTGTTATCTTTTTCATTTACTAACCATGTGGTGATACTTCTTTTTATCATGCATAAGAGTAGAGCAAAGGAGAAATTGCAGGAGGACCATGTGGTGATACTTAGCATCTCATATTATATCTTCTTTTTTTTTCTAGACAATAGAATATATAATACTATGGTACCAAATTTTGCGCAACCCTCGAAAGACTTGTGGCGTATCCTCAAGAGCACAACAGATCTGTCAATGTGCTGACGCCTTTGTGAAATTATCAGGAGCTAAATCTTTCATCTCCACAAGGTGACAACAAATATGCGAAAACCTGCAGATTTGTTGTTGCATTAGTGCAATAGTACTTGGAATTAACCCCTACGTATTATCAAGGGCATGAAGCTGGAAACAAGGAACAATGGCTTTTGACTAACCTTAACTCCAATCACGTAAGAGGGGCAATGGGTTCGGTAGCCTTCTTCAGCCACTCCATCTCAGATGTATTCATGTAAGGAGCAAGAATTTCCCTACATTTAGCATGGTATTCGTTCAACCATTCAATCTCTTCGGGCACCAGAATGCTCACGTCAATTAGCTTCCTCTAATATGGTGCCTAGATTAAACAAAGAAAATTGTTACCTTCACGACACAAACATTTCCAGCCTGTGGAATTAGAAAATGAAATAGCATATCAATGAAAAGTGAAACTGAATATCAACGTTAAAAAAAAAATTAAAGAAAACACAGAACGAAAACCAATGAATCTCACTTCCTCTTGGATTGCAAAAGTAAAATAGCACCACACATCATCTAGAACCATCCATATAGAAGCATATCAGAATGTGTACAGAAATAAAAAACAAAGTGTTTACAAACTCACCCAAGTTATGTGCTCGAATGATAAGTAACCCTTATTGCCAAAGTTGAACTTCGTATTGCCCTCCTTGACAATTAGCACATTCTCTATTCTTATTCCAAAACTCCCATCTTCATAATAACCAGGTTCTGGAAAATAACATACGAATGTTAGGCCCTGAGAAGTTGAAACAAGAAACCATGGTTTACCCAAATTTTATTTTCAGGCCTTTTTACCGGTACAACTAATAAAGCAAAGTTCTCTAATTGTAGAATTCCAATAAGCAACTCCAGGACCGACTAAGTTAGGATAGGATATATATTGATGACTGTCCTTCATAAAGTAGCATTCCAATTTCCAAACTTACTACTTCATGTTAATAGTGAAAATCCATCCAAGTGGCAGAGGCATAAATCATGATATGGAAAACTTTACTTCTTTGCCGTAATGTAGTAAGATGCTAAACTTTACTTCTATGCCATAATGTAGTAATATGCTACTGACCATCTGTTACAGCCATTGAAACTTGTAGTGGCACATTCCTTGCAGATGGTCTGAAACTAATTTGATGAGGTCCTGCCAAAGGTAAATGGAATGTAAATATAAATTGCTCCTTCTTACAAGTACTTCTTCAGTCATATAAGGGCGGTTTACCTTCATGGACATTTAAGTAAGACCCGATCCCATGTCCAGTACCATGCCTGTAGTCAAGACCATCCTTCCACAAAGGAATTCGAGCAAGAACGTCAAGAGCATGCCCTATAAAGATTAGTCAAGCACACTGATTTGATAAGCCAATTATCTTGAGGGCCACATCAGTTAAATAAAATGCAAGTGATATGCATACAACTTCCAAAAATCGTCTGTGGATTTAGGCATTAGTACATCCAACCACAGAAGAAACTTAAGTAAATTATAAACATCAAGCATACTAAGAACGATTCTACATAATCATACCATTGGTTCCATGGGGAAACATGGCATTGCCCAAAGATATATGTCCTTTAAGCACCTATTAAAACAAAATAACTTTTTAGCCATTAAAGCAGTATTTCGATATCACGATGAAAACCCAGCATATATAGTAGTAGTATGAGAAGTAAAACTAAAAGGAAAAGACAAACCCGCATACATATATTAACAGAAATTGGTTCAAAGTGTTGCAAGCATTATCCCTTCTCACCCACTAACCCCTTAAGAAATAAACCAGAAAATAACTCTTAAGAATAAAGACGAAAGCATTTCACGGAAAAGTTTTGTCTTTGTTGCTTCTTACCCCATGCCTAGAGGAGGGGAAACTTTAAAAAAGGAGGGAGAGATGAAGATTACAAGACACAAGCACAGGAATAATAGAGCTAGAGATCTCTAGGATGATAATGCTCCAATGGTTTCTCTGATCAAAGTAGAGTTGGCTAACCAAGTATAGAAAAAGACTGAAAAAGAAACAGTAATCTGATTTTCAATCTGAAAACAGAACTCAAATTATGAAATTTCACTCCATCATGCACGGTCAGATTCAACATCGTTTGGCATAATATCAATGCAAAAAGTGATAATATAAATTACATTAGAATTTATACCGCCGTGTAACAAGATTTCTCGTGTGGAGTAGGTTTTCCAAAATGAACAGTCCGTGTAATGTCAGTTGTTCCATCCAGATACTTCAGCAACACCACCATACATATATATGGAAAGATGACATGTTAGATAGAGAAGAATGTGAAGCAACTAGCCAATCCCGAATATATGTTCTCACATACCTGTGCTCCAGAATCAAATAGGTAAATGCAATCTGGATTGAGTTCAGCACATGTTTCTGCCTCCGGTTTATAGTGGATAATGGCCGCATTTGAACCAACAGAAGAGGTAGTTGGAAAACTCAGTCCTCTAAAGTGCTGCAGATGTATAGGAACAATTTTGTCCCAGTACATTAAGATAATGGAGATACAATGTTGAAACACAAGATTCTTAATAATTTTGCGAAGTTCAAGCAAGATCACACCCATCAGAAAAAGAACCGAACTGCACTTGTTGGAAGAGCTCAAGGCAAAGGTTTCTTGTTGATTGAAGCAACTAAACATCTACCCAAAATTATCTTAATTCCTCCTTGATAATACATATTCATAATTTCTACCTCCTTTTGTTTTCGGCAACCCCCATAATTTTCTACTTTTAAACTTATCTATACTCACTTGCAATGGGGACCCATTAGAAAAATGCTATAATTAAACCTTATACTTTAAAGAATAAAGATAGAGAAAATGAGCCAGTGTGTAAGTGGACAGAGTTTGAGCCAAAACCAGAATGTCATATGCTGGCGTAAACAGAAGCCACAAAGTGGAAAAAAATAACTCGAGAGTCATCAGCTCAACAACCTAGATGATGATAACTTAATCATAGATAGGGATTAAAGAGACGAGACAACAACTTCATGTTAGATTTTTCACCAGAATACAACGATTTACCTCCTTTGATGCACGGAACTCCTCCAGCTTATCACTCACAGAGACTTCTGTCAGCCTTTTAGTACCCCTAACATATTAATTAATGGTAAGGTAAGGTACAAAACATTGAAGCACCACTAAGGAAAACAAAATCATGCATCCCATGCTTCATGATAAGTTCCTCAATGAATCACTTGACATATTGGCTGAAGCTCAGTAATTTGCAGAAGCTTCCTTCAGCAAATAGTAGGCAACTAAAATTATTAGCACTATCGTCAACAAAGAAATCAACGTCTTACATGTTACAAGCTTTTCAAATGTACAAAAAGCACACAAGAATAACCTTCTATACTGACAATAAACCAAGAAACCACTTTCTTGAATAATGTATCTCATCACAAGATGCTGACTCTAACAGATTAATTCCCAGTATAAAATGTTATCAATCTCCTCAATTTGTTTTCTTGGATCCTAACTAGTGGGACTATTTTTATTTTTTATTTTTTGAGATAAAGTCCTGAACTAGAGGACTAATAACAGATCAATTCCGGGCTAAACATGTGCCTACTCATCAAAACCATGAAATAGTACAGAAAACTAGATAAAACTTACAGTTGTTTCTTCTGTTTGGTACTCTCAGCCTCCTTGAAATAACCAGATGCCCCATAAATTTCCTGCATCTGAAAATTTTGAAAATATTGATTTCATCAACAGTGGAACCACATGAACAAGGTTAAAACTCATCTTGCCAAACTACTGAAACTAGGGATTGCTTGTATCAAGTATGTCTGCACCTAAAAACAAAGAAGTCCCTGTTAAAAATACAAAGTCCACACTATTTGCATAATGGCATTGCAAGTATATCTAATGTCTTTTTCCTGAGAGATACATTACCCTTCTGCTTTTCTAGTTTAACTAGCTGCTTCACTCGTGTAAAGATTTAAAAGAACAGATATACACACACATATATATACAGATACACTCAAAGAAATACATACATAAACACGTGCCTACATACATATAAAATCTAAGGAAGATGCAAATGCAGTAGGCGGCAGTAACTCACAAGATTACGGAATCATCAAAATATGACATACCTGCCTATCAAGCCAGACAAGATATTGCACAACAGCTGCCCCATCCCGAATATGGGCCTTCTTCAATCCTTCCATCTCAACAGGGTTCTAGAAATTATAATTTAGTAATTTAGCAAACTGTAAGTTTGAGAGTAAAAGTAAGTGTTGAAGACATAATTAAATAAATAAAGGTGTGCTCTCTCTAGAAGCTTAAGCTTTTAGATGAGATAGTTACACACTTCATGGTATCAGAGCAGGCAGAGGTCCAAGGTTCGAGTCTCTACGCCATCCAATATCAAAAGAATTTTCAAGTGCTTGGCTCATCAAAACAAATCAAGCCCGCACGTGAGGGGGCGTGTTAAAGACATAATTAAATAAATAAAAGTGTGCGCTCTCTAGCAGCTTAAGTTTTTAGATGAGGTGGTGACACATTTCAATAGCAAGATCAAAAAAACAGAGATGACATTTCAAAAGCCTAATAACCTTGGAAAGTTTGAAAAAGCCACAGCTAAATCTTGGTAATTGTGTTCCTCTACACAATAATGGTTCACACTGAGTAACATCTTCCAGTACAACTTTCACATTTTTTATACCAACAAGAAAGAAAATATGGAGGAAAAAACATATTGCAGTGAACAGATCATAGGCAATGTGCAAAAGACATAAAAAGACAAGGAAAGGTTTGTTTTAATCACATAACATGAAGTTGATAACTTCAGAAATAAATATAGTTGGGGGTAAATTTGGAACTGGAAGTAACTGTAATGATGAAAGACCATCACAGATGTTGGTGCATAGTAGAAAAAATAATAATTAGAGGTGTCAAACTAACTAAATCTAGAACGCCATCACACAAAAATTTCACTTTTCAAAAAAAAAATAGTTTGCCACCAATAAGACAAATTTAACAATTATTGACAAGGAAAATAGAACTGCAATTTAAGCTTTACTTAATCATACAAGTGCAAAATATGGATGGTTTTAATTGTCAAAATTATGATAATTTATTAGCCATTTTACTCAAGAAATCTTAGAGGAGGTAAGGAGAGGAAAAATCACCAGGTCCATATCATACTTCAGAAAAGAAAAAACATGATGATTTGTATTTCCACTAAATATAACAGGAAAATTAGAAACATTAATCCAGGGAAAATCATAACGTCATGAGGTATACAATCCTAAACATCCACACTTCCTAAGATAGATTCAGTTCAAAATGTTGAAAAGCATATTAAGGTCATGCTTAATAAATGGAACAAAAAATGCTCATCAAGCTCACAGTCATCAATTGTCACAACGACCCACTTTTAGCTGACAAAAATTGGAGTTATAGCTGATTGTGCTCACATCAAACAAGAAACTTCAAGTATTTCTTTGCTATTATTTTTCTTCTGATGGAATAATTGATCTAGTTGACCCTTAACCAACCAAACAAAGGCTGTGCGAAGACCTATGAGAGAGACTTTCAACCACCTAAAACGCTCAGACAACAAACTTTAGGGGAAAAGTATGTTCAGAGGTAGTATTAATCACCTTCTGAGCTTTTGCAAGAGCCAAAGGTGATTGCTGAAGGAGAACTTTATCAGCACTCAGTTTTGAATACAAAGCAAAGCAACATGTTCCTGGATCAACCCAAATAAGGTCATTTACAAACTCAACAGCATGACAAGCACCATTTCCTTTATTAGCGGCATTTCCCACATCAATTTCCGGGTTCCTTGGAAATTCCCTAGTGGAGGAAGGAGTGAGTTGATTAGATGCAACAAGGACCACATCTGAGCTAACATCACCATAATCCTGCACTATAATTCCATTTTCCTCCATGTAAGAGCTTGTCTGCATGGTATATAAATGCTTACTTCTGAGTAAACAAAGGTAACAAAATGCAACTGTATTCAGTTAAACTGAGCAGGTTATGCAGTATAGAAGCAACCTCAGTCGACAATTTTCCTCTTTCCACATAGAAGAAGGCAGAGTCTAATGTCACAATCGCAAATGCATGAACAACTGGGCAATATGATACATCACTGCCACGGACATTATAAAGCCATGCAACCTGTAAATTGACAAGCATACTGGAGAAATAAATAATAGTATCCAGGACCAGATTAGCAAAAGTTACAAGATGGAAAAAATTTGGGTGTAGGGTTACAGAATTACTTCATCAAGTGCCGTTATAATCATAGCACGAGCCTTTTCCTGTACAAGCTTTGCCCTCAAAGATCTCAACTTATCTGCAACAGACTGACCAGCAAATTGCAATGGATGCACAATTACAGGATTTGCTTGGGCAGGTGGCCGATTTTTCCAAACTTCATCAACCAAGTTCCTAGTCGTTTGGACCAACTTTTGTTGTTTCTTAGCAAAAGCACGCTCCCATATCTGCGCAGTATCTACTGATACACACCATGTATCAACACCAATGGCTGCATCCTTTGGTAGATTCTAGTAAAGCACATCATAAATATTAATTAAAATATCAGCTGAACTTCAGGGACACAAAGTTCACACTCCTCTAATTGCGATTTCAGATTTAAAAAAAATTTACAGCATCTTGTTGCATAGGATACAGTGACTAAAAGATAAAATCTGGACATGGGAGGACAAATGTCACTAGGGAGGACACGAAAATCATAACAGATGGCATTATGATATTCTCTTCCTGCTAAGTTCAGTTTGACATACTACATTCCTATATTATCATTCAGATATTGGCTTATTGCTGACAAAGTTTTAAACAAACTACAATCTACTGAAATAAGTAAAGAGAGGCAAGAGTAGGACTGAGGAAAATAAAGATTTAAGATATTTAGTAGAAGCAAGCTGAAATATGATCGATGAGATCTGAGAAACAAAAATTGACTCAAACGTCTTTGCCAATTCTATATGACTTTGTGTGCTGGAATAAACATGAAACAGTCCACTGTAAAAGATTGAGATGTTGGCTTCAATGCATTCACAGTTTAAAAGTCATAGTTGAGAAGATCTGAGATTAATTTAAGATGGGTAGCTTATATTATGGCAAGACTATATGTAGGATACTACATGCTCGTTCCACTTGGCCGGCTAGTTGGAGTATGAAGCTCTCTTCAGGAATACCAGTTACATGAATGAACTGAAGGACTGTCATTTCAAAAGGAGAATGATGGAATGACCACTTCCACATGTAAGTTTTAATGTGCATATTGACAAGAACAGAATCTTCAAGGAGATCAATATATCAACATTGAGATCAATAGACATTGTTCTGTTTACATACGTCAAAGATTATTAGACAACTTTACAGACAAGATTGGGAATTTGAATCAATTTCAAAATTTTCTATTTCTTTTTCTTTTCCTTAAAACCCACCTTAATTGGCTGGATCAATTGAGAGGTTTCCATCACAGTCGAGATGCAAATGACAAAACATAAATACTGTAGGAGCTCTATCAAACTTTTGTATTGATACATATACTGATTTCCCAATAACCAAAACCAACTAGGCACCAATGACTGTATGCAATAACTGTTCTGATGCAGATTAAGCAACAAGTAAGACGGGAAAAAGGTATATTCTTTGCAGTCAAGAATCAGCAAATGATTACCATAAATCTGGATAATGCACAAACTAATGCAGGTAAACTGAATTTAAAAGAAACAAGGAAAGGAGGTCACATCGGCCATCCAGATATCAATGGGAGGGTCTTCTCCCATGCGCATGAGCTTCCACTGGTCACTAAGCTGCTGAGTTGCCTGAAAGAAATACCGGCCATCGGTCCATAGAAGTGCCTTATTCATTGTTACGAGCGCCAAACCTATTCAAATAGGAACAATATTCTGCTCAATTTCACCAGTTTCATACCAACCAATGCAAACTAATATCCGCATAGTAGATGATTCTATTAACGTTATTAGCAGCAATCAGAAAACTAAAAACTGATAAATATAACAAAATCAACATCCAGTGATTGAAAAATAAAATACAACCAACCAGAACTTCCGGTGAATCGAGACACAAATGCGCGCCTTTTGTCCCGTGCGGATACGTATTCGCTCTGTCACATCATCCAATAACGTATAGAATCGTATAACAGTTGCATATATCTAAGTCCGATGAAATTGCAATCGACACAAAAAAAAATGTGAACCTGATGATAATCTTCGGAAGGAACAATCAAAGCATGAAGAGGAGGAGAGTGAGAGGACATTAAAGACCTCAGAGCACCGACTGTGTCCGCCATCATCTCTTTCGATTTCAAAATTCCAAATTGGAGATGAGAGCAAATGACCAAATTAAACAATGGATATTTGGAAGAATGGAACTTTTTTTTGGTAGTACGATTGCTCCAAACTCAAACTGAAGGCTTAATAAAAAGATTTAGTTTAATGTTATAAATAGAATCCAATGTTTATATTTGGAGATTCTACGGTTTAATACTTGGTAGCTAAGCCACCACCTCCCTATAAATATAGGGGTTCTATTATATTGTAAATCACCCCAAAGTATCAATAAGAATACTCCTCTCTCTATTTCTCTCTATATTGTTCTTGTATTATTGTTCTTGTTCTTATATTATTTCATAACACGTTATCAGCACGAGACTCTACCGTCTCAAGAATCCTCTTGAGAAAATTAAGGTATTTCCCTTTTTCCGAATTTGGTTTTAATTATGTCTGATATTATGAAAAGAAAGTTCGCTGCCCTTGAAATTTCGGGCAAGAACTATATGACATGGGTGTTGGATGCTGAAATCAACTTAGATGCTATGGGTCTTGGAGACGCCATTAAAGACAGAGATAAAGCATCCACCCAAGACTGTGCTAAGGCCTTGATTTTCTTGCGCCATCACCTTGATGAAGGTTTGAAAATTGAATATCTCACAGTCAAAGATCCACTCATCTTGTGGAACGGCTTAAAGGAGAGATATGACAACCTGAAGTTGGTCACTCTGCCACAAGCACGATATGATTGGGCTCATCTGAGGCTCCAAGACTTTAAGTCTGTTTCTGAATATAATTCTGCAATGTTCAGAATTACTTCTAAATTGAAACTCTGTGGAGATAATATCTCTGATTATGATATGCTTGAGAAAACGTTTACAACGTTTCATGCCTCCAATATGGTACTGCAACAACAGTACAGAGAGAAAGGTTTCAAAAAGTACTCTGAACTGATTTCTCTTCTCCTTGTGGCTGAGCGAAACAATGACCTGCTCATGAGAAATCACGAAAATCGACCCACTGGGTCTACACCATTGCCTGAAGCAGATAAGGTGTATTCTCATTATGCCAAGCATGAAAAAGGCCATGGATCTAGTCATGGTCGTGGTCGTAATCGGGGTCATAGCCGTGGACGTAGACAAGGAAGAAATTTCCCTGATGTCCGTCACCCCCCAAAGAGAAATAACCACCAAAAGCAGAAACGGGATTATGAGAATCCAATGGCAAATAGTTCAGAAACTATATGTTATCGTTGCGGTGGAAAAGGGCACTGGTCAAAAGCTTGCCGTGTACCAAGACATTTGGTTGATCTTTATCAAGCATCTCTAAAGAATAAAGGCCCTGAAACAAATTTTGTCTCTGACGACAATTTTGACATCACCCACCTGGATGTGGTAGACTTCTTTGAGCAACCCGAGGGGAAAATAGGCCACTTAATCGGTGATGGATCTGTGATGAAGGAAGATGGAATTGTTTGATTTTATTTGTATTAATTAGTGAATAAACTAATAGTCATTAGTATCAGCTCGTATTAGTTAGTTTATGATATAATGTTAGTATTAGTTCTTTAGAATGTTTCAATATGCTTAAATTTCAAAGATATTTTTATTTTTCATTAGAGTTAATCGACTAACCTAACAGTTAGTCGATTATCTAATATTTCGCATTAAAACTGCAAAACAATCGATTATATACTTGTTAACAATCGATTATATTAAGACATAATCGATTATGTATGTTTAACAATCGATTATATTAAGACAGTATGATCTGAAGTTTTTCAAAATAGCAAATAATCGATTATGTATGTTCAACAATCGATTATATTAAGACACAATCGATTATGTATGTTTAACAATCGATTATATTAAGACAGTGTGATCTGAAGTTTTTCAAAATAGCAAATAATCGATTATGTATGTTTAAACAATCGATTATATTAACACAGTGTGATCTGAAGTTTTCCAAAATAGCAAATAATCGATTATGTATGTTTAACAATCGATTATATTAAGACATAATCGATTATGTATGTTTAACAATCGATTATATTAAGGCAGTGTGATCTAAAGTTTTTCAAATTAGCAAATAATCGATTATGTATGTTTAACAATCGATTACATTGAGACAAACGGATTGAATTTGTTTATTCTCATGTTCGTGTATTTTCTTTTGTATGTCAAACCATGGGAAAGCAAATATGGATATCTCACAAAGCAAACTTGGATCAAATATTTGTTTGGTTGATTCATGTACTACACGTACGATACTCAAAGAAAAGAAATATTTCTCTCAACTAAGTATATGTAAGGCAGATGTTACTACAATCTCTGGTAGTAGTAAATTGATTGAAGGCTCCGGAAGAGCAACTATAACTCTGCCTAGAGGAACAATGTTTATCATAGAGAATGCAATGTTCTCCTCCAAGTCTAAAAGAAACTTGTTAAGTTTTAAAGATATACGCCGGAATGGCTATCATGTTGAGACAATAGATAAGAATAATCTTGAATATCTCATCATTACAAAGAATGTCTCTGGCCAAAAGAGGGTTATTGAGAAATTCCCATCTTTATCTTGTGGCCTGTATTGGACAAAAATTAGTGCAATTGAGGCACATTCAACAGTAAACCAAAAGGTTACTGATTCCAATACTTTTATACTTTGGCATGATCGATTGGGACACCCTGGATCAATCATGATGAGACGGATTATAGAAAGCTCATATGGGCATCCGTTAAAGAATTTCAAGATTCTTTTAAATAATGAATTTTCTTGCACTTCTTGTTATCAAGGCAAGTTAATTACAAGACCATCACCAACAAAGATTGGGACTGAGTCACCTACGTTTTTGGAACGTATACAAGGGGACATTTGTGGACCTATTCACCCACCTAGTGGGTCTTTTAGATATTTTATGGTCCTAATAGACGCATCTTGTAGATGATCTCATGTGTGCCTGTTGTCATCACGCAACCTTGCGTTTGCAAAACTAATGGCACAAATTATTCGACTACGAGCACATTTTCCTGATAATCCAATCAAGTCTATTAGACTGGATAATGCTGCTGAGTTTTCATCCCAAGCATTTAATGATTATTGCTTATCAATTGGGATAAAAGTGGAACATTCTGTAGCTCATGTTCACACTAAAAACGGTCTTGCAGAATCTTTAATTAAACGCCTGCAGTTGATTGCAAGACCATTACTCATGAAAACGAGGCTGCCCACTTCGGTATGGGGTCACGCCATTTTGCATGCAGCAATGCTAATTCGTCTCACACCGACGAATTATCACAAATATTCCCCGTTGCAATTGGTTTTGGGTCATGAACCCAATATATCCCAATTAAGAATCTTTGGATGCGCAGTATAAGTGCATATAGCACCGCCATACCGCACCAAAATGGGTCCGCAAATAAGGTTAGGAATATATGTTGAGTTTGAATCGCCCTCCATTATTCGCTACCTCGAAATATTGACAGGGGATTTGTTCACTGCACGATTTGCAAACTGTCAATTTGATGAGACACTTTTTCCAAAATTAGGGGGAGAAGTCGGTGAAACCAAACGGGAAATTTTGTGGAAAAATGCATCATCATCTCATCTTGATCCACGTACCTCTATTTGTGAAAAAGAGGTGCAAAAGATTATCCATTTGCAAAGAATAGCAAATCAAATGCCTGACGCATTTACGAATTTGAAAAGGATAACAAAATCCCACATCCCCGCGGAGAATGTTCCAATCCGTATTGATGTCCCTGTTGGACAATCATCTAGTGTCATATCCAATGAGTCGAATGCATGCCTGAAGCGTGGCAGGTCATTAGGTTCCAAAGATCGAAATCCTAGAAAGAGGAAAGCAAACGATCAAAATGACACTACGAAAGAATCTCATGAGGAAATTCATGATTTAATAAACTCTGAGATTCATGAAGAATCCTTTGAGCCCGAGACTCAGAAAAATAAGGAACTATCCATAAATCCAATCGATATTGAGGCAAATTTTAATCGAGTGGATATAGTGGTAGATTATGTCTTTGCTTTTAATGTCGCATCTAGCATTATGCGAGAAAATGAATATCTTGAACCTCAATCTATTGGAGAATGTCGAAAAAGACATGATTGGCCAAAGTGGCAAGAAGCAATTCAATCAGAATTGAATTCGCTGGCAAAACGTGAAGTTTTTGGCCCTATAGTTGAAACACCTAATGGTGTTAAGCCTGTTGGCTATAAATGGGTCTTTGTACGCAAGAGAAATGAGAAAAATGAGGTACAAAAATATAAGGCACGCCTTGTTGCACAAGGATTTTCTCAAAGGCCTGGTGTCGATTATGAAGAGACATATTCGCCTATAATGGATGCCATAACTTTTCGTTATCTCATTAGTTTTGTTGTCCTTGAAAAGCTTGACATGCATTTGATGGATGTGGTTACTGCCTATCTTTATGGCTCACTTGATAATGAGATATACATGAAAACTCCCGAGGGACTCAAAATGCCAAACGCTCATAATTCAAAGTCCCGGGAAATGTTTTCAATCAAATTGCAAAGATCCTTGTATGGTCTAAAGCAATCAGGACGAATGTGGTATAATCGTCTTAGTGAGTATTTGTTAAAAGAAGGCTATATAAATGATGCCATTTGCCCGTGTGTTTTTGTAAAGAAAACAACATCGGAATTTGTTGTACTTGCCGTATATGTCGATGACATAAACCTTATTGGAACCCCCCATAGAACTCCAAAAGGCAATTGATTATCTAAAGAATGAATTCGAGATGAAAGATCTCGGAAAGACAAAATTATGTCTTGGTTTGCAAATTGAATATTTGGCAAACGGAATTTTTGTTCATCAATCTACCTATATAGAAAAGGTACTGAAACGATTTTACATGGATGGAGCACATCCTTTAAGTACTCCGATGGTTGTTCGATCACTTGATGTGAATAAAGATCCATTCCGACCGCAAGAAAGGAATGAAGAGCTACTTGGTCCTGAAGTACCATATCTTAGTGCAATTGGCGCACTAATGTACCTTGCAAATACTACAAGGCCTGACATAACCTTTTCAGTTAATGTCTTAGCAAGGTATAGCTCGGCTCCCACAAGGAGACATTGGAATGGGATCAAACATATATTGAGGTACCTAAAAGGGACTACCAATATGGGCTTATTTTATAGCAATAATTGCAGTCCTGATCTTGTTGGTTATGCTGATGCTGGGTATTTATCCGACCCACACAAGGCTCGATCTCAAACGGGTTATGTGTTTACCTGTGGAGGCACCGCTATATCTTGGCGATCGACTAAGCAATCAATTGTGGCTACTTCATTTAATCATGCCGAGATAATCGCTATTCATGAAGCAAGTCGGGAGTGTGTGTGGTTGAGGTCTATCATACATCATATTCAAGACAAATGTGGTTTGAAGTGTAACAAACTACCCACGACTTTGTATGAAGACAATGCAGCATGTATAGCTCAATTGAAGGGAGGATTCATAAAAGGAGATAGAACAAAACATATTTCACCAAAGTTATTTTTCACACATGATCTTCAAAAGAATGGTGATGTCAATGTGCAACAAATTCGTTCAAGCGATAATATGGCTGATTTGTTCACAAAATCTCTACCAACGTCAACCTTCAAGAAGCTGGTTCACAAGATCGGAATGCGAAGACTCAAGGATATGAATTGATTCTCTTTTCAGGGGGAGTTAATGCGCGTTGCACTCTTTTTCCCTTACAAGGTTTTGTCCCACTGGGTTTTCCTTGCAAGGTTTTTAACGAGGCAACCAATAGGCGCATATTCAAACATGTGTACTCTTTTTCCTTTTCTTTAAATTTTTTCCCATTGGATTTTGTTTTAGTTAAGGTTTTAACGAGGCACATTATTGAATAGACATTCAAGGGGGAGTGTTATAAATAGAATCCTATTTAAGGTGAATGTCTATATTTAGAGAGATTCTAGAGTTTACTACTTGGTAGCTAAGCCACCACCTCCCTATAAGTATAGGGGTTCTATTCTATTGTAAATCACCCCAAAGTATCAATAAGAATACTCCTCTCTCTACTTCTCTCTATATTGTTCTTGTATTATTGTTCTTGTTCTTATATTATTTCATAACATTTAATTTGTTGTAGTGAAGGTGCTTAGTATATTTTTAATAAATAATCAGTTTCACTTGTGAAAATTTTCTTTCTTATTGTCAATTTTGAAATTACATAGGCAGCCTCGTAAATATTATCGGAATTTTTCATTTAAATAACGGAAAGGGGTCAGAACTGCCCCTAACGTATTGACGTCAGGTTAAAAATGTCATCCGCTAACCTATTTTGAAGAAAATGCCCCTACCGTTAAAATCCTGGCATATTTGTGCCCCAAACGTATTGACTCCAGTTTAAAAATGTCCCTGCCGTTAACCTATTTTGAAAAAAATGCCCCTACCGTTTTAAATATAAGTACAGTCAGTTGTTAGACTTAGGGGCACAAATATGTCATATTTTTAACGGTAGGGGCATTTTCTTCAAAATAGGTTAACGGATGGCATTTTTAACCTGGAGTCAATACGTTAGGGACAGTTCTGACCCTTTTCCCTTTAAATAATTAAACTAAGGATTGTTCTTATTAAACACCTCAACAAAAAGCTCGACCATGCCTATTAGGCCCTTCGCCAACATCTTGCGAGTAAAATAACTTATTTGGCCAAACTTATTTTTATCAAAAATACTTCTTTTTCTTTTTTTTATTAAAAGTATGTTTTGCCAAATTAAGGTGTTTGGTCAAGCTTTCGGAAGAAAAAAAAAGTATTTTTGACGAGAAGTAGAAACAGTTTTGGAGAAGTAGAAAAAAGTAGCTTTACTTCAGAAGCACTTTTTTTAGAAACACTTTTGAGAAAAATATACTTAGAAGCAGTTTTTTAAAACTTGGCCAAACACTAATTGCTGCTCAGAAGTACTTTTCAAACTAATTAGCTAAATACAAATTATTTCTCACCAAAAATACTTTAACAAAATACTTCTCAAAATAAGCTAATTTTTACAGCTTGGCCAAACGGGTTATAAGACAACGTGAAATATAGTTGAGCTTTTGTTTAGGCGTGTGATAGACACAGTTGGTGTTTAATAGGATTACTTTAATTGTCTAAATAAAAAATTTCAATAAATTTAAAGGGTCGAGTATGTATTCAACCTTTGAAAAACATAAGAAACATGTATAACAATATTTCTATAATTATATTCCTATACAACAACACCTCACTATAAAAGTTAAAGTTTTTGCGAAATCAATTTTTATAAAGATATTTAACTGTAGTTAATAATGTTCATAACATTTTGATATTCTCACCCTACCTAACGGCTAACAGTCAAGCGAAATATGAAATATATTACTCCGAACATACTACAGTTGTCTTTCTTTTTGGCGAAATGGCTTCTTGGCTGCCTAAACTTGCACCGTATTTTAAAGTTGATATATGAACTTTCGATTTTATCATTTAACACCTCAAGGCAATTGATTACTTATAAGTGAATACTTTGACCTTTGACTATGCTTATATGGCAACAGCACAACTGACGTGGTCAAAGTGCGTTTTAATCATGTAGAAAAAGAGTGTCACTCGAATTACTGAACTTGAAAATTTTAAAGTTGAATAAGAAAAAAGAAAAGTAAATATAAACAAATAAAAAATAGAAAAAGTCTTGAAACCTAAATCCCTCCCGGTAACCGCTTTCCTATCTTCTTCCTTACCCCCTCCCTCCCCCTCCCCTCCCCCATAAACTACTTTCCCACTATAGTTTCTTCCTTATCCAGGCTTTATTCTCAACAAATTAATTATTTGTGTTGGTTAGTCTATCTTATTTTCTCAGTTTGACGACAAGCATGGTGGTGACAGCATTTCTGGCGATCTTCTTTGGCCGGTTGAGACTACGAAATTACAGAAAATTTTTAGGAGCGGAAAGTAATAGGTGCTCAAGAAGGTTTGTTAATTTTTATTTTGACGAGTGCCACCGAGATATCATTTTTTCCCGATAGAAACCTTATCGGAATGGTTTTGATATTTGTTTAGAAGATCTAATGACTAGTTTGGACTAACTTTTAGATTAAGCTTTGGTTAAGATATATACTAGGATTTGAATTGCTCATATTTGTATTTTTATCATTGGAAATAGTTGTTGGGGAAGTGTCACAACCCCGTTTTGCCCTCCGTAAACCATCGTGATAACACCTAATCTCTAAGAGTAGATAAGCCTACAATGCGAAAAATAAACAAAATTGCAAGAGAAATAATTTAAAAGCCGAAATAACAAAGTGAAACAGTATTTAAAATGCCACTCGGCATATACAATACAAACTCTCGAAACCTACAATATTTTTCAAAACTCAGAATCTCATGAAACACAAACTTTTAAACGTCTACAAGTCTAATCTCAAAAATATCTAACAAAGAAAAGAAAACAGAAGGCCTAATACTTAAAGAGAGAATAAAAAGGAACTCTTCGGTCTGTGAACCCAACAAATATACCTCGAAGTCTTTACGAGCGCCTCGTCTCAAGCGTGATAAGTCTGAGTAGAAGTACCTGGATCTGCACATGAAAAACATGCGCAGAAAGGGCATGAGTATACCACATTAGTACTCAATAGTGCCAAGCCTAAGCTCGATCGGGTAGTGACGAGTAAGGTCAGGACCTTACTGAGGTTAAATAAAAAAACAAGTTAAAACAATTTAGGATATGACAATATAATCAAATGCTAACAACATGAAGTAACGTATGATAATAAGAATAACAACAACTATAATAGAGGGAAAAGCAATCACAAAAATGAGTATAGTTCATCTCAAGGTAATAACCAGGGACCTCTCAATATCCCGTGAATCTCTCTGTATCCTTAATATATATATGCTGGGGATCTCCCTGGTATCCTCAATATAAACTAGGGATCTCTTCGTATTCTCAATATATGTTGGGGATCTCTTGGTATCCCGAGGATCTCTTAGCATCCTCAATATACATACCGGGGATCTCTCGGTATCTCACACTTTAGTTCAAATCAAAAATACGTACAGGAGATCTCTCGTGATACCGTCCCATGGTCCCAAAGTAAAACACACAACAATAACACAAAGAATACTCAATTAAACTCAACTTCATACTAAGGTAAAATAGGTAATTCAATCCTAGCATGCTTCACATAATACGAATAAGGCAGCTTAAGAAAATAAAGCAATTAAGTTAATTAAACATGCTTCTCTAAGTTAACAGCAGGCTTAAATCTCAAGTAGTATAAGCAGGAAAGGAAAAACACAATTAAAACTACTTTAGTGAAAATAAGATTTTTAACAATTAGCACAAGTGTGTATTCATTACCTCACGTACAAGGCATTTTAAATACCAATCCTAAGAGAAATGTCCCCGCCACAAGGTTAGGCTAGCCACTTACCTCGAACCATCTCAAAATCAACCCGAAACCACGCTCTTGCCACGAGTACTCGACTCTAAATGGCCCAAATCTATTCAATCCAATTGCATAGTATAAATAACACTTCAAGTAACTGATTCTACAAATAAATTCTAAGCTAATACAGGAAATTAGATAAAATGATCAAAACCCCCTCGGGCTCACATCTCAGAATCGGGTAAAATTATATTTTTAAAATTCTCATACTCCCACGAGTTCATGCATACCAGAATTATCCAAATCCAATGACAAATTCCCAATCGAAATTCGAATTCTAGGTCTAAGAACTTTCTTCCAAATTTTTTCCAATTTTCTTCTCCAACCGGAATTAAATTATAAAACTAACAATAAATTAATGGAATACAACTAGAAAGGATAAGGAATCATTACCAATAATCTTCTCTTCAAAAAACCCCCACAGAATCGCCCTACCCCGAGCTCCAAATTTGATTTTTTCAAGTTATGAAGTCAACCCTCGAAATTTCATATTTCTACCCAGCAATTACCGTATATGCGGGGTAGGGAGCATACCTGTAGTCCCCTACCTACGGAAAAGGCATCATAGGTGCGACGTTCACTTAACGGGCTGGGTTTGCATCTGTGGTTACTTGGTCCCATCCACGGCTCCGCATTTGTGGCCACCCAGCTACACCTGCGGTTTTGGAGCCTTGACCCAAACTCAATTCTGCGATAACCTAGCCACTTCTGCAGTGCCACCCCTATGGTGCCACACACGCACGTGCGGTTATGACATGTTCAACAAACTCAGATTCTTCCTAAGTCCAATTCAACTTTCGACAAGCATCCGAAATTTATTCGAGGCCCCTGAGACCTTAACCAAATATGCAAACCAATCCTAAATATCATTCAAACTTGTTTCAACCTTTGGAATCCTCAAAACAACATCAAAACATCAATTTAATGTCAGATTCAAGCCTAAGAACTTCAAAAACTCACAATTTACGCTTTCGATCAAAACGTCTATCAAACCTCATCCGAATAACTTGAAATGTTGCACACACGTCACCTTCAACACTATGTAGCTACTCCAACTTCTGGAATCCCATTCCGACCCTCGGATAAAAATCTCACTATTGAACTGAAAAGCTCAAAAATTCAACTTTTGACATTTCAAGCCTAAATTATCTATGGACCTCCAAATGCAATCTGAACACCCTCCCTTGTGAGTGTACACATTATTCCGGATCGGTCCGAGTGACCTCGACAATATCATGCATATATCACTAGCAGCTTGACTATTCACGAGGTAATTTTCCACTAATGTTCGACCTTTTATATGGTAATCCTTATATATCTGATGTTGGAACTTGACAATTATAAGATATTAATGTTGAATACGAGATTTAGAAATTTTTTCTCTAAAAGAAATAATTGGAATGTTATGAAAGTACAAATAACTCCCTTATTGCTTTGCACTTCATATTTGTTATGAATTATTATATTGTTCATTTATTTAGATGTCATGATCCAAAATTACCATGTCGTGATGACGCCTATCGTAGAACTAGGAAAACCAACTCTTTACCCAGAATACAACACGATTTTTCATTAGCAAGATAATTTCAAGCTAGTTAATAATAAAACTTCATAAAAAATCTGAATAATGAAAATGCAGAAAGAAAAACCCAACATTGGGGTGTCACCGGTCATGAACATCTAATATACACTATCCGAGCTACTGAGACTAGCATAGTCTGAAAAAAAAAACTACAAAATAAATGATAGGAAGATAGGAGGGAGAAGAACATGGCTAAGATCGTAGAAGCTACTTTGCCAACTTTGAGAAAAAGTCTACAGCTGGACTAGTCAACATCTGCTACCGGGTCTTGATGGGCCTGGATCTGCACACAAGGTGCAATGAGTAATGTGAGTACGCCAACTCAGTAAGTAACTAAAGTAAATAAAGGCCAAGAAGCAGTGATGAGCAACAAAGCATATAAGTTCTAACCATGAAAACTCACTAAAAGTACAACAGGCTTTTAAAAGAAAGTTTGAGTAAATCGTTTCGTTTAAATTCAGTTTCAGTAAAATCATTTGAAGACATTTTCAACAGTTCTCAACAAAGGCTTAGTGCAATAGTGAGCAAAACAATGAAAATCATAAATATCCCCTCGGGTGAAACATCACTCATAAACACCCCTCCGGGCAAATCTCTCAGTCACTCGTATACAACTTCTCGGGCATATCTCATATCCCTCAAACTCAGGGTACCCACGCTTACTAGGGCGTGCAGACTCCGGAAGGACTCTTTCAGCCCAAGCGCTATAACAAGACACCTCGTGGCATAAATCAATCATTGCCCCCCCCCCCCCAATCACTCAATCATGAATCAGTAACAATATGCTGTGGTGGGCAACCTAATCCCATAATTATCCTCACAAATTAGGCCCTTGGCCTCACTCTATCATAAGCCTCTCAAGCCACTCGGGCTCTTAGTAAAAATAGGGCACTCTACCCAAAACAACATTTTATATGTACCAAAATAGAGTAATAAAGACTGAGTTATAAAATTCAATAAGCTTAACAAGACCGAGTATAGATTTTCAGCGGAAAACAGTGAGAGGATAGTAAGAAAAGGCCCTTAATGGTCCAAACAGCTTTGGCAAAAGGCCCAAACATGGCATTCAGGACAATTTATAGAGACTCTTTCTAAAATACATAAACATCATATAGTTTCAACCAAATGCGCAACTTATAGTTGCTACAGGATGGACCAAGTCACAATCCCCAATGGTGCACGCCCACACACATGTCACATATCATGTGCGCCACCTCAAAATAGTAAAACGATATGAAATCCGAGGTTACATATCTTCAGGACTAGATTTACAATCGTTACTTACCTCAAACCAAGCCGAAACCTACTCTAGGACGCCCTTGCCTCTAGAATCAGCATCCAAACATCCTGAATCTAACCAAAAGCAATACAATGCAATTAATATAGGTCAAGGAACAAATTCCATACGAAAAACAATCAATTTAGATCGAAATCTCGAAATTCACCCAAACCCGGCCCCTAGGACCACGTCTCGGAATTCGTTAAAAATCATAAAACAAGAAAGCCCTTTCACTCACGAGTCTATCCATACCAAATTTATCAAAATCTGACATCAAAGGGCTCCTCAAATCCCCAAATCAAGCTCTCCAATTCCCAAGTCCTAACCCCTCATTTTCTTCCCTAATCTTCACTAATTACATGATTAATCAACGAAAAATCATCACATATACAAGTATTAGGGCTCAAACCACATACCATGCTGATAAACCCTTGAATTCCTCCTCAAAATCGCTCTCAGAAGCTCTAGAGGCTACTAAAAGTGGTGGAAAATGACTAAATTTCGCGAAGTACACCTTTTATACATTCTGCCCAAAATTTCCGCATCTGCGGTCCTTATGTCGCTTCTATGACATCGCACTTGGGGGAAATACATCATAGGTGCGGTTCTAACTTAAGCCCTCAAAAACTGCTTTTGCGGTCAAATACTCGCACTGGAGGTCTCGAAGGTGCGTTCCACTACTCGCACCAGTGGCTCCTATCTCAGCTCTCCATTTTCCGCATTTGCGGCTGCCCCACCGCATCTACGACCTTGTACCTGCGGTTGTCACTCTACAGGTGCGGTTACATCAAAAATAATAACTTCATCTGCCTTATTCCTTTTCCAAATCCTCCGTTAACAATCCGAAATCATCCTGAGTTTTTCGGGAACTCAGCCAAACATGCCAACACATCCCATAACATCATTCAAACTTAGTAGAACCTTTCAAATCTCTCAAAACAACATCAAAACACCAAATCACCTTCGAATTCAAGTCTAAGAGCTTCTAAACTTCCAAATTCCGCAAACGACGCCGAAACCTTCCAAATCACCTTTGTATGACCTAAAATTTTGTACACACATTACAAATGATACTATGAACCTACTCCAACTTCTGGAATCCCATTCTGACCCTAATATCAAATTTTCCATTACCGACCAAATCGCCCAAATTCCCAATTTTGCCAATTCTAGCCTAATTCTACCGTGACCTCCAAACTATATTCTGGACGCGCTTCCAAGTCCAAAATACCTAACAGAACTAACTTAGCCACAAAAATCCAAATATGAGGTCGTCAACTCATAAGTCAACATCCGCTTGACTTTACCCACTTAATCTTCTAAATAGGAGACTAAGTGTCTCATTTTACAATGAAATCACTCCGGACCCTGACCAACTAACACGATATGATGAAATATAACTAACACATATGAAGCATAAATGGGGAAAAGTGGCTATAATTCACGAAACGACTGGACGGATTGTTACATCCTCCTCCTCCTAAACAAACATTCATCATCGAATGAATCTAGAGATATAACTGAAGCCTCAAATAGGTGTGGATATCTGCTCCGCGTCTACTGCTCGGTCTCCCAAGTAGCCTCCTCCACTGGCCGACCTCTCCAGTGCATTTTCACTGAAGCTATATCCTTTGATCTCAACTTTCGAACATGTTGCTCCAAAATAGCCACTAGTTCCACATCATAAGTCAAATCATCATCTAACTGAAACATGCTGTAATCTAGGACATGAAATGTATGTTTGATATACTTCTGGAGCATAGAAACCTGAAATACCGGATGTATACCCGACATGCTAGGTGTCAAAACAAGCTCATAAGTCACCCACCCAATCCTTCGAAGCACCTCAAAGGCCCAATGAACCGATGGCTCAACTTGCCCTTCTTCCCAAATCTCATAACACCATTCATGGGTGAAACCTTCACTAGAACCGTCTCCTAACCATGTTAGACATATCACGAACATTTTGTCAGCATAACTCTTTTGTCTTGACTGTGCTGTATGAAGCTGCTCCTGAATCACTTTCACCTTTTCTAAATCATCTTATACCAAGTCTATGCCCAAAACCCTAGCCTCGCCCGACTCAAACTAACCTACCAAAGATCTACACCGTCTCCCATATAAAGCCTCATATGAAGCCATCTAAATACTCTATTGATAACTGTTGTTATATGAAAACTCTGTGAGTGGTAGAAACTAGTCCCATGAACCCCCAAAATCAATGACACAAGCACATAACATGTCCTCCAATATCTGAATAGTGCACTTAGACTGCCCGCCCGTCTGAGGGTGAAAAGTTGTGCTCAACTCAACCTAAGTACCCAACTCTCGCTGCACGGCCCTCTAAAAATGTGATAGAAACCAGGATACTATGCAGAGGAACAATCCCTGGGATATAAATCTCAGCTAACCCCTCCGAAGAATAGGTAGTACACACATGAATGAAGTACACGAACTTAGTCAGCCAATCCACAATTACCCAAGTAGCATTATACTTTCTTATAGTTCGTAGGAGTCCAACTACGAAATCAATGGTGATCTGCTGCCACTTCCACTCTAGAATCTCTATCTGCTGAAACAAGCCACTCGGTCTCTAATGCTCATATTTCACCTAGTGATAATTGATAATCGAGCTACAAACCCCACTATATCCCTCTTCATTCTCCTCCACCATTTGTGTTGTCTCAAATCCTGATACATCTTTGTGGCACCTAGATGGATGGAATACCATGAACTATGGGCCTCTTCTAGAATCAACTCTCGAAGCCCATCTATATTGGGCATATATATCCGGCCCTGCATCCTCAATACCCTGTCATTACCAATAGTCACATCAAGGGGTTTTCATGGTTCAGTTTTGGTCGGTTTTTCCCTAATATGAAACCAAACCAAGAAAGTCGATTTTTCAAATATTAGAACCAAACCAAACCAATTAAGTCAGTTTTATCGATTCAGTTTCTATCATTTTTTTGATTTTTTAGTTTTTTCGGTTATTTATCAAATATTTTATTAAATATGAGACATAAACTACCAAACGCATATTCGGCGACTACATTTTCAACATAACACTATCAAATCAATTGATTTTTGAGAAATCTATCATTTACCAAGATATATTGATGATAATCGAATCAAATAGTGATGAATAATTTAAGTCCTCAATCAAAGATCGATTATTTTTAATATAAAATAAATTTTTATACTTAGCAAAAGAAAACTACTAATCAAAATTAATTGTAAAGGCAAAGAATTAGATAATTATAATAGCAAAGAACTAGACTAAAAATATAAATGACTAATATGTACCATAAAATTTAGAAACTTTATAATAATAAAAAGATACATAAATATAGATATAACAATAAATTTAATATCTACTTTTATAGTCGGTTTGGTTCAGTTTTTTTTATTAAAACCAAAACCAAATCAGTTTTGATTGTTCTTAAAATTCAGAACCAATACCAAACAAAATCTAAAAAGTATCGGTTTGGTTCGATTTTTGTTTTGGTTTGATTTTTTGAGTTTCTATAAACACCCCTAGTCATATCTCTAGCATCGCCCTGCTGAACTATGTCCTTGAGGATAAATTAATGACGATTATCATACTAGTGCTCTCTGATATGATCAAACAAGGAAGAGCGAGAAACCACAGAAGCAAGGATCCGATTGGGCTCTGAAATATCCAACCTCACAGATCGATTGGACAAAGCCTAAACATCAACCGCAAGAGGTCTCTCACCAATAGAAATAAAAGCAATACTGTCAATAATCGGGGCCTTCCTACTCAAGGCATTGGCCATCACATTGGCCTTTCCCGGATGGTACAAAATAGTAATATCATTGTCCTTTAGCAGCTCCAACCATCCCTGGTGCCTAAAATTGTGATCCTTCTATTTGAACAAGTGCTGGAGGCTACAATGATTAGTAAACACCTTGCAAGACATATCATAAAGATAATGCCTCCAGATCTTCAACGCGTGAACAATGGATGCCAACTCCAAATCATGAACAAGGTAGTTCTTCTCATGGAGCTTCAACTGACTAGATGCATAAGAAATCACTCTATCCTCCTACATCAACACACACTCGATACCAATCCGAGAAGCATCACAATATACCATATAAGAACCTGAAGCTGATAGTAAAACTAACACTATAGTTGTGTCAAGGCTGTCTTGAGCTTCTGAAAGCTCGACTCACACTTATCTCACCACCTGAAAGGAGCACCCTTTTGAGTCAATTTGGTCAAGGGTGATGCAATAGATGAAAATCCCTAAATGAACCGATATTAATAACCCGCCAAACCAAGAAAGATATGAATCTCTGTGGCTGAGGAGAGTCTCGGACAACTCTGAGGAGGGTCCTCAAAATTCAGGAGCAAGTCCAGCCAATGCCAACATGTGTCAGACAGTCAGAAATCAATTAAGAAACTGGGGCAGAATTTTGATAAGGATTCTCGAAATTCTGAAGAAGATTTAGCTAGTCCTATTATCCATAAATAGTCAAAAGATCACCCACCAAACTGGGGTAGAATTTTGAGGAAGACCCTCAAAATTCCAACATAAGAGAGCTAAAATGCATTTGAAATATGTTACGGTCACTAGTTCATCAAAACGTATCAATATATATCTGAAATAACTCCACTTTTATTAAATTGCATATTTTCGAAAACTCTATTTGCATGGCATCCAAGTGTCACCTATGGAAACTTAAATGCTTTCAGAACAAAGCAAAGCAATGCCAGCCGACAGAAGTACGAACCAACCTTCCCCCTATAAAACGTACAATTTTTCCTTGAATGTAGGCACATCCGGTTTAACGATAACATCCATGTAGCAAGATAACTATCAAACATGCCATTAGGCACCGAGTATATCTCCAGCTAAGACATATACTACTCTTATTTTCTATATGGGCGTAAGGCTAATCCTTGCCTCCATAACGGCATGAGGCTAATCACAGTCTCAATATTTGTATGAGGTTAATCCCTGCCTCTCTATTTGCATATGTCTAATCTGTGACTCCATACCCGCATGAGGCTAATCCATACCTCCATATTTGCACGAGTCTAACTCTTGACTCCATACTTGCATGAGTCTAATCCATGCCTCTCTATTTGCATGAGTAATCCCTGACTCCATACCTTCATGAGGCAAATCCCTGCCTCCCTATTTGTATATGTCTAATCCTTGACTCCATACCTGCATGAGGCTAACCCCAGCCTCGATATCTACACTAGGCTAATCCCTGCTTCCCTATTTTCATGAGTCATCCTTGACTCCATACTTGCTTGAGGATAATACCTGCCTCCCTACTTGCATGATTCTAATCCTTGACTCATTATCTGCATGAGGCTAATCCCTGCCTCCCTACTTGTATGAGTCTAATCCTTGACTCCTTACCTGCATGGGGCTAATCCCTGCCTCCCTATTTGCATAAGTCTAATCCTTGACTCCATACCTACATGAGGATAATTCCTACCTCCCTACTTGCATGAGTCTAATCCTTGCCTCCCTATTCACATGTGACTAAGCACTGTCCATTTTCGCACAAATTTTGCTCTATTTCTAGCACTATCTATTTGCTCTACTGTCGGGTGCCCTCCATTTCGCTAGACTAAGCCCTGTCTTGTTAACATCATTACTGCATATCATGGGCTGAACTATCGCCAATATATCCGAAAGCGTCATAGTCTAAAGACGTCATCCCTATAGTCGGAAGACACTATGCTATGGCTTGAGGATCTCTCAAATTTGCATATCATTATTCAAAGGCATTGTGGTTCGGAGGCACCATCTTCATGGCCCGAGAACATCATTTTATGGCATTGAAATTCCTCAGCGAACAATTCATGGCCCATGATGTCATGGTCTGAGGACGTCATCTTTAAGCATCCGAAGATAACCTTTATGGTCCAAAGGGAATTTGTAACATGTTTAAATTTACGCAAATACATGTTTGTATCATCTTTTATGTGCAGGTAACCAGTAGGCAACCTCTATCCTAGTAGGAGTGATCCCGTTCCATTTCCTTTAACTATCTCGAACTTTAACCGCTCACCATAGCCGCTTCAATACCGCGTATATGTTCTTGCAATAATTTTATCGGCATATTTCACATATGAATCTAGAACTCCACAAGGCCTCATTCCTATAAAATCAAGGATATGTAGGCAGCTCAAAGACCAAAGTCCGGCCCTTATCAATCAAAGCATCCTGTCCAGTCAAAAATTTGCCAGTATTTCTTTACTTGAAAACTCTTTCATCCTTCCCAAGTAAAGAGGGGCAGCTGTTGACACCCAATTTTTCTTTATATATTTTTAATATAGACAAATACTTTCAAAATATCATATATATTCATATATAAGCATATACAAAGTTTTTATAATTTTAAAGATTTTAAATTAATTTATTTCTCCCCTTTTACTCAAAAACCTCCAATAATTATCCCTCAAATTATTGTTGTGGTAATTTAGTTATATAAATTCTATATTTATGCTAAAATATTGTTAAAATTTTTTTAGTACATTTTTATAATTGCATTTTGTATTTTTAAAGCTAATTTACATATAATTGCAATATTAGCCTTATTAGTGTATAATTACATTTTATATGCACAAAATGATCTTCTAAATTTTTAATATGTTAAATATCTATTTTAACTTATTTTAGTAAACAAAATTATTTTTTAGAAATCATCTATTATTTATTATGAATTACATAGGGTTAAATTGGGCGTTTAAAACTTAGCCAGATTATATTTCAATCTTAGCTTCAACTAAACCCAATACACCAACAAATTTTCATATTAAAATACCCGACCCAGACCCTAAACATACCAACCTGGCCCAAAACCCATCAGATCATGGTCGTTGATTTGAAAGATCAACGGCCCACATTGATTCTTTTCTTTTTAATTCCAAACGACCCCTAACCCTAATCAATTTTCTATATCGCCGCCCTAAAATCCTTTCTTCTCTCAAAATACTCTCAACCTAACCCTAGTCTTCAACCGCCGACTTCCCATCTCCATCTATCTCCGGTGACCTCTTATCGTCTCTTAAGCCTCCAATGGCTTCTCTCATGCCATACTTGCCTTCTCTAAGGTCTTCAAGGGTCCGGGGCCATGATGACTTACATCTAGGGTTCGTCACCTGCCTATTTTTCTGCTACTCTAGTGTGATTTCAAGCAAAATTATGTTGTATTTGCAATGATCCTTGGGGTTTTCTAAGTAGGTTTCTTCATCTCTATATGGGTTTCCTTCAAAACCCAAATTTCTTTTCTACGCCTCCTAGATCTGTACAGATCCAGGACAATTTAAGTTTGTTTCTTTAATATTTTACACCGTCCTTGAGATTCTTTACAAGAATCGTTGATTTCAAGTGTTTTTCACCTCCTTCTAAAACTAGGGTTTTCGGAACTTCCTTTTAAAAAAAATTTGTTTAACTGATTCTTTGTGTTTAAACGTCTATTTTTTGCATATTTTGATTGATAATATGATTTTACTATATCTTCAACTCGCCTATGTTGAAAGCCCTAATTTTAGGGTTTCTCCTTTGGTTTTTGTGATTGACCGGTTCTCGTTTGAGTTTCTGTGACTATCTAGCCTTGAATATGTTTCTATTAATTTTCTTAGCCTAACTTACATCAATTATATGTGCTTGTGTTCATATTAACCGTTCAAGATTTGCCTCTTTCTTATCAGTGTTGTTTAACCTTCATGTTTGCCATAGTTGAATGTCGACTTTTTACTATCTATGTATTACTTTAATTACATGCTAAACACTGACTCATTACTTTCTCTTAGATTGATTCTGGATCCCCTGTTTCTTGGTTTGTTTAGAATACCTTCCTTTAAACCTTTGATTCATACCTTTCTATCAATTTGATTGACTTGCATACCTTGTCTGCATTGGTACTTGATTCTTACTGACTATCTCCTTACTTAGAGTTTTTCTGAACTTAGCCCTAATTGATTACCCTATACTTACTGCATTTGAAATATTTCCTTATTGGTCGTACATTGATTTATTTCCTTATTTATTATTTAACTCATTAATTGAAGGGACGTGGTAACATTATTTGATTCTAATTAGTACGTGATTCCATAATTATCGTTGAACTTTGATTGTTGCCTTTATTTTCTACCTGTTTTCAAAATATAAATACCCAGATATTTCATTAACACAGACATGAAGACATCGGTTAAAAAACTCTTTCTCACACACTCCAAGCTTTCTGTTTTCTTTCTTTGTTACTTACTACCATTCTATATCAGCCGCCTGTAAGACAAGGCTAATTATTGTGGTCTCCTATTCTTCACGTTGTGCTTACTATCTCTATATTCGTACACTCTGATTTCAATTCGAGCACCAAAAATAATATGTTTCTTTTTACTACTCCAGTTCATCATGTTCCTAATTTGCTTCTACCTATGGTTTTCATGTTCAATGTGTAATTAATCTCTTTGTTTAATCTAATTATGCTAGCCCTGTCTCACCTATTTAAGGTCAGCATACTCTCATGAACTAGTAACTTGACTCTACTCTGTTTAATGCTTGTATACTATTTCCTAGTTCTAGTATGCACTTATTGGGATATTGCCCCAAGTTGTTTTAATATTATGCTCAGCCATGTTTAGTATAAAGTCCTATACTCTACTATATCCCAACTCCCATGAATCTCCTTAAAGCATCTATGGTTCTATAACTGTGTTCTAGTTAACACTCATGAATCTATGTCTTACTACCTTCACCAAGAGTAAAAGACTTCTTCCTGTTATATGTTCATCGTACATGCTCTATTTGTCTCCAACCCCCAATTAAACTTGTGTAAAGATTTGTTCCCTAAGTGTTGCTGAACTTGTTTGACTGACCTGCTGTTTGTTTAATTATATAACTGTTCTCAAAAGTTGTTTTACTAAACAACCCTCTTCTTTACAAAAATATTTCAACTAAGTCTCTTTCACAATGCTTTCCTGCTAAAACCTTTTCAAACTATGTTAAGCACCCTCACTCTACTCCTTAGTCTCTAGGTTCTTCCCCCTCCACTGTGTGTACTGCCTTGGGATCCTTCTGAGATCCCTCTGAACTCTGGCACACTGAGGCTAGCCCTTCCACACTACACTTACTCAATTTGGTTTCAAAGTTTATGTGTGAGCACTGCCCGGGATTCTTGAGATCCTTAGGGAACTCTGATGCACCTGGACAATGATATTGTCTATGAAATTGGCATTTGAGACTATTGGAGGTTTGGGAAATTACTTGGGCCTACTTCAGGCTCCCTATAGTGTAACTTCTTTTTTTTTTATTTATCTATGTAATTCATTCATCTAGTTTGTAATAATATGTAGACAAATATTAGGGTAATTAGTGAAAATGGGTGGGTAGTTTACATATTTTTGAAGTAATACGGGTAGAAACCATGCCTATAGGATGTTGTATTTGCTATGTCTGCACTACCATATTAAAAAATATGCCTATAAGATAATTTAGTATAATTTTTATGTTCGCCTCACCATGCTATAAATCATACCTATAGGGTTTACATAGTTCCAAATAATATAAATCATGTCCATAGATTTAAAAATCAATGTCACAGATAGATACCATACTTAAGCATGTGATCAAGTTCACTTTCTGTTCCAATGGGTATTTACATTTGTTTCCACTAGAAATCATGCCTATTAGTTTCTAATGTCAGCTCTTAACAACTAGATATCATGTTTATAGGTAGCAATATCAGCAATTCTACCTACAGATTTAAAATTAGTTTAGTTTAAATAAGTCAGTCCAATTCATGTTAGTTTACTTCGAAACTAGTGCAATCACTGGTTTGCTTTCCTTAAATGAATCCTTTCAAGAACTCCCCTAATTTACTATTAGGAAGCTTGCCTATAGGAATTCAAGATTCCACTTTAAAATTTGCTCGCTGTTTTACTATATCAAAAGTAGCTATCAAGCTTTTAGGACATCATTGTTCTGCGTTTAGGCAAGCCTATAGGGCGATTTTTAAATTCTACAAACTGTATTTCTACTACTTGAAGGTTTTTAGAATTAACAGGTGAAAATCAGTAGGCAAATTGATTAGGACCTTATGGTCGAGTTTATAAAAATAAAGTTGCATGTTTCTGTGCACTGACATCCACTTAGATGTCCCTTTTAGGCTTTTTCTCTAATAAAAAACTAAGTTTGTTTGTGTTTGAGACGTGCTGCCAATGTGTATTACATGTGGAGGTAAACATGGGCCTTTTAACTGCCTCTTTCTATGTTTAGCGTTAAGTCCTATGTGTTCTTGCCTGTCGCATAGAATTTTCTCCTTTTTAAGCACCTTAGGGTCGTCTAGAACTGCCCAAATTTAGAGGTCCTATAATACCCCCAGGGCCACAAGGAAGGAACGATTAGTGCATGTATAGGCATTGTCAAGGTTACTAGAACGCTTTAGGCTATGACCAAGGGGAGGGACTTTGGTAGAACGGGATATGATGACTACACGCTAATTTCACGTGTAGCCCCTCATTAAGGAGTGTTTACCGGGCATTGCATGGGGTGATCGTGTAGGCTAATGAACCTAGAACCCCTCATTTCCCAAGACCCTTTGCTTTACTTTGGTATATGCACACAATCTTTCTCTTATTATTTGAGTCATACTATATTCAATGTGCTTTATTTGCAATTATTTGTTCCAACCACTTATCTCTTAAAGGACTAATTCATAATATATGTTCGGCCAGGACACACAATTGTGGACAGAGAGGGTGCCTAACACCTTCTCCTCTAGGCTATTTCGAGCCCTTACCCTAAATCTCTGGTAACGCAAACCAATCCAAGAGTTAATCGCACTAGGTGCCCTAACACACCATAATCCGTTAGGTGGTGACTCTTTAAAATACCCGATTCCTAAAGGAAATGAGTTATTACCCCCATAAATGTCGAAACCCATACCCTTTCTTCGCTGTAGAAAGGAGGGAGAAAAAGGGGGTACGTCAAGAACCATGGCCCAATGATGCCCCACGTTAAACTAGGCGAGATGACTGAGCATGTCGGAATGGATAGCCTCTGCCATGCTAAAACTGACCCCCAAGAGGAGCACCACCAGAACTACAGGATCCACGAGGCCTCTTGGCCTCCATCTCTACTCGCTCCTGGCACGAATTGACTCTTTGTCCCGAGAAATGTCAACAACCTCCTAAAACGAAGCACCAGAAACACTCTCTCTACTCATATGAATCCGTAGCTGATAAGTAAGGACATCAACGAATCTTCTAATCCTCTCCCTATCTGTGGGAACCAATCAGAGAGCATGTCGGGCTAACTCAGAGAACCTCATCTCATACTGCGTCACAGTCATATCATCATAACGCATTTGCTCGAACTACCTGTGTAGCTCCTCTATGCAAGATTGCGAAACATACATCTCCAAAAAGAGGATAGAGAACTACTACTAGGTAAGGGGCACTACACCAACAGGCCTATGCCTCTTATAGGCTCCCACCAAGTAAAGGCAGCTCTAGAGAACTGGAAGCTAGTGAAGGAGACCCCACTGATCTGCAGAATACCCGCCATACGAAGAATACTCTAACTCTTGTCCAAGAAACCTTGGGCATCCTTATCCTCTGTACCACTAGAAGTCGGAGGCTGAAGTCTACCTAACCTCTCTAATCTACGATGCTCGTCATCAGGCATAATTGGTACCACTAAATCCTGAGCAGGTGCAACCGGCTGCGCTAATGGTACCCTTGATGACTGAAGCCCCTGAACAACCTGTTGGAGTGTTCGAGCGGCAAGAGTCTTAGTGCCTCCCTTGGCTTGGGAAGTATGTAGTAGAAATAGCGACCGCCTGAACAAGACTAGTGCACATGGTCAAGATCGGAACTAAGGTCTCTTAAACACCCGTGATAACAATAGGCACAACTGGCGCCTGAGCAGGTCCCGCTGGAGCATCCATAACTAGGATCGAATCATGAACTAGGGTGGCCGGTGGATATATAGGTGCTACCCCTAGCTGCTGTGCGGGCTACACCTCTACCCTTACCACGAACTCGACCTCGACCTCGACCTCTTACAATCACAACTGGTGGTACTGGTGGTCGTCCGTCCTGACCGGTAGCACGCATCCTCACCATCTGTAAAAGAATTAAATAACAGAAGTTTAGTTACTATAATCAATAGATTCACATGATAGAATTCAATAATGTGAAGTTTTCCTAAAGGTTCCGCAGCCTCTCGAAGAGAAGTACAAATATCTCCGTACCTATTCGGAAGACTCTACTAAACCCACCCATGACCTATGAGACCTATGTACCCTAGGCTTTGTTACCAACTTGTGACTATCCAAAATTACCATGTCGTGATGGCGCCTATTGTGGAACTAGGCAAGCCGACTCCTTACCAAAAAAACAACTCGACTTTTATTTGCAAGATAATTTCAAGCTAATTAATTGTAAAATTTCATAAAAAATTTAAATAATTAAAGTGCAGAAAGAAAATCCTTACATCGTGGTGTCAGTTGTCATGAGAATCTACTAAACACTGTGCGAGATACTAAGACTAACATAGTCTGGAAAAGCAACTACAAAATAAACTATAGCAGCTATAATTCCAACCTCGAGATAAAATCTACAACTAGTCAACAACCACTACCGGGTCTTCATGTACCTAGATTTGCACAAAAGGTGCAGGGAGTAATATAAGTACACCAACTCAATAAGCAACCAAAGTAAATAAAGGCCGAGAAGCAGTAATGAGCAACAAAGCATATAAGTTCATATCATGAAAGCTCAGTAAAAGTATAACAGGCTTTTAAAAGCATAATATGAATTAAATTGTTTCGTTTAAACTCAGTTTCAGTAAAGTCATCTGAAAATATTTTCAACACTCGTCAATTGAGGCTAAGTACAACATTTAGCAAAATAATGAAATCACAAGCAGCCCCACGGGTGAAACATCACTCATGAACACCCTCTCGGGCAAACCTATCAGTCACTCATATGCAGCCCCTCGGGAATATATCATATCACTCACACTTAGAGTACCCGTCTCACAAGGGGTGTGCATACTCCGGAGGAGCTCCTGAAGCCCAAGCGCTATAACAAGACACCTCGTGGCATAAATCAATCAAGCCATCGGCCTCACTCAATCATGAATCAGTAACAACATGCTGCAGCATGCAGCCCGATCCCATAAATATCCTCACAAATCAGGCCATTGTCCTCACTCAGTCATAAAACTCTCAATCCACTCGGGCTCTCAGTAAAAATGGGGTACTCAGCCAAAACAATATTTTATATATATCAAAAAAGAGTAATAAAAATTGAGTTATAAAATTCAATAATAACAAGCCTGAGTTTATATATTTTCAACAAAAAAATAGTGAAAAGATAGTAAGAAAAGGCCTCTAAGGGTCCAAACAGCTCTAGCACAAAGCTCAAATATGGCATTCAACCCAATTTGTATAAACTCTTTCGAAAACACATAAATACATATAGTTCCAACCAAATGTGCAACTTATAGTTGCTACGGGACGGACCAAGTCACAATCTCCAATGGTGCACGCCAACACGCCCATCAGCTAGCATGTGCATCACCTAAAAAATGTAAAATGATACAAAATATGTGGTTTCATACCCTCTGTACTAGATTTACAATCGTTGGTTACCTTAAACCAATCCAAAACCTACTCCACAACTCCCTTGCCTATGGAATCGGCCTTCAGATGTCCCAAATCTAACCAAATACAATACAATTCAATCAATATATACCAAAGAACCAATTCTGTACGAAAACTATCAATTAGATCAAAATCTTGAAATTCACCCAAACCTGGCCTCCAGACCCATGTCTTAGAATCCGACAATAATTTCAAAACTAGAAAGCCATTTTACTCACGAGTCTTTCCATACCAAATTTATCAAAAATTGAGATCAAATGGTCCCTCAAATCCCCCAAAATAAACTATCCAATTCCTAGGCCCTAACCCCTCATTTTCACCCATAATATTCACTAACTACATGATTAATCAACGGAAAATCATCACATATACAATTATTAGGGCCCAAGACACTTACCTTGTTGATAAACCCTTGAATTCCTTCTCAAAATCGCTCTCAAAAGCTCCAAAGCCGACTAAAAATGGTGCAAAATGAACTAAAATTCGCGAAGTCCACCTTTTATACTTTCTGCCCAGAACTTCTGTATATGCGGTCCTTATGCCGCTTCTGTGATGTCGCACCTGCGGAAAATACATCGTAGTGCAATTCTCACTGAAGCCCTCAGAAATCGCTTTTGCGGTCAAATACCCGCACATGCAATCTCGCATGTGCGTTCCACTACTCGCACCTACAGTCTCGCATGTGCGTGCCACTACTCGCACCTACAGTCTCGCAGGTGCGTTCCACTACTCGTACTTACAGATCCTCTCTTAGCTCTCTATTTTTTGCATCTACGGTTGTCCCACTGCATCTGCAGCCTCGCAGCTACGGTCCCCACTCCGCAGGTGCAGTTACATTAGAAGCAACAACTTTAGCTGCCTTATTCCTTTTCCAAATCCTCCGTTAACCATCTGAAATCATCCCCAGTCCTTCGGGAACTCAATTAAACATGCCTACACATCCCATAACATTTTCATAGTGTAGAGGCGTGGCTGTTGCGGGGGACTTTACGCTGAGCTACATTTTCTTGTTACGATCTTCAACTTGTAGAGTCTCTATCAGAGTAATTTATAGTTTCCTGTCTAATTTTTGTTCAATACTGATGTTGCATTTTATTATATTTCTTAGTTGATGCTCATGTACTTGTGATATCGGGTTCTGGGAATCTCTATTAAATGTTTAGTATGGTGGTTCACATAATTACTATTATATCACCATGTAGATTTTATTTCATACTATTCATTTAAATGAAATATATGATTATAAAAGTAATAAATGAGTGAAGAAATTGACAAATACATGTTGACTTGCCTGACGGTGGTATTAGGCGCCATAACGACCTATAGTAAATTTTGGGTCGTGACGAAAATTATTTGATAATATTATACTATCAAACTTTTTATGTCACTGGTTTGGTGCTTGTTTCAAGCCATAGAGAGACTTTATAAGCTTACAAACTTTATGTTTACTACTAGAAAGAACAAATCCTTGAGGTTGTTTTATTTAAATTTCTTCACTTAAATTTTCATTTAAGAAAGCAATTTTAATTTCCATTTGATGTACATATAGATCATATACAGATGCCAATGAAAAAAGTGCTCTAATGGATGTTATTCTTGCAATTGGAGCATATATATCAAAGTAGTCAATGCCTTCCTTTTGCATGATTTTGCAACTAGTCTTGCATTGAAGGTTTGTATTGATCTGTTTGTGTTGTATTTTCCCATGAATACCCATTTACAACTTATAAGTTTAGATGCAGCAGGCAAATCAACTAAAATCCAAGTGTTGTTCAACATTATTAAGTCAATTTCATCATTGATCGCCTCTTTCGAAAAAGCAATATCCCATAAAGACATAACTTCCTTATATATTCTAGAATCTTATTCTATACTAAACAAAATAGGTATTTGATTACAAACTTAGTTCAATCTCCCTCCACTAAAAAAATAATAGATTCTAAAGATATAAAATCCGGATCAGCTCTAATTATGTATTATCACTTTTTATTTTATTTTAAAATATTTTAGAATGTGACATCTTTTTGTATCATGACTACTTTTATCTTATGCCATCAACTGATCATCAACAACATCATTGATGAATCTATTTTCTTAAATTTAACCTGAATTGATTCTATAACATCATTAAATTATATATCAAGATATTTATATGCTTTTGAATTTTGTGCATATCCAACAAAAATATTTTTTATTCCTGTAGGTCCCAATTTAATTCTTTAGTGAGCAGGAACTCTATAAAAGGATATACATCCACACTTTAAAATAATATATATTAGGTTTTCTACCATTTCAAAGTTTATAAGATAAAACTGAATACTTTTTTAAGGCACTCGATTTTGTATATGACAAGCAATGAGTAGTGCTTCACCCCATAGATTTTGTAGTAAATGTACATTTAATAACATAACCATGTCTACTAAAGTCCTATTTTTTCCTTTCTGCCAATCTATTTTGTTGTGGTTTATAAGATGCACTCGTTTGATGTATTATTCCACGCTCTCCATAGAAATTACTAAATTCAGTAAGAAATTATTCTCCTCCTCTACCACATCGAATAATTTTTTATTTTCCTACTCTTTTGATTTTAGTCACTGACTTATATTCCTTAAACTTTTGAAATACTTCATCTTTTGTTCTAAGTAGGTAAACAAGTGTGAATCTAGAGAAACATCTATAAAAGTGATGGAGTATCTTTTACCACATCTAGTTAATTCTCCATTTAATTTACATAAGTCATAATGTATCAAGTGCAATAATTCTGTTAATCTTTCAACTTTACTAAATGATTTTTTAGTCATTTTCGCTTGTAAACATATTTCGCACTTTCTTCCATGTTTAGTTTTGCAAGCGATATAACCATTTTTGGATATATAATTTAAAAACCCAAAATTTAAATGTCCTAATCAAGCATGCCATAGATAAGAATTAAACATAACGGCATAAGTAAAAGCTTAATTTATTGCATTAACACTATGTTTGAACATGCCATCATCCTACAAACAGACCACTCTTAGACACAATAACATGATCAGCCTCAATTAAAATTTTGAAATCTCTCTTAGAAAGTGAACTAGCAGAAATCAAGTTCTTCATAATTTAAGGAAAATGGAACACATTTAGAAGAGTCAGCTTCTGTCTAGATGTAAAGCTGATTTCAACTGTTACTTTTCCTACAACTTCGACTGTAACATAGTTTCCTATCAGTACCTTTTCAAAATCCTTAACTTCCGAATAAGTGTTGAACATATTTTGTCGTACAGATATTAATTATTGCACCAAAATCCAACCATTAGTCTTGATTCTTTATGGTTGTTGAAGCCATGTTCAACTCTTTTACCATCTCAGTTGCTATAGCAGAAATCATAACCACCAACCCTTGTGTTTACCTTCTCTAAATTTCTTGAATTTACAGATTTTCTGATATCTCCTGAATGAAAATTTATTTCTTCTTTCTTAAATTTTAAGTCTCGAATCTTATGACCTTTCTTTCCACAATGAAAATAATTCATATTGTTTCTCTTTTTATTAAGAGACTTCTTTGAAACTTTTAGATTTTTTTCCCTTTCCCGACTTATTCTATGTAACAATATTAATTGTAGAATTAGAGGCATGGCCAATTTCATCGCGAGCACGAGTCTCACTTTCAATTTGAAGATGAGTTCAAAATTTTACTATAGTTAATTTGTACGTAGAATGCAAAATTTTCTTTCTGTAGTTATTCCAGGAAGAAGGCTATTTCGAGAGAACTATATCTATTTGAAGTGCATCAGGTATTTTCACTTCTAGGTCACTTAGTTTTGAAACTATGATTTGTAACTCAAGTATGTGATCCATTATAGGCTTTGTATCTATCATCTTAAATTTGAAATACTGTAAAGATAAGATTTATCGACACCTCGTTTTTCGTTTTCATATGCAGTCTGTAATGTCGTCTGTCGCAACCCTTTTTCTCGCAAAATCAAGTTTTGACATGTGACAAATCTTTTAAATGTGAGATAAAAAGTTAAAAGAAGAGTCGCCGCCTAACGGTTTTAAGGTGCGTTAGGGCAACTATTATGTAGATAAATCTGTTTGACTAGTCAACACCACCAAAGATTGATTAAGAGCTCAAATTACCTCAAAGAGAAGGTATTAGCCACTCCCTGAGGTCCATAACTGTGAGCCTTAACTGAATTGAAGACTATGCGGATTATAATTACGCGAGGTGATCAAATAAACAAAGAGGATAAAAGGTCAGATAATTTTATTATAACATAATGAGAATTGATACAAATCTCAAGAACTACAAGAATATAACTATAACAGTTTATATTAGATGACTAAGTGTATAAAGGAAAATGGGGTGGGGGTCCTAAGTCTTTTAGTCTAAAAGATGACCTCGTGCAACATAAATAATACTTCGCGACTCCCTTAAGATAGGGAGTTACTCATATTATTCAGCGGTACCCAATTACTATGTTAAAGTTATTTACCTAATGGTGCTCTAATCCAATTCTAAATCGTACCTTATGTGTACACTACCCGTCCCATGCCTATGGTCGAGGAGGCATTGGACCTCTATTTGGGTGGTTCTAAACTTTAATAAGGTTGCTCAAAATGATAAAAACTAGGCCACATTCAAATAAATAGGACTTCAAGTAACGACAATTAATGGCGTAGATTAGCCTCCACACATAGACAACAAATGCACGCATGCAGATTCTACATTATATATAGGCAGTTTCAGGTTCAGGATGTCAGTTTAAACCTATAAATGTTGATACCCAATTTTTCCTTCATATATTTTTAAATGCATATATATACTTCCAAAATATGCATGAACATCAACCAGTATATTTCATAATTTTCTGTGATTTTAAAATGATTTTAATTAATTTATTCTAGCATTTTATTATCTAAATAATTAATAATTGTATCACAAATAATTTTACAATAATTTATACTTGATTTTTATTATTTATATTTATTAAGCTTTAATCATTTTTATGCATAGTTATATTTCTATCTTTAGGCTATAATTGCAATAACTTCACAATAATAGCCCATACATGCACAATTACATTATTTGCATGGAAAATTACTTTTTGTATTTTTATAATATTAAGTAATTATTTGAAATTATTTTCATGCATAAATAGCAAGTTTATCATCTATTAGCTATTTTTATAAATTATTTTATCAAATCAAGTGGATATTTAATATATAGCCTCTTTTAATTTTCAGATCTTAGTCCAATTTCCCCTATCCCAATTAAATTAACCTTTAAACCGTAACCCGTCTGCAACCCACCCCAGCCCAGAATCGATCCTGGCCGTTGTTATCAGAAGATCAACGGTCCAAAACTCGCATTCCTATTTTATTACGCTAACCCCCCAAATCCTATCTCGTTTCTAATATTATATGCCTATGAATCCCTTCCTCATCTCTCCTCTCTCAACCTGTACCTAACCATATCAACGGTCCAAAACCCGCATTCCTATTTTATTTACGCTAACCCCTAAACCCTATCTCGTTTCTAAAATTATATGCCCCTGAATCCCTTCCTCATCTCTCCTCTCTCAACCTGCCCCTAACCCTAGCTCGCCGTCACTAATATCCCCCTTGACTCATTAGGAGTTTCCTTCGATTTCATGCCTTATCCGGCTTCACCTCTCTACTAGTTATACAATTTCTATGGTGCTTGATGAGAATCTCAAGAGACTCGAACCAAATCTGGTTTAAAGTCTCTCATTTCTCGATTATTCCATCTATGTTCACTCTGATACCTATAAGTATGAGTATTTTCGTGTTTTTGGGGTTTTAAAGCTCTAGTTCAAACTAGATTTGATTCTCTTTTGTCTATTTTTTTTGATGAACCTAGCTATTTTCTAGTTGAATCCGTTTAGATCTCTTTAGATCTGAAACAATTTTATGCTTGTTTGGTATTTCTTCCTTAAGATTTTCTGTTCTACTGTTATTATTGACTGATTTCATTTACCTTAAAAGCTAGGGTTTTGATTTCTGATGAATTTCTGCAAAAGGAGTTTTAGCGATTAAATGTTTTCATCTCTGACTTTCTTATTTTTTTTTCGACTAATTTTTACTTGATTTAATCAAGCTCCATGTATATGTCTTTGTATTTCGTAGGGTTTTGATTATTTGACTATTTATCCTACCGTCTTTTACTCATTTACCTTTAATACTTTCAATTAAGTGTTAATTAATTTTATTAACCAAATTGGGTTTTGAATTTAGTACCCTCATGTTCTTGCTAATATTTTACCTTTTTTTACCTTTTTTACATGATTAATTATCCGTGCTACCAGCCTGATTTTGTGTTCTGACTTTTAGTTGATCTATACAGTCACTACTTACCTTATTTAGACCTCAATCTTGATTGCTGATTTACTCCATGATCATTTAAGTGGTACTTCAGTGGTTCTGCCTATTAACTGATTCATGTTAGTTTTAATTAACTGATTAACAGATCTCTTTGCCTTATTTTTGTACCATTGATTCTCCAAACTTATTTGATTTTACTCTACTATATGCTATAAAACCCTTCATTATTTTGATTTTTAAAGACACACTCAGTCTCTGACACATACACACTGAGACACACAAGCTCACACATGCTTACAGACTTACACTCACCATTACGCACTACAATTTTCTCACTTTACAACTCAATTTCTCTCTATTTTTCCTCAAAGGATTTGAGTTCTCTCAGTGTGCAACTATTCTGATTTCTACATTGTTTAGCCGGCTGGAAGCCAAGGCTGAACTTTTCAGATCCAAACAGCCATTACATTCTTGTTTACTTTTTTCCTAACTGGTATGTGTTAACCCCTGTTATTCTATTCCATTCTGTGTGCTTATTTGGTTAGCTTATTTCAAGCCTCAGCATGTTTCTATGTGATCTACTATTCTTGTTTACTCTTTTCGTGATTGGCATGTTTCAGTTCCCATTATCTATCTTATAGTTTATTTCAACCTCGACATGCTTTTTGTTACTAATTTCTTAGTTGTCATGCTTTAGTCTCTGTTATTCCATTCAGCCCTATGTGCTTATTAGTTTAACTTTTCTATTCTGTTTGTTATTTGACTATGTGATTCCACTCGGTTACAATACTAAACTAAGTTATAATGTGAAAGCCTATCCAATTCAGCAATATGCTTCATGTTCTGATCATTTGTTAGATATTGCAAGCAAATTGTGGACAATGTTGTATGTTATCTTTTGTGATTATTTTAGGTGCTAGTATGAGTATCTAGTCTGAAGTAATGTCAACTTAGTTGAATTATATGTTGATCATGAGTTTGTTTGTGCAGTTCTATTACTATCTTGTATGCACTAGTTTTCTGAATTTGTCCCCTTACCCTATTCCTTTTGAAAATTAGATATCTTCTAAACCTGTTCCCCTACCCTCTAAATATTAGATTTCAAACTTTTACTCTTAGTTATCTAGGCTTTTACCACCCCCAATGTGGGTGCTGCCTAGGGTCCCTAAGACTCCTTGGAACTCCAACATATTGGGGTTGGTTTTCCAATCTCTTTTGAATTCTGTGTTGAAAATGTAGTTCTAGTGTGAGCATTTCCTGGGGTCCTTGAGGATCTTTTTCACGTCCCCAGTTCACCCTCCATGAACTATTGTGACGACACCTAGTCTCTATGATAGGTAAGCCTAAATTTGCGAAAAATAACCAAGCTTGCAGAAGTAAAATAATTTAAAAACAGAAATAAAGCATTAATAGTGCTTAAAAGTGCCGCTCGACATACGCCATATTTAAAACTCAAATCCAATATCCAAATCCAAGACCTAGAAGCCCACAAATCACAAGCTAACAAAAAGAGAAATACTACATAGCTCTAACTTCAGAATGTCTAAAAACCAGAAGAGTACAGAAGGGCTAAATACTAGAAAGCAAGAATATAAATGGACTCCTTGGTCTGCGGACGTGGTAGATGTACCTCAAAGTCTCTAAGTAGTCACCTCCATCAAGGATAGTAGGCCTGAGAAGTAGTACCTAGATCTGCACATGAAAAACATGCACAGAAGAGGCATGAGTACATCACAACATTACTCAGTAAATGCCAAGCCTAACCTCGGTCAGGTAGTGACGAGGAAGGTTAGGGACCTATTGAGGTTAAACATAATATAAAGTTTCAACAATATGAAATAAGCAGTATAAATGAGTTCAGCAGTGAAATAAAATAGGTTATACGAGCAACAACAACTATACAAAAATAGAGTGACCATGGAAGTAAATACAGCTCAACACCATTAGTAACAACGTGGATCTCCAAGGATACCATCATGTAGTCCCTATTACAACTGTCTAGTGGATCTCCCAGGATATAATCCCGTAGTCCAATGATGAATACGCGAGGATTTACCGGAATCCCGACCCGTAATCCCCAATGTAAATACTCAATACAAGGGGAATGTACCGGGTGCATTCCCGAAGTTCTATATAACTGTGCAGGGGTATCTACCAAGAATCTAACTCGTAGTCCCAACGTAAACAAACAAGGAGGAGCTACCGGAATCCCACATCCGTAGTCTCAATGTAAATACACAGCAACAACAAAAAGATATTCCGAAATGGAAATCTCACGTCAAGCAACAAGTAATTCTAGCCTAACATACTTCACGTAATGCAACATGCTAAATTTGCAAGTATAACAAACATGGACAAGAATTTCATTGAAATAACTTAAGAAAAAATAATCTGGTGTTCAATCATTAGCTCAAGTACGTGCTCTTCACCTCACGCACAAGGAATTTAGGATATCAAACATATCATATCCTAAGGGGAAGGTCCCCCACACAAGGTTAAACAAGCCACTTACCTCGAACAAGTGCAAGTCAACCCGAAACCACGCTTTTGCCATGAGTATCCGACTCCGAATGGCCCAAATCTATTCAATTTAATTTTATATTGTAAATATCACCTCAAGTAACTGATTCCACAATTAAACTCTAAGGTAATATGCAAAATTAGGAAAAATAACCAAAATGCCCCTCAGTCTCACCTCTCAAAATAGGGAAAAATTTATATTTTCAAAAAATCATACTCTCACGAGTCTATGCATAACAAGAACACTTAAATTGGAGTCTAAATGACCCCTCAAATCCTCATTTGAAGGTTCTTAAACTCAAGCACTAATTACCCATTTTCCTCAAAATTTTCACCACTAGTTTTGTGTATAATCACATAAAAAAATCTCCAGCCAAACTTCTTCTAAAGCAAAATTATCATCCAATACTGAAATCAAATCCAAGAACATGAAGCCCAAATCAAAGAAAAGTGCAAAAAAAGAAACATAATTTACCAAGTCCGGATTTTTGTTTGAGTAAACGGGAGTCCAACTTGACGAAACAGTGAATCCTCTGTCACTATTCATCGGGTGAACAGTGTTTCCGTCACTATTCAACGGGCATATCGCCGGAAATCGGTGGTCGATTGTCATAATTTTGATATCACGAGATCCTCTTCTCTTTGAGAACAATCCCCAATTGATTTTTTCCTTAAATTTATAACCAATTTTCCTACATCTTAAATCTTGTTTTCACGAATTACTGTAGCTTGCTCATTTTCTGAAAATTTTAGCGCTATTTCCTTCCAATAGCGTGGTTGTGATGATCCTTCTTGACGTATAAGGCAACCATGGAAGCTTCACCCTCTCCCCAGCCTTATGCTGTGGGAGAGGATATTCAAAACAATACTGAAAATCAAACATCTCACGGTTCCAAACAAACATATGCATCGCAACTGTTTGGACAACAATCTGCCGCAAAATGGCGAAACTTGAACTCTGTCCTGTTACGTTTGAGCATGGAATACCTACTGTTGAATTCATAGTAGATGAAGTGAATTCATTCACGAGGGAGGAAGGTCTTCAACAAGCATTTGTAATTAAATTTTTATATGGAAAGCCCGAGCTTCAGGAGCTGAGACAGATTTTGCCGAAGCAATTTGATGTAAAAGGTAATTGCAACATTGGACAACAAGAATATCGGCATATTCTGGTAAGATTTGATCTATTTGAAGATTTTGCTTAGGTCGTATCAAGAACAACTGCTTATGTTAAGGCAAAATGAGACGAGTTCTTCTTTAGGACATTCCCATGGACAATGGGATTTAAACCCCGTGAAGAAACGTCAAAAGCTGTGGCTTGGATCTCTTTTCCTGAACTGCCAGCAAATTTTTTCGCAAAAAAATCCTTAATGTCTATTACATCTACCGTGGGAAAGCCTCTTGCAGTAGATAAGGCTACTAAAGATCGAACGCGACGTAGTATGACATGAGTTAAAGTCTTTATTAACTTACTGGACAAACATCCAAAGAAAATCAAGATCAAGATAGTTGATATGAAATCTGGAAAAATAGTTGAATACGACCAACAGATCGTCTTTGATAATGTACCTAAATACTGCATGTATTGTTATCATCAATGTCATGATGTAAAATCGTGTCGTCGGAGTACATATGAAGTAAATGAACAAGCAGTTCATGTTTACGAATCTGAAGGTCGAGGCAGTCTGGCTAAATTAGGAGGTGATGCCAGGGAGTACTTGAATTCTAATCTTGCTGCTCGAAGCATTGAAGGGGTTCGACCTAATGTGATTGATGATGCAGGACAAAAATTTGGTTCTGCTCCAATTGTTCTAACTGCAGAAGCTCTCTCAAGGACAAATGGTCACATTGCTCAGCTTTGTAAAGGGCCATCTACTATTCCATTGAATAGTGATGCGTCTGCTGTGGCAGCACCTCACAACGCAAACAACTCTGAACAGTTTTTGATTGAGCAGCAACATGTTTTGCAGAATAATACTAATAAGAATCCTACTCTGTTTGGTCAAGGAAATGGTACTAATTTGGAGATTTTGGATACTTTCAAAGATACTACACATCCTTCCGTTTTATCAGTTCAACTAGGGGAGAAGTCGACAGTTCCAAATCTACTCAATGCTTCAAACATTACTGCACAACAAGGATGTAATGATTTGGAAAAAGCATCAGCTTTGGCTATTTCTAAGCATACCAATGCAAATGAAATATTCAAAGGTCAGCATTTCAAATCCAATGTGCAGCAGCTAGCAGCAGGGGAGGTAAATGTACCAGCTAGTGCAGATTCATGCTTTAAGCCAAATATAGCATTGGATACCTTTAAATGGGCTGAGCAAAATGAAGAGGTGGATGACCAATGTGATGTTATGGAATTGGAGTTCGCAGCATCTGTTACAAATGATAGCAAGACTGCCAACTGGACAGTACAAAATGAAGCAGCTGCTGCAGTTTCTAATTATTCGAAGCTGCATTCTACACTTCCTTTGCAATGTATTGTTTATTGAGCTGTATCTGAGATTGATAAACATGATGCTGTGACTGAAATGCTTCACATAACAGCAACTCCTTTAGATGATGATGTTGCGCAGAAGTCATTTCGAAAAGATACCTCTAACCAGCATGACATGGTTCAACAAGGCAGTGTGACTATTTATATAGATATAGTTGCTGCTGATATCTCTGATGCTGCATTAGTTCAAGGAGATTGTTCTTTAGAGCCTACTTATGCTCGACAACATACAAGTAAAGCTGGACAACATATTACAAAGGATAATTGGTCATCGATGTCCAACAAAAACGCAACTCCAAAAACCAAAAAAAAAAATCCAGATTGCAGAAAATAGTCCAGCTTTACTTTCAAATTCAAGCTCATTTGCTGCACTTGCCAATGTGAATGATGATGATGGAAAGTTCTTGGGAGAAAATTTGCAGATGGTTGATAGTTATTTTCAAAATAGCTCAGCGACTACAGTGGCAGTGAATACAGCTCATGCTAATGATTCAAATATGCAAATACAGGCCAAAGATCAAAATTCTTCCACCATCTATAGTCCTCATGTGGTGAAGATTATCAAAGATTATGAGGAACCATCAATCACCACTGGAAATAACAAAGAATTTTTTCAACCAATGATGAGGGACATGGTCATTAAATCGAAACTGTGGAAAGACCAACGTGACCTTGATGATAAGGAGGGCTGGGGTGATGGACTCGCTGGTTTTTATCTGAAGAAGAAGACCAAGAGTATGATTAGGACAGTGATGGAGAGGACATTGATGATCCAGTCAAGCAAAAGTTTCAACAGAAAGCTGCAACAAAGAATAGCCGTGCAATTCTGCAACCAACAACAGCTCCAAACATCAATTTGAACCATAATGTTCCAGTTTTTGTTCCAAGAAATAATGCAAAAGCAATTATCTCAAATGCAGCAACATCAAAGTTCGACCATAAAGAAACAACACATAATGTCCATCTAAACAAATGCTCAGACGAAACATCAACATGTGATCGAATCGCAACAGCGCTGCCATCAACTATAGAGAATTAGATTGCAACAACAGAACCATTCAATAATTTGGAGGAGAGGAAACTTTCGGATGCAATGACGCAACCTGTGCTTACAAGACAGCAGCAGCAAAGGAATGCAAATACACCAAATAACTCTCCTTCTGCTGATAGCAATACAATAGCATTTTCACAGGCGGGGCAGCTCGTAACAACTACTCCAGTAATCTCTTTAGAAGAACGACAACTCTTAGATGCGATGGAAGACATATATATGAATAAGGGGAGGAAGAGGATATCTTAAAGCAATGCCGGGCAGGCGCTTCAACAAAAGGTGATTTTTCACCAATGCATAGTGCAAGAAGTAACAAGTCTCGTCAAAGGGATAGAAGTTGGGACGGCAGGGTGTTTGAAGACGCAAACATAAGGAGGACCCCAATGAGAAATGCAAAACAAAAACAAGTCACTCAAACAATACTTACAAAGTCCAATCGCTTGAAGAACAAAGCATGAATCTTGAAGACATTTTGAAAAAAACAGTGGACGAAGACAACAATCTACAAATTGAAGTTTTCACAAAAATAGGGAAAAGAGAGCATCTTTATGGCTTCTTCATCTTTTTATTTTACCGTCACATTAGTATTATTCTATGTAATTTCATCACAGAGCATGTTATAAACTCTGTGAGGATCATAGAATTCTTAGTTCTTGCTACTTCTTTCTTTTTACATGCTTGCTAGTTCAGGAGGCTTTTTATTTGCCTCAATAGGATTAGTAAGGTAAGGTCTATGCTGGTTGTGTTATATGGGTAACAATACCGGTGTTATACGCCTTATTTTACTTCCTATTTGTTGTAATTTTCATTTTCTTATTATTAATAAAAAAATCACATAAAAATGAGTTATGAAGTCAAAAATATTACCTCCAAGTTATTCCCCTTAAATCCCTCTTCAACCTCTTCCAAAAGCTTCAAAATTGCCTAACAATGGAGGAAACTACACCAAAATTCGCGAAATAGACCCTTTATTCTACCCAGGTATTTTAATTCGTTTTTCGTGAACTCAGTCAAATCCTCGCGTCGCGAAGTAAAAAAATGACTTTGACTAAAAACCTCTTACACAAACGCGATAAGTACCTCACAAATGAGATGGTTTACCAGACAAACCTTCGCAAACACATCCTAATAATCGCGAATGCGATGTGTGAACTCCACTGGGCTAATTTTTCCTCTTACGCGAACGTGAAGCCCAATCGCAAACGCAGTTCACAAGAATCCACCCCTTTGCGAATGTGGATCATTCCTTGCGAATTCGAAAGCTAAAGTTTCACTATCCTCCACAGACTCTTCATGAACGCGAGTGTCCACTCACGAACACGAAGAGTAAAAGTCTGCAACAGCTGAACCTGAAATTCTACAACTTTTTAACAAGCATCAACAAATCCTAAAACCTTATTCAAACTTGTACCAATCTTCAAAATACCTCAAACGACATCAATTCAAACCAACACATTGATTTAAGCCTAAGTTTTTCAAAATCTTCCGAATTACGCATTTGATCAAAAAGTCTATCAAACCTCGTCTGAACGACCTGAAATTTTGCACACTTATACCAAATGACATGAGGGAACTACTGCAACTCTCGGAATTTCATTCTAACCCTCGGATCAAAATCTCACTATCGAACCGGAAACTTCAAAAATTTAACTTTCGACATTTCAAGCCTAAATTAGCTACAGACTTCTAAAACACAACCCGAACACGTCCGTAAGTCCAAAATCACCTAACTGAGCTAACACAACCATGGAATTTCCATTCTGACACCGTCTTCACATTATTCCGACTATGGTCAACTTTCTAACACTTAAGCTCTCATTTAGGGACTAAGTGTTCCAAAACCCTCCGAAACATAAAACTGAACATCCCGACAAATTAAAATGGCAGAAATAAACTTGGGAAAAACAGTTAATACGGATTGAGGCGTTAATTCTAAAGACGACCAATCGGGTCGTCACATTCTCCTACACTTAAAAATTCGTTCGTCCTCGAATGAGCATGGAGACATACCTGAAGTAGTGAAAAAATGAGTGTAACAGCTGCGTATATCCTTCTTGGTCTCCCAGATCGCCTCTCGACCAGCTGACCCTTCCACTAAGCCTTCATTGATGCAATGTTCCTTTCTAATCTGCCTATCCAATATTGCCACTGGCTCCTCAACATAAAAGAGATCCTTGTCTAACTGGACTGCGCTAAAATCCAACACGTAGGACGAATCACCATGATACGTCCGGAGTATCAAAACATGAAATACTGGATGAACTTCTGCCAGGCTGGGAGGTAAGACAAGTTCATAAGCAACCTCCCCAACGCGCCACAATATCTCAAAAGGGCCAATAAACCTCGGACTCAACTCCCTTTCTTCCCAAATATCAAAACGCCTTTCATAGGCAAAACTTGAAGCAGAACTCACTCTCCAACCATATAGGAACATCACTAACCTTTCGATCTGTATAGCTCTTCAGTCTGGACTAGGCTGTACGGAGTCTATCATGAATCACCTTGACTCTCTCCAAAGCATCCTAAACTAAGTCTATTCCCAATAATCTATCCTCACTCGGCTCGAACCAACCCACCAGAGATCTACACCGCCTACCATATAAAGCCTCATACAGTGCCATCTGAATGCTAGATTGATAATTGTTATTGTAAGCAAACTCCGCGAATGACAGGAACTCGTCCCAATATCCTACAATCTCTATCACACACGCACATAGCATATCCTCAAGAATCTAAATAATACGCTCGGACTACCCGTTCGCCTAAGGGTGAAATGTTGTATTCAACTCTACCCGAGTACCCAAATCATGCTGAACGGACCTCCAGAACCGTGAAGTGAACTGAGTACCTCTATCTGAAATGATGGAAACTGGAAAACCATGCAGACGAACGATCTCCCGGATATAAATCTTTGCCAACTGTTCCAAAGAATAAGTAGTACACAGAAGAGTGAAATGAGCAGACTTGGTCAGCCGATCCAATAACCCAAACAGCATCGAACTTCTTCAAAGTCCGTGGAAGCCCAGATAGTCCATGGTGATCTACTCCCACTTCCACTCCGGAATCTCTATCTGCTGAAGCAATCCACCCGGCCTCTGATGCTCATACTTCACCTGCTGATAGTTGAGGCACCAAGCTACAAACCCAACTATATCTTTCTTCATCTACCTCCACCAATAGTGCTACCTCATATCCTGATACATCTTCACGGCACCCTGATGAATTGAATATAATGAATTGTGGTCCTCCTCTAGAATCACCTCCTGAAGCCCATCAACATTGGGTACATAAACTCTATCCTACATCCTCAACACTCTGTCCTCGCCAATGGTTACCTATCTAGCATAGCCATGCTGAACCTTGTCTTTAAGGACAAGCAAATGAGGGTCATCATATAACCGCTCCCTGATACGATCAAATAAGGAAGACCGAGAAACCATGCAAGCTAGAACCCGAGTAGGCTCTGAAAGATCCAATCTCACTAACTGGCTGGCTAAGGCCTAAACATCCATCACCATAGGCCTCTCTGATGCGGGTAGATAAGCAAAACTCCCCAAACTTTCTACTCGGCGACTCAAAGAATCAGCCACTAGATTGGCCTTGCCTGGGTGATACAGGATAGTAATGTCATAATCCTTTGGCAACTCTAACAACCCCCTTTGATGCAATTTTGATCCTTTTGCTTGAACAAATGTTGCAAGATCTGATGATCAGCATAAATCTCACAAGACACACCATATAGATAATGACGCCAAACCTTTAGGGCGTGTACAATGGCAGCTAACTCAAGAACATGGACATGATAATTCATCTCATCCATCTTCAAGTGTCTGGAAGTGTAGGCAATCACCTAACTATCCTGCATCAATACTGCTCCAAGGCCAACTCTCGAGGTATCACAATAGATAGTATAAGACCCTAAACCTGTAGGCAATATCAAAACTAGGGCCGTAGTCAAAGCTGTCTTGAGCTTCTTAAAGCTTGCCTCACAATCTTCCATCCATCTGAACGGAGCACCCTTCTGGGTCAGTCTAGTCATAGGGGCTTTAATCAATGAAAACCCCTCCACAAAACAACGGTAGTAACCCGCCAAACCAAGGAAATTGCTGATCTCTATAGCTGAGGATGGCCTGGGGTAACTCTGCGCTGCCTTTACCTTCTTCGGATCCACCCGAATACCCTCACTCGATATCACGTGGCCTAATAATGCCATGGAATCCAACCAAAACTCACATTTTGTAAACTTTGCATATAGCTTCTTTTCCTTAAGAGTCTGAAGCACTATCCTGAGGTACTGCTCATGATCTTCCCGACTCCAGGAATATACCAGAATGTCATCAATAAAGACGATGACAAAAAATTCAAGATATGACCGGAATACACTGTGCATCAATTGCATAAAAGGTGCTGGGGCATTGGTCAGCCCAAATGACATAACAAGAAACTTGTAATGACCATACCAAGTCCTAAAAGCAGTCTTCAAGATATCTGGCTCCCATCTTGTTTGTGAAGAAAAAGGATGGTTCTATTCGTATGTATGTTGATTATCGCTAGTTGAACAAGGTTACAGTGAAGAACCATTATCCTTTGCCTCGTATTGATGATCTGTTTGACCAACTTCAGTGAAAAACCCTTATCCAACAATTCCTGTAACTGATCCTTCAACTTCTTTAACTCAGGAGGAGCCATACGATATGGAGGAATAGAAATGGGTTGAGTGCCCGGCAGTAGATCAATACCAAAATCAATATCTCTATCAGGCGGCATGCTTGGAAGTTCAGCTAGAAACACATTAGGATAATCTTGTACTACTAGGACTGAATCAACTGAAGGGGTATAAATACTGACGTCTCTCACATAAGCTAAATACACGTCACACCCATTCTCAACTATACTCTAAGCCATAAGGAATAAAATAACTGTACCTGGAGTGTGATCTAAAGTACCGCTCCACTCAATACGCGGTACAACTAGCATAGCCAACGTTGGCGTGAAAATCAAGGATAGCATAATGGGGTAGCAACCAACCCATGCCCAAGATAATATCAAAATCAACCATGTTGAGTAACAATATATCGGCTCTGGTCTCAAAACCACTAAGAGCAAACAAACACGACCGATAAACACGGTCCTCGACAAGAGAATCTCCCGTAGGAGTAGAAACATAACATGAGAACTCAAAGAATCCTGAGGTACATCCAAATGCATAGCAAAATAAAAGACACATAGAGTAAGTAGAGCCTGGATCGAATAGAACCGACACACCTCTGTAGGAAACCAATATAATACATGTGATGACAGAATCAGAGGCAACAACCTTAGTACAGGCAGAAATGGCATAGTATCTGGCTTGGCCTCCCCCTCGAGGGCATCCTCTACCTCCCCGACCTCCACCTCTAGCTGGCTAAGAAAGGTGGGGTAGCAGCTAGAGCTGTAATCATAGCCTGAGAACACTACGGGGCACGCTGTGGATAATAAGTCTGTGGAGGTGCGCCCCTCCCAAGTTTGGGGAAATCCCTCACCATATGGCATGTGCCAACACACTCAAAAAAAGATTTGGGAGGACATGATTGCTGTGATTGGCTTGGGCCAGATCCGCTGGACTAAACTCTGAAAGTACCCCGTGTAGGAGGCGTGCTAGAAATCGGAGGTGCATAATAAGGCTCTTGAGATCTACGAGGAGCTGGAGCACTACTGGCTGCTAGAAGAGCTGAATGAACATGGGGACTCATATATCCCCTACCATGACCATCTGCACCTGGGATACGAGGACCAAACTAATAGCCCGGCTCTCGAGACCTCTTGGCCTCCCTCTCCTCGCTCTCTCCCTAGCATGCATACCCTCAATCCTTCTAGCAATGCTTACCTCTTGTTGACTATCCATCTCCAACTCACAGGCCATGCTAGATCTGATGCTGGGAATAAGGCCCTCAATAAACCAGTGAACCCTCTCGCGCACAGTAGAAACCAAGGCTGGTGCATGCCTAGTCATACTGGTGTAACAGACAACATACTTTGAAACGGTCATAGCACCCTGGCACAAATGCTCAAACTCTGTGCGCCATGTGTCCCTAAGGCTCTGAGGATCATACTCCCTCAAGAACAGATCTGAAAACCTAGTCCAAATAAGTGAAGTAACATCATCTGGACTATCTAACTCAGAGGTATGCCATCACTCATAGGTGGCCCCTCGAAGCTGGAAGGTAGTGAAAGAAATCCCGCTAGATGAGATACCCATGGTACAAAGAATGCGGTAACACTTATCAAGAAATCCTAAAGAATCCTCCGATGCTAGACCACTAAATACAATAGGCTTGTACTTCTTGAACCTCTCAAGCCTTAACTGTTCATCCTCGGTAGCCGCTGCCCTATCCTCGGGCTGAATTGGCACTGCAGACGGTACAAGAATAATATTAGGGACCTGCTTAACATGCACTCGCCGCTTAGGAGTGCGGGAGGCGGGAGTATGTGATCCTCCTATGACCTGGGATGTGGCTGCAGCAAGAGGAAGCAACCCAGCCTGAGCCAAAGTGGTATTCACGCTCATGAACTGTGCTAGAGTCTCCTAAAGAGCTGGAGTAGTAGTAGCAGTAGTAGGTATGTCATGTGCCTGGACTCCAGTAGGAACTGCTGGTGGTACCTCGACGGCAGATTGCATAGGTGCTCTTGCTACACCACGCGCGTGTCCTCGGCCTCTACCCCGGTGCCGAACTCTAACAGCTCTAGTAGAAGGTGCGACTGCCTGATCATCTCGAGTAGCATGTGTCCTTATCATATGTGAGAAAACAAAAGAGAGAAGTTTAGAATTGTGATGTCAAAATATCGCACGATAAGGAAACCAAATGAAGTGGAAATTTTCCTAACAGCTGCATAGCTTGTCGTAGATAAGTAGAGATGTCTCTTTATCGATCAACGAGACTTTAATAAACTAGCTTGTGATCCGTGACTCCTATGAACCTAGAGCTCCGATACCAACTTGTCACGATCCCAATTCTCCCTCCATGAACTATCGTGATGGCACCTAGTCTCAACGACTAGGTAAGCCTAAATTTGCGGAAAATAACCTAGGTTGCAAAAGTAAAACAATTTTAGAAAAATAAAGCATTAATATTGTTTAAAAGTGCCGCTCGGCATACACCATATATAAAACTCAAAGCCAATATCCAAATCCAAGACCCTGAAACCCGCGAATCACAAGCTAAGAAAAAGAGAAATACTATATAGCTCTAAATCTAGAATGTCTAACAACAAGAAGAGTTCTAAATACTAGAAAGCAGGAACAGAAAGGGACTCCTCGGTCTGCGGACATGGCCTCAAAGTCTCTAAGTCGCCTCCCTCAAGGATGGTAGGCTTGAGAAGTAGTATTGGATCTGCACACGAAAAATATGCGCAGAAGAGGCATGAGTATACCACAACGGTACTCAGTAAGTGCCAAGCTTAATCTCGGTCGGGTAGTGACGAGGAACATCAGGGAACTACTGAGGTTAAACATAATATAAAGTTTCAACAATATAAAATAAGCAGTATAAATGAGTTCAACAGTGAAATAAAATAGGTTATATGGTCAACAACAACTATACAAAAATAGAGTCACCACGGAAGTAAATACAGCTCTGCAGCATTAGTAACAACGAAGATCTCCCAGGGTACTCTCCTGTAGACCCCATTGCAACTGTCCAGTGGATCTCTCGAGATACCGTCATGTAGTCCAACTATAAATACGCGAGGATCTACTGGAATCCTGATCCGCAGTTCAAAACGTAAATACCCAGTACTGGGGGGAATCTACCAGGTGCATTCCCCTAGTTCCATATACTGTACAGGGGGATCTACCAAGAATCTAACACATAGTCCCAAAGTAAACAAACAAGGGGGAGTTATCGGGATCCCACATCCATAGTCCTAATGTAAATACACAGCAACAACAAAAAGATATTCGAAAATGGAAATTTCATATCAAGCAACAAGTAATTCTAGCCTAACATGCTTCACGTAATGCAATGAAGGCAATTTAAGTCAACTAAACATGCTTTTCTAACTAACTCATGCCAAATTTGCAAGTATAATAAAGCTAGACAAGAATTTCATTAAAATAACTTAAGAAAAAAAATGAGGTTTTTAATAATTAGCTCAAGTACGTGCTTGTCACCTCACGCACAAGGAATTTTGGATATCAAACATATCATATCCTAAGGGAAGGTCCCACACACAAGGTTAGACAAGCCACTTACCTCGAACAAGCGCAAGTCAACCCGAAACCACGCTTTTGCCACGAGTATCCGACTCTGAATGGACCAAATTTATTCAATTCAATTATATATTGTAAATAACACCTCAAGTAACTAACTCCACAATTAAATTCTATGCTAATATACGAAATTAGGTAAAACAACCAAAATTCCCCTCAAGTCCACATCTCAAAATCAGGTAATATTTACATTTCCAAAGTACTCATACTCTCACGAGCCTATACATACGAAGAACACTAAAATCAGAGTCCAAATGACCCATCAAATCCTCATTTGAAGGCCTCTTAAACTCAAGCCTAATTATACATTTTTTTCAAAATAGCTCACCACTAATTAGGTATATAATCACATAAAAATGAGTTACGAAGTCAAAAATGTTACCTCCAAGTGATTCCCCTTGAATCCCTCTTCAACCCTCTTCAAAAAGCTTCAAAATCATCTATCAATGGTGGAAACTAGACTAAAATTCAGGAAATAGACCCTTTTAAACATTCTTCCAAGGTATTTTAATTCCTTCTTCGCGAACGCAATCAAAGCCGCGCGTTCGCGAAGCACAAAATTGACTCTGACTAAAAACCTCTTGCGCGAACGCAACAAGTACCTCGCGAACGCATCCCAATAATCACGAACACGATGAGTAAACTCCACTGGGCCAATTTTTCTTCCTACGCGAACGCGAAGCCCAATCGCGAACGCAGTTCACAAGAATCCAGCCCTTCGCAAACGTGGAGCCTTCCTCACAAACGTGAAGGCTAAAGTTTCACTACACTCCAGAAACTCTTCGCGAACGCGAGGGTCCACTCACAAACGTGAAGAGTAAAAGTCTGCAACAACTGAACCTGAAATTTTGCAACTTTTTAACAACTAAAGATGATCCTTTGAGCATCCGAAATACACCTTAAGTCCCTAGGACCTCAACCAAAGGCATTAACATCTCCTAATACCTTATTTAAACTTGCATCAATCTTCAAAATACCACAAACGACATTAAATCAACCTAACACTTTGTATTCAAGCCTAAGTTTTCCAAAATCTTCCGAATTACGCTTTTGATCAAAAAGTCTATCAAACCTTCTCTAAATGACCTGATATTTTGTACACACATCCCAAATTACATGAAACAACTTTTTCAACTGTTAGAATTTTATTTCGACCCTCGGATCAAAATCTCACTATCGAACCAGAAACTTCAAAAGATTCAACTTCGGCATTTCAAGCCTAATTAGCTACGGGCTTCCAAAACACAATCCGAACATGCCCCTACGCCCGAAATCACCTAACAGAGCTAATGGAACCATCGGATTCCATTCTAAGGCCATCTTCACATTGTTCTAACTATGGTCAACTTTCCAACACTTAAGCTCTTATTTAGGGACTAAGTGTCCCAAAACCCTTCGAAACTTAAAATCGAACATCCCAACAAATTCAAATAGCGAAAATAAACTTGGGAAAAGCAATTATTAGGGGATCGGGGCATTAATTCTTAAGATGACCTGCCGGGTCGTCATAATATTTGGGAACTTTGACGCACTGGAAGCCTGGTTTAAGGTGTTGTGGATCCCTGCTATTATTTCAGAGCTGTTGTGTTTGAAGGTGTAAGTCCCCATGAAATTTCTACTCGAAACCTGAAGTCTCGTTGTGACAAATTAGGACCTTGTGTTCGAAACCCATAATCTGGGATTTACCTGTTCCTCAAAAAAGTTAAGGAATTATGTTTTCCATAAAAGCATGTTTTTGCCATCCGTTATGAGATTGTATAACAGTCATACAGACCGCATAGTCACCGTAGAATTAGGCAGTTTGATAGTTAATTTTGAGGTCAACTATGCGGCCAATCATGCGATCGTATATTCAATATGCAGGTCGCATAGTCATCGTATAATTCCCTTGAAATTTTTGTGAGAAGTAGTTCTGCGGTGCATTATATGAGTCCAGAACAGGTATGCATACCGTTTTCCTGTCGCGCACCAGACAATTTGTTCAGGTTTTGGGGCCATTTTGGTCTATTTTGCGGGCCGCGTATCCACTATGCGATCACATATTGTGTTGGGGCTCCTATTTTCTAGCTTTTGAAACCCAACCCTATCCCATTAAAAACACACACTAGACCTCTTTTATGTTATTTTTTACCACAAATAGAGTGAGAGAGGGAGCTCTAGAGGGAGAAACTAACTCTCAAACCTTGCCAAATCTTTAAAGACCTTCAAGCATAATTATTTAGGCTTTCAACCCAAGAGGTAAGAACCTCAGCCCTAATCTCTGGCTTCGAAATTCACACTAGAATGAGTAATTATCTTGTGGATTCATGGGTATAAGAATTGATTTCTTGCATGCATAAATATAATAGAGTATTGGGAGGTTGTGAGCTAAAAAGATAACAATTGGGGTATAAGATGACGAAAATCTCTCACAAAAGGATCCTAAAATCACAATACACACTTAGTGTTTGATAGTATACCTAAACGAGCTAGAATTTTAATCATGTCTCTAATTCTTGGTTCAATTTGTAATTTTCATAATATAGATTGAAGTTGCTAAGGGATTCAACATTTTGTAAGAACTTAAGGAAAGCTCTATTGAGGTATGTATGGCTAAAACCTCATTTTGTTAGAAATTGAGCTCCGTTGGTGTATATGCAAATGTGGTAAGATTAAAATTGGATTGATGAATTGATTTCTATTTCACATGAATTGGTTTTGAAACTGTATATACGTGATAGGGGTGTCTCAATATGTTTAATATACTATTCTTGCTTATTTAAAGATGTGTGAAGAATATAAACCATATGTTGGAATGCCTAGACCTCACTGTCAGGATTTAAACTGAGATTGTCATGCCAACCATGTGAAATCTTATCCATGTTTACACTTGAATTACTCTTGCTTGTGCCTATTATCCTGAATTGCAATAGTGGTATTGAAAGTAGACATGATGTGAAAATTGCGGCCTAAGTGCCAATGAATTGACATGATATCTGTGAAATAAAGTATCAAATGAGAGGATTAATGAGAAAGAGACAACGCCTAGGTAAGGCGGCCTAGACAATTGGGTAGTGATCGGACACCATATTGCACACATGGTAGTAATATACTGATATTGAATTCCAAAAAAAAAGGAAACAAGATGGCGATTGAGGTATATATCTCAAATGAAGCAATGTAGCCGGTGGATCATGATCGTATTCCGCTCAAGATAGCAGTGGTATTATGAACAATGATGAACATATGAAATTCCCCAACTAAAGCTATGGAAATTATGAGAAAGTTATAGGATTCTGTTATTTGATGATGTTGTGTTTGGTTAAAGCTTTTGATGGTCTCTTGTGATTTCCTTATTCTTCTATGATAGTTCTTTCTAATAAATTGGTGTATAGTCATACATACTAGTATTATTCCATGGAACTAACGTCCTCTTTGCCAGGGGTACTATAATATTTAAATGAATATAGGGGGCCCTATAGCGGACAGTGTAGATCGCAGGTAGCGGAGTATCCTCCTATCAGAAAATCTTGGTGAGCCCCTTTTCTTCCAGGGGTTATGTTGTACATATTTTGTTATAAGTTACAACTTTTGAGGTATGGCAGCGGCCTTGTTGCCGATATTGTCATAACTATCTTTTTATCCTTAGAGGCTCCATAGACATTTATGTGGGCTATATACGGGCAATGGATGGGTCCATAGACTATGTTGTAATTTCAAACTCCTATATTCTCTAAATCGTAAATGTATGGAATCTTGGCAAGTTAACTATAGTTTAAGGTTATGATCTAGAATGAACTATCAATATTGAAGGTTCAATCTTCCCTATTGTCTAAATAAACAAAAGTTTGATTTCCGTATTCATATTGAGTTGGGTAGAAAGTGTTTAATAAAGCTTTCTCGGTTGGAATCATTCGATTGAGCGCCGCTCGCGCCTCCCGAGGTTGGGGCGTGACAGAAAGCATGGCTCCCAGAATTATACTGGGCCTGCTAAGGCTCCCTATAGTGTAATGGATATTGTTATAATTTATTCATTCTGGGGTGTAATAATCTTTATAATAAAAAATTTGGGGCTTACTAGTAAAATCAAAGGGTAAATTTTCTTATATCTTTGAACTCGGGTAGATATCCTTCCTATAGGTTCCTTGGTTTAATTATGTGAATGTTATTACTTGTTTAGAGATCATGCCTACAGGATTATTCTATTTACGACTCTATATTTCCACATTCTTGGCTTACTAGAAATACTACCTCTAGGCCTTCCGTTAATTCTGCCTTTAGCAATCATGCATATGGGATTTACACATGTTTCAATTAAATGTGTATTAATGACTATGACTATAGGATTTCTATGTTTGATTTTCCAGTATTCTGTATGATTTCTACCCATATCCGGTTCATAGATATTATGCCTATAAGTTTTTAACTCAATCTGTTAGATATCATGCCCATAGGGTTTCAACTCAATCAGTTAGATATCATGCCTATTGGGTTTTAACTCAATCTATTAGATATCATGTCTATATGAGGTAAAATCAGTTTCAATTCAGATACCATGCCTATAGGAACAAAAGAAATCAATTTCGACACTTAGAAATCATGTCTGTAGGAGCTAATTAATTCTCCAAATTAGAAAGCATCCCTATAGTATGTAAGTAGATAAAATCTTTTACCATGAGTTAAAAATCAGTAATTTGCTTAGAAATCATGTTATAGGGGCTTTAATCAAATTTTAGATATCATTATGTTTTTGTTATCAAAAGGCAAACCTGTAGGTTTATTAAGAAGTCTAGGACTAAAATTGTGATTTTTTGCTGCTTGGAACATGCCCAGATTTAAAATATTAACAAAAAGCAGTAGGCAAACTGATAAGTACTGCTGCTCGCTTTAATAAAGCTGTTATATATTCTGTTCATGCTCATCAAGATATCCTGCCTATAGAATTCTAAACTATAAAGTATTGTTTGTTTGAATTGTGTGCATTGTTTGGCTATTTGTGGAGGTTAACATGAGCCCATTCAATTTCTCCTTATGTGATAGTCCTATATAAATTGTTTTGTCGCTTAGCTTTCTCATTTTAAGCAACATAGGTTAGTCTCGATCCATCTGAAATTGAAGCCCTAAACACATCCAGGACCATAGGTAAGGACGGGTAGTGCATGCATAAGGTATGTATTAGAAGCTACTAAAACGCTTAGGTAACAACTGAAAGATAGTAATGGGGTAGTAAATGAGATGATGACCTGTGTGTTAATGCTAAAGGTAACACCCCAATTTTGGGGAAAGTTACCAAGTATTGATGAGAATGATCCTATAAGCTAAAAAACATAGGACCTATTTTATTCCCATCTTAATGTAATTTGTCTATTGCTTATTTTCCATAAGACTAATTTGCTTAATTGAGTTTGGTCGGGACCCATCGTTGTGGACTTCTAGGGGTGCCTAATACCTTCCCCTCAAGGTAATTTCGAGTTCTTACCCAATCTCTGGTGATGTAACTGGTTTCATGAGTTAATTGTTCAAGGTGCTCTAACACAGCTTAACAATCCATTAGGTGGTGACTCTTTAAATCTCTAACCCAATTCTAAAAGGAAAGGATTGTCCCAAAATGTCGAAACCCGGACTCCATGAGAAAAGAAGGGGCACGACAATAGACATGGCTCCTAAATGACTACATAGTTCAAGAAAAGTCTCACAACATTACTACTATTCAGATTATCGATATTACATATTATAAGTTATTAAGACCTATAGGCATGATCTCTAAGTGATTTATGCGATGGGTAGTGAAAGCGATTTGAAAACCTCAGAATTATTCTCGTTGATCATGTAGGTGTGTTTCATAAACGAGTAGTACTATTTTATAGCTAGGTTCCAATAGTTGGCAGATTTATTGTTTATTCCAATAGGTATGCTATCTAAGTGAGTAGCTCAGTAACACAACAAAAATAGTTAATTAGTTAGTCAGTTAGAGCCTTATATGCATGGTATCTAGCATAATATAAGATAGTGTAATCCTATAGGCATGTTATCTAAGAAATATACTGTAGTTGCGGAAATTTAATCAATAATTATTGACATTTGTTTCCTATAGGCATGTTGCTTAGTAACACATAACAGTAGATATGGGGAACCAACAAAGTACTTAAGCTCATACTTTGATAGTAAATAGGTCGAATGAGTGTGTGATTACTATAGGCATGGTTTCTACTAGTGTGCAACGCATGAGAGTCAATACAACAAGTAGAGCACATAGGTCTTATAGGCATTCTTTCTACCAATTTGTGCAAGAATTAAAATACCCTACCCGCTTTTACTAATCTCCCCATTTGTTCAATTATAAAATTACTAAATACCCATAATTAACGAATATAAGTTCAAATCCCATGTATTAAAAATTACATGCTTAGTATACATAGCAAGCCCAAAGACAGTAACCTAGTAAAGCCTGGGCCTTCAGCGGGCTCTTCCCTCATACATGCAACAAACCTAGGTCCAAACACACCTCGAACCTTAGAGTATATCAATTGTTCAATTCAAAATCACATAAGAATCCACACTAGGCCCAAAGGGAAGACCTTCTTACCCAGCACAGTCGATGTACAACTTAACCAAGCCAATTAACAGACTATACAGACAATCAACCTTCTTAACATTGACTAAGTGATAGAATTTGAAGAGATGTATTTTGTACTTTAGAAGCAAATATAGATGGTTGATTAAACAAAGAACATAAAAGTTAAGGAAATCGTCAGGACTTATAGGAAAAGTTGATATCACAGGTTTAAATACATAGCAAGATATAGCATATTGGACAGAAAAACATATAAAGAGAGTTAGGGTAATCAAGTCTTCTAAAATTATAGGATCAACATATAAAGGTGCACAATGCCAAACGAGTTCAGAATAGAGAATTGACCTAAAAGGTGTCAATTTGGTAATCATAAGTAGGAGACAAGTAGGGTACAAGTTTTACATGAAAGGCTTAACATGACAGCATATTCGACATACTAGTGACACAACTAACCAATATTAGGAAAACTTAACATAAGGCGGAATAGATCATAGTACAGTAACTTATGGCATATAAAAGGTGTAGGTTTGCTACGCATTAACATGTCAATTGACCATACATAAGAGAGAAAATGGGACTTTTGTCCTAAAATCCTAGATGGTGCTAATGATCAGGATTACAAAATACATATGTTGAAAATATATACCAAATATGGTATTAATAATGCACAAAGCTAATCCTTGCATTGCTTTTTCTAATACCTTCTACCAAATGACCCCTAAGACCCGTCTCCATCTCTTGCATGAGGCTAAACACTGCCTCTGTAATTGCATAAGGCAAAGCATTGCCTTCCCTTGCATGAGACAGATCATTGTCTCCATCTCTCGCATGAGGCTAAGCATTAGCTCCGTAATAGCATAAGGTTGCTTTTCTAGCATGAGACTAAGCATAGTCTCTGTAATTACATGAGGCTAAGTACTGCTTTTTCTTTGCATAAGAATAAATAATATCTCACTACACTACTTAAGACCAAGCACTATCCCCTTTATTAACCTCTGGCTAAGAAGTGCCCTCATCTCACACAAGACTAAGCCTTATCCTGTCTCGCCCTCGCATATGACCAAGCATCATATCTTTGCATTTAATAGGCTGAAACATCTCCACATTGTCCGAATACATCATCCTCATCGCTGGGAGACACCATTTCATGGCCTGGGGATCTCTAAAAATTGCACATCATTGTTCAAACGTCATAGTCCAGGGGCATCATCCTCATGGACTGAGATCATCATTTCATGGCCTGTAAATCCCACGGACATCATGGTCTACGTATATCATTCTCGTCATCCAAAGACAACCTTCATGGTCCAAAGGAAATTTGCATCATGTTTAAATTTTCACAATATCCTATGTATACATATATATTCGCATGCACCATATTTTATGTTTAGCAGGTAATTCGGAAGGTAACATTCTGCAAACAGGAGCAATCTTTGCTCCAATTTCGGTTCACAACGTTCACATCCTTCAATTTCTTCCAACGTAACTGATTACCAGTAATTGCCTACCTTTTACTCTATGACTGTTTCAGTATCTGCCTTGTGATACATACTTAACATTTCAAATTCGCATTCATGACTGCCAAAATAATCATTTACTTTCGATAATATCCTGCTCAGAAGAATCTTTTCGAATCCTACAATCACTCTTACAACAAATTCATCAGTTTCGTTCGCCATTGGATCCAGAACTACACACAGCTTGATTCCCATAACACCAGGGATATGTAGGCAACTCAGAAACCAAGGTTTGGCCCTCATTTTTAAAATCATATTATTCTCCATTCAACTCGGCCAAAATTGGTCATTATTTTTGTTTACCCGACAACTCTTTCATAATTTTGGTAAAGATGGGCAGCTATTGATACCCAATTTTACTCTCATATTTTTTCAAACAGTGTACATATTTTCCAAATTTCATTTTACATCATCACTTAGTCTACAAGAGTTATATGAGCATTTTCTCTAATTTTTAGAGCCTTAAAATTAATTTTCTTGTATTTAATTACTTGAATATTTATTAATGATTCCTCTACATTATTTTTTTGCAATGACTACCCAAATTATTATTTCCATCCATATACATATTTCAAATATTTTTACTTCACTTCATATGATTATATTAGTATTTTGTGCTATTTACACAATCTTCCAATAATGACTTATATTTTACAATTTATTGCATTTGTCATTTTATTCAAGGTCAAAATAAGTTTCTACATTTTTATTATCTTATATTGTTATTTCAAAGTATTAATTTCATAAATAACACATTTATATTTTTATTAAATTATTTTCCCCTTAATCTCCTATTTTAAAATTTGCACCAAATTAGGCTAATTTCGAACCAATTAAGGCCCAAATGAACCACCCCACTATGATCAACCCCCAGAAGCCCAAACCTAAACGAACCAATAGGTCTTCCCCATCCAAAATCCGAACCATCTCATTTTAAATCCCAGCCGTTGATAAAAAACAATCAACGACTCACAACACCCCCACTCCCTTTCCTTATATCCTTTGTAGTCTAACCCTAATCCCCATTTTTCTAAAGACAACCGCCTCTATTCTCTATTTTCCTCTCTTCTCCTTCACAAACCCTAGCTGCCACACCCTTTAGTTCTCTCTGATTTTGACCATGATATGGAATTCTCTAACGATTTGTCTTTCATATATGCTCCATCTCCGTGTTACTTACACAATTTTGGTATCACTTAGTACTTGCCTATTTTTGGCAAGTACCGAGACTAGAATCATCTGAAAACCATCTTTAATCTTCAATATTAAATGGTATTCCGTCTGTATACATTTATGGCAAGGCGATATGAAGTCGATTCACCAAAATCCTTGGTCGATTCTCTGACTTATGTCTAACTCGGGTTTAAAATTTTATACTTTTTCTTTTACCCGTTCCATTACTTACTGCATGTGGTATTTTATCCCTATATTTATGTTTGATTGGTTGTTTTCTTTTCTTTGCTTGTTCGATTCATACCACTATATAAACTCTTCCCTAATTCTCCTCTAAAGACTTAAGTTATCATTGCTATTGCACTCAATACATATCTCTCACCCGTTCATCTTCTATGAAATACTTGGCTCTTTGGCCGGGTGAAAGCGAAGGCTATAATATTATGAACCTCCTCTGATGCAAGCACTGCCCGGGGCCCTTACGATGCTTTTGTGAACTCTGAAGCATCGTAGATATGAGGTTCTTCTTACCAGTATTCCAAGCTCTTTATTATTCTTTTGCTCATCTAATTTTGCTACTGATGAGTGCATTTATCCCGTTGCCCAATATACACATACTGATCGACAATTGTGCCAAGCATGAACTCCAATCCTTCTGAACATACTTATTGAATGTATCTAAAATTGGTGACACTTCTGAATATACTTGATGCAGTCATTTTCCATAGTCATCCAGAAATACCCCGCTCTTAGTATTTTCTTGGTTAAGACAAAGCCATTTATGTGTAGTCCGCAAGTTCTGGCACGTATTTCATCGAGTAACCTAGATTCTGCATTGACATCGACACACCGTAGCAATCCTAAGTCTAGAGTCCTTATATATAAACTCCCCCACTTTGAAAGAAATGGTTGGCTAACCTTCGGAGTGCGCTTCTGAGTATGGGGGGCATCCTCTGGATATTCCCTCTTTGCTAAATATTCCTTGATGTCGTGGAACCACAAATTTCCATCACTCTATTCTTCAACATGAGCACAATAAGCTAATTGTTTATGAATTCGTATTGGAATAGGATAGATAAAGTTCTTGTCTAGGTGTGGTAACATCGAAGAAAAAGTGGCCAATGCATATCAAAACTCGTTCTAAACCCTCGGTTCATGTTTGAATTCTATCTTTGTAAACCTCTTGACCAGCTCTTGCACACAGTGCAAATATGGCAATATTTTGGTGTTCTTTGTATCCCATTTTCCTAAAACCCGGTGCACCAAAAGAACAAAATCTCTAATTACCAGCAATTCCTGAACGTTTATGTCAATAGCCAACCGAAGTCCCAAGATGCAGGCCTCATACTTTGTTATACTGTTGGTGCATGGAAACTTGAGTTTTGCGGAAACCAGTTAGTTTTGGCTAGTTTCTTATACCAAGATAGCTCTGATGCCTACTCCTTAGAAGTTTATTGCTCTATCGAATAATATTCTCCAACCATTCATATGCCTTGGTGATTTCTTCTCCTACAAATGACACCTCTTTATCGGATAAAATACGTTTTCAATGGTTCATATTCTCCATCAATGGAATTTTGTGCCAGATGATCTGCCAATGCTTGCCCTTTGACTACCTTTTGAGTTATGTAGATGATGTCCAAATCACTCAACAATATCTGCCACTTTGCTAATTTACTCTAGGCATGGGTTTTTGAAAGATGTATTTTAACGGGTCCATCCTTTGTATGAGATATGTAGTGTATGCACAGAAATAATGCCTCAACTTCTGAGTTATTCATGTCAAAGCACATCAAGTGTGTTCTAGTAAAGAGTATCGGACTTTGTAAGATTTGAATTTCTTGCTCAGATAATATATTGCTTGCTCTTTTCTTCCAGTCTCATGATATTTCCCAAGAATACAACCAAAAGCTCTGCCCAAAAGCGCAAATAAAGTAGCAAAGGTCTTCCTGGTTCTAGTGGGACCAAAATGGGTGGTTTAGATAAATACTCCTTGATTTTGTCGAAGGCCTTCTGGCACTCTTCAGTCCATCTTATTGCAGCATCTTTCCTCAGCATCCTAAAGATCGGTTCACATATAATAGTTGATTGTGCTATGAAACAACTGATATAATTGAGACGCCCTAAAAAACTCATTGCATCTTTCTTATTCTTTGGAAGTGGCAAGTCTTGTATAACTTTGACTTTTGATGGGTCTGACTCAATCCTGCGGTGACTAACGATGAATCTTAACAATTTTCTAGTAGGGACTTCGAAGGCACATTTTGCAGGATTTAGTTTCAGATTGTACCTTCGAAGCCGATCAAAGAATTTCTTCAAGTATGCTACGTGTTTGGATTTTATGATAACACCATCTACGTATACCTCTATTTTCTTGTGTATTATGTCATGGAAAATGGTTTTCATGGCTCTCATATAGGTGGCTCCAGCATTCTTCAAACCAAACAACATTATTTTGTAGCAGTAGATTCCCCATGGTACGATAAAGGCTGTCTTTTCGGCTTACTCTTCATCCATCAAGATCTGATGGTACCCTACGAAGCAATCCACAAAGGATTTGAATTCATGCTTTTCACAATTCATGAATAATATATGTATATTGAGCAACGGGAAATCATTTTTGGAACTTTCTCTGTTTAGATCTCGGTGATCAACACACACTCTAACTTTTCCATCTTTCTTTAGAACAGTCACAATGTTGGCAAGCCAAGTCAATATTCGACCACTCGGAGAACCTTGGCTTTGATTTTCTTGGTGAACTCCTCTTTTATCTTTGAACTCATATCCATCTTGAACTTTCTAAGCTTCTGCTTTACCAATGGTTGCATGATATTGGTGGGTAGCTTGTGGGCCACGATGGATGTGCTCAAACCAGTCATATCATCGTAGGACCATGCAAAGATATGTTTATACTCTTTTATGAACCTAACATACTCTTCCTTCTCTGACGGTGACAGGTGAATGCTTATACATGTTTTCTTGACCGTTTTGGAATCCTCTAAGTTAATTGCCTCACTTCCGTCCAAATTAGACTTTAGTTTGTTTTCAAAATTTTCTACTTCTCTGATGATTTCCTCGGGTATTATATTATCTTCTAAATGCTCTGAATCACGATCTTTATGTTGCATTGTCTCATTATATATCACAGTCGTGGGTTCATCAGGATAGGTAATAATAATGCTGTAAAGAATAATAATAAATACAAAAAATAGCAACACATTAATAAAATATAGAAAATGTTAAAAAGTGTGGCTCGATGACTCGAGCAATTATTTCAAAACAATATATTAAAAATGTCTTGAATGCTCAAAAACTATATAAAAATAATTGATGTTAATTTCCAGTATATTAGGAACTCGACGGGCCCCGGATGGGGCATACTCTAGTTCTTGAGAATAATTCCTTTCTCCATGATCGGAATTGTAAGGTCTTTCTCCTCCCCCTCCTCAACTATTGCACTGTAGTCCATATCTTCTTCATCTAGAAATAGCTTCCTCTTGCCAACTAAGACTTCATCTTCCTCAGATCCCTTCATTATGTTCGCTTGTTGGAATGTCTAATGCAGGGGTGGTTCTGATTTTTCCAGTGGATAATAAGGATCATGACATAGTGGTGACCAATCCTAGTACTCTTGCCAAGTATTTCATACCCAAGCCCGAAATTTGTGCCATCACGCTTTGGTTTTATCGGTTTGGTGATCCCTTAGAGGTTTTGCCCGAGAACCTTGCCAGGTTCATACCCTGTCCATAGTAATATGCTGTATGTCTTGTTACTCCACCATTGATTCTATTCAATTACATTGACTCACTCAATGTGATGGTACTTTTCTCTACCTAGCTTCTTCCTATTCTCGATGACTAGAACGATTTGATTAGTGTAGATGGGAGTACTTCCATCTCTATGACTAATCACCTCCTCATGATTTCACTAAAACTTCATAGCCTGATGCAGAGTTGAAGCTACTAACCCGGTTTCAGGTATCCAAGGTCGTCCTAATAATAGGTTATAGGTAGCAGATATATCCAACACTTGAAACTCAACATCGAACCAGGTAGGACCCATTTGTAGGCTGAAATTGATTTCTCTGCTGGTGACTCTTTGAGATCCTTCAAACGCCTTCACATTCATGATTCCAATTCATATCTCGTGCAAGCCTTTACCTAACCTCTTCAGAGTAGTCAGTGGGCATATATTAAGTCTTGAACCCCCATCTATCTGGACCCTAGCGATGAACTTATCCTCAAATTGCACTGTGAAGTGTAGTGCCTCATTGTGACTTAGTTCCTCTGGTGGTAACTCATCTTTATGAAAGGTGAGTTTATGGATCTCCAGTTCTGCCCGACGATATTGGCTATCTCCCCACTAGTGATGTTAGTGAGTACATAAGCTTAACTTAGCACTTTCGTCAAGGCATTCCTATATGTGTCAGAGTTTTACAACATTGACAAGATGGATACCTAAGCGGGAATTTTGTTCAAGTGGTCAACAACAAAGTATTCTCTCACTTGTACTTTTCTCCAAAGGTCATCAGTGCCAGTCTCAACAACAAGCGGCTTAGATGCAACTTCATTACTTGTTCCTCCAGGTGCTTTGGTGTATAAATCCTATCAGTTTTAGTCATGCCTTGTGAACACCTATTTCCTCCATTTTTTCTTTTCCTTTTCTCCTTGCTTCCACAACATAATACCATGGGATAAAATCATATTTGTAAGATGGCGTGGGAGCTACCATCATAGTGAAAGATGTAGTTACCTCAACTTCAAAAGGTGCTTGGGTTTGGACCACAAGGGGTGTGAGGGTTTCTCAGATGAGTCCGATTGACCCCTATGATCCCATTCCTTGCCAGTCTTTATCACATTCACTCCCTCCCCTATGTGGTCCGAGAAAGGATTGTTACAAATTTTGGTTCAGTTTCCTTTTCCTGTATGACCTTAGTGTCAATTAGTGTCTGGATCTTGTCCTTCAGTGTATGGCGCTCATCAGTGGTGTGACTCTTCATGCCTGAATGATAGGCACATATTTTGTTGGGGTGGATCCATTGAGAAGAATTATCCATAGCAACAGCAGGAATATGAGTGACATAACCAGTAGCCTTCAGTCTCTCGTATGATTAGTTTATAGGTTCAGCAATTGAGGCGTAAAGTCTAGGTGGAGTACATTCAAAGTTTGGTCTTGGCTTTTGGTAATTTTAGCAAGCGGGTGGTGGTGAGTGATAAAATACGGGTTGGATGTTATATGTGTGGTAAGTGGTAGCAGGTTGTTGGTATCTGGGGATAAAAGCTTGTATGTGGGTGGAGGTGTTTGGTATGTGAGAGGAGACTTAGGACCCTAAGCTACCATTATAGCACCTACTTTTTTCTTCTTCGAAATACCTCCCGATTACAAAGATTTATTTGTGGCCTATAGTTCCTCGAAATTTGTCGCCATTCCACTCTTTATCCCTTCTTATATTCTTTCTCTTAGCTAGATGATGTCAGAGAATTTATGGGTTTCAATAACCATCAGCCTTTCATAGTACTACGGATCTTGAGATTTGATGAAGAACTTATTCATTTGTTCTTCTACAAGTGTTGGCCTCACTTTTGCAGCTTCAGATCTCCACCGAGTAGCAACTCGCAGAAGGTTTCCGTTGGTTTCTTCTTGAGATTTTGAATGTAGAAAATGCATGGTGTATTTTTTGTGTTGAACTTGAATTTGTCCATGAAGTCTGATGCCATGCTTACCCAACTAACCCACTTCTTTGGGTCCTCACTGATATACCAAGACAATGCGTCTCCTGTGGGCTTCTCATGAACAACTTCATACGGATTCGTTCATCTTTGCCCATTCCTACAAGTTTGTCATATGTCCTTAGATGCACATTCGAATCACCATTTCCATCAAATATTTCAAACTTGGGAGGTTTGTCACCCTCTGGTAGTTTAACATCTGGTTGAATACACAAATCCTCATAGTTCAAACATTCAATGCCTATACAACCTTCGACACTCTAAAATATACTATTGAGCTTCTTGGGTTCTTTTTCCATGTTCTTAATGAGTAGATGTTTCTCGGTTGGTTCAGGAATGTATAGGGTTTGTATCAGGGTGTGGGGTAAAGTTTCCACATATGAGGTTGCTTTGATGAACTCCAAGAATCTGGGCATAAGGGTGGTCATTGGTTGACTTTTAGGTATCATGAGTAGGTTGTGGTGCATTCTATGGATTGTGATAAGTATTGGTTTGTGGTTATTGAGGAGTAGGTACCGGTGGATGGTTAAGGTTTGAGGAGGTATGGGTTACTGGTGTGGTGTATGAGGATTTGGCGGTGGATTTTGGTCTTGTGTATTTTGGGGTGGTGCTTGGTTTTAGGTAGTTGGATTTTGATGGTTAATATTAGGGACATTGAGGGTGGTAGAAAGGTTTTCCAAGTTCCAGACCTGATCAAGTTCTCTATATAGCTCCAGGATTTTCTGTTTTAGACATAAAACCAGTTCATTCTAGGCCGGAGTACTTCGTCCATCTGAGGTTTTGACGTTCTCTGTCATAGTAGCATTGTCCTTCCTGATACCAGTCAAATCATTGATTCCTTTCCCTTTGATTCTGCCTTTAAGATCTATTGGTGGAGGAAGAGCCGGAGGACCACTGGATCTAGTGTGATATGCTTACAATGTCAGTGTGCACAAATAAACCTTGGGGAATAGGAATAATAAAAAGAAAGAAAAAGCAAAAAGTAACCAAGTCAGTAAGGGGTATTGAAAGAATTCTTGCTATTTTAAACATGTTTTGCAAAGTAATGCAATAAATTTACGTCCTAATTTGGGGGACCTCATTGTGCCCGTGGTAGGCCTAAGCGGCACATAGACTTTGAGAAAATTGATGCCAATAATTGCATCATTTCATAAATGCAAAAATGAGTCAACCCCTTACTAAATTGATAATAATGATAAAGTTACTAATGACACTTGGCCTTATTACAATTGAAATCTAAGACTAAGCTAGAAAGTAGTAAAAAATAGTATTTCCTAATCTACTTAGTCCTAGAAGGACCTTCTCCGTGCTTGGCTCTCTTGACTCCATCAATCAGGTTCCCTAGATCGTGCATATCTAATAATAAGTAAGCCTTTTCTAGATTCCCTCCTTCACTGGGATCCGTGTTTTGACAATCTGATCCTATTTATCATATTTCCCTCAATCCCCATCAATCCTTATTCCAGGTATTCCAATCTCTCTGCTGACTTAGCAGCAATTTCCTTCTAATCGTTTATCTCCTCTATATCCACTTTGTGTTGTTCCGGATGTCTACACTCAGACTTGAAAAGCCTCTTGTGCAGCCTCTTATACGTGACATATTCCTCAGCAACATCGTCTATGATCCCGTTTCTCAGATTAACTCCGGGCTTGACTTCTCATGCTATATCGTCTACCAACACTGATGGGTAGAAGTACACATGACCAGCTTGAATTGAATGACGCCCCCTTTAAAATTTTCTTTGTATTGGACCATGTTGGAAACTCGGGTTATGACCTATTTTCTTCCCGCCTATCTATTTACCCTTATAGGAGCATAGAGATAGATGCCTCTCAACCTGATCAGTAACAGATGAGTAGTCTCTCTTGACCTGATGATGAACTCACTACTAGGAAACCATTCGAACATCCAATGTACCTGCTCGTTTGCCAGATTACTGAAAAAACACACCCAACTTATATCATTTATAAGTTTTTCAAACCTGTCTGGGATAAATGTCATTTTTTTGGGTAATGGTAAGCTATGTAGTCACTCAATGGTCGTTGTAAAATTTTTTGGCGATATTCTCCCCTCTGAAAATGTTCCAACAGCCAAACTTGTAGTAACATATTATAACCTTCGAAGTGTCAGAATCTTTGCTTGCATCGATCTAGAGCGTGGTACATTTCAGCTAAGATCATGGGAATGATGGTATAAGCTTGTACCTCGATGCCTTCCATCAAAGTCCTACCGACCATGGCCAAACGGGTATGAATTCTTCCCTATTTCATTGGAAATATTAACAGCCCCAAGAAGCAGATGATGAAGACATAAACCAGCGGTGCGTCCAACCTAAATAAGTAATGGAGAGTTTCTTATGATGAAGGCGATACGACTTACTTTGCCCGTAACACTCATAATAAATTCAAATGGGATGTATGATCTTCATAAACAAAGCAACTCATCATTTTTATTAAAACCTAGCTGTGAGCACATGATTTTTACCTGGTTGAAATGGCTCCTACAGAACTCTCCAAAAGCTTAGGATATTATTTAAATATTAATTTTTATTTAATCATGTGCCAGTGTGTGTTTATTAAATGCACGTTTAAAATTGTTTAAGATTTAATTGTTAAATAAGTTTGTTTTACAAATTAAAAAACAAAAAACATATTTCTGACATTTTCAATTATTTTTGGGTTTGATTTCAACTTGTTGCATTTTATTTGTGTTAATTAAGAGTTTTTGGTTTTTTAAATAAAATTAGGAGTAATTAAAATAAAACAAAGGAATAAAAGAAAAAGACAAAAAAATATAATAAATGCATTTATATAAACAGCCACGCAGGCTGGGGCACAATTGGGTCAGGTCTGAGTTGCCCAAACCTGTTTCCCCTTTTAAAAACACATAACCCAGCCCAAACCATGCCACCCACGACAGGCAATCCCTGGACCTTACCCCCCCCCCCCTCCCCCAAACCATGCCACCCACGACTCCCAAACAACCTCAACCGCTGAACGAATTCATATCTGAGACCTCATTGGGGTCTTAGAATCACAAAACGCTTTCTAAACTGGTTACACATCATGCCAGTTATCCTAGGAGATTTGAAACCCCTATGGAAGGGATGAAGAACCAATGAAATGGTCTAGAGTGGACATGCATAAAAAAAGCTAAGTATTCTGTATATTGGCTTTATCAGCTTTTAGATGTTTGATTTCCTCTTAATAATTGTTTGTTTGTCCAAAATTTAATATGAAATGAGTTAAGTAGTTATATGCCTATAAGGTTGAGGTCCCATCGTTTTGATTTCTCTTGAATAACTGTTTGTTTGTCCACAACCTCATATGAAATTGGTTCAGTAGTTATACTCCTTTGTTTGTTATTAGTTTGAAACCCCGCCGTTTCTTGAATAATTTGACATCCTGTGAATATTAGCTTCTTGATCGGTGTAATTCTCATAGTTTGTGACCTTCATCTCCTGATATTTATTTGCTTTGTCCCCTGATACTCTAATCAACTTGGTTAATTTGTTTATGCTACCAGGCATTTGATTCTTATAGTAATGTTAATCTTTGTTACTGGCATAATTCAAGCTGATTTGTGTGGTTGAATCTTTAATTGCTTTCTAATTTTAAATCCCTGTTTCAAGATTTATTTGAGTGATTTAATTAGGATTTTCTTGTAATAAATATTAGTTGATTGGTCTTCTGGTTGACAATGATCCATTGGTCTTAACACAAAGACACCCGAATGTTACAATCCTAAGTTAAATAACTGATAAACCCAATCCATATTAGGACACCTAGTTGTATGGATCCAATGGACCTGCTAGTCCAAGACCAAACCTTGGCCCATAACCCAAATACAATTGACCAGGGTCAAGGAGTAGTCAAGGTTAAAAATTTCAGGTGGGTAATTTAGGAAAGAAAGTAGGGGTATAAGAGGGATTTGAACCTTAAAAATCTGTTAATAATCTCCAGAACCTTCTAGTAAGGGACTAGAACACAATTTCTGCCTCAAACTTGAGGCACATGTCAGGAAATGAAGGACCATTTAGGAAAAGTATAAATCTGAAGCAAGGCCTAAAAGAAAAACAAGAGAAAAGCTGATGCCCTAAGGCTCCATTATAAAAGAAACCCCCTGAGCACATTTTTAAAGGGCTCGGAACCTTTCTTTCAAATTCTAGAGATAAAAATACATCTTAGCTCTTCTTATATCTGTGAACAACTATTAGTGATGTTTGGATACTTTTTGAGATTTAATTCTCTGCTGAAAATCCTGGGGATGCTGGTTCATTGGATGTTGCTTTGCTTTTTTGCTTGGTTTCCCTTACTCATAGGCGCCTTTTCCTTGTCAAAATTACAGGTGCATTTCAATGCTCCTTAATGTATAAAGTTCATTAGCTTTTTTGGAATAGATAATCCAGGCCTTATAAAAAAAAGTGAGTCACGTTAATTCAAGAAAATACCATGTGATGGCTCCTTAATTCATTAAAACAAATAGAAATATAGGAAGTGTCATTTAGCGAATTTCGCGGCCTTCCCATGAATTTTGAAGACATAGTTGCTATAGGAGCGTGTTTAGTAAAAATACCTTCCTAAATTCTGCTGCTCATTTATGTGACCCAAATCCCATTCTCAATGGAATTAAAATATGTCTAAAATTGCGGGTGCATTTATGTGACGCGATTCGCAATGTGTTTTAATAACATTGCAAATTTTCCTAAAAATATGTTAAATCGGTTCATAATCTAAAACTGCAGGTTAACAGGCATAGCAAATCATATTTTAGCCACTTATAATGAGTTTAAGCGACCGTGCTAGAACCATGGGATCCGAGGGTGCCTAACACCTTCCCTCGGGTCAACAGAATTCTTTACTCAGAAATTTCTGGATCGCAGACTCCAATTGGGCAGTCGAAATTCCCTCGATTGGGGATTTTAAATAAATCGGTGACTTGGGACACCAAAAGCCAAACCTATCCCAAGTGGCGACTCTTGAAACAAATAATTAATCCTAACTTGAATAATGTCACTTTAATTGGAAAAACTCTTATACACGTGTCATCTTTCGGGGTACCCACGTGTAAGTGAAAAAATGAGGTGTGACACTAGCATCTTTAGAAAATCGCGAGGGGTGAGATTCTCTGGCACTAGTAATCGTTGACTATCTCATAGTAACTTAGGGAAGCCTCCTATTTTCTAAGAGATGAGTCATTTCTCAATGTCACCAAAGCGAAAGAGAACTCTTTTCTCGTCCCAAAACATGATGACGACCTCAATCAATGCCTTATTTGGTCCGACATTAAGCAAATATGGAAAGTCCCCAAGTACCCCTCTCACATGATTCTTTTCGCAAGGCACAAAGTGTTTCCACTAGTCAAGTAGCAGGGGTGGGATGATTTGGACCATGCTGAACCAGGGGACTTCGTGCTTCATTTTATGAAAAAAAAATAAAGTTAGACCTTTCCCTCTCAAAATTCAACCACTTACATAATAATGATCAACATATTGGCATATTTCTCCAATTAATGCACATAAGATGATAGTATCCACTGTGATTGTAGAAATCCTCTCGGACTTTGGACAAGACTTATCTTAGCGGGCTATTACGTTAACAATGTTCTAACCTGTACTAGGTTTAACATGCTGCATGTACATTTGATATTGGAGTAAGTTTTTAATCTAAAAGGGTCTAGACTGATACTCTCAAGTGGATAACTTGAGAAGGAAAGACACGAGACTGTCGACTGCACCGCTGATCGATTTGTCTACCGCAAATAGGCCTTTCTGATTTACAAAAGGGTAATTTTGGAAGAACACAGACACTCATCAAGCGCCACTATGTTGATAATTTTCACAAGTGGAGTAGGATATGGAGAATATTTTATTCAAAGATAATAACACGTTGTTAAGTATTTGCATGATAAATATGTAAAAGCAATAAATAGAGTAGTAAGGCAAACATGAAAAACATAGAAAAGAAAGACAAAAGGAAGAAGTTAGTTTGTGGAATATATGTGAGAATGTAATAAAGCAAGTAAGGGAGTCGGGATATGAGAGGCATGAAATGGAAACCTTAAACAAGATAAAAGAAATGAAGAGTGGTAACAGAAAATAAATGTGAACATGGAAGGAATGTGCATGTCATAAAAAAATATAAACAAAGGTGAATACAGAAAGGGAATGTGCATGTAATAGCAGATTTAAAAAAATAAAGGTTAAGAAAGAAAGTAATCCACATAGATCTAGTTCATTTAGGTAAGAGCCTAAAAATCCTTCTTTTTCTCGCGAAATAGGGTTTCGGCATGTGACATCTCTTTTAAATGAGAGATAGAGTGTTAAAAGAACAATCACCACTTAACGGTTTTTAAGGTGCATTAGGGCACCTTTTATGCAGATAACTTTGTTTGACTAGTTAACGCCACAAATATCGGGTTAGGGCTCAAATTACCTCAAAGAGGTGTTAGGCACGCCTCGTGGTCCACAATTGTGGGTTCCGACCGAACTTAAGATAGTGGGGATTATAATTAGGCGAGATGATCAAATAAACAAAGAGGATAAAAGGTCGGAGAGTTTTATTATAACATAATGAGAATTGGTAAAAATCTTAAAGACTAAGTGTATAAAGGAAGGGGGGGGGGGGGGGGGGGACGTCCTAAGTTTTTTAGCCTAAAGGATCACCCCGTGCAACATAAATAATATTTTGCAACTCCTTTAAGATAGGGAGTTACTCATATTATTCATTGGGTACAGACTATCATCTCCGACTACCCAATTAGTACGTTAAAGTTGTTTATCTAAAGAAGCACTAATTCAATTCTAAATCGTACCCTATGCATGCACTACTCGTTTCATACCTATGGTATTGGAGGCATTAGACCTCTATTTGGGTGGTTCTAGACTTTACGTAGGTTGATCAAAATAATAAAAACTAAGCGACATTCAAAGTACGTAGGACTTCATGTAACGACAAGTAAAGGCCCAGATTAGCCTCCACACACAGACAACAAATGCACGCGGGCAGATTTCACATTATGTTTAGGCAGTTTCAGGTACAGGATATCATTTTAAGCCTATAGAAATGGCTTCTAAATAACTACACAGTTCAAGTAAAGTATCACGACAATGCTACTATTCAGATTATTAAGATTAAAAATTATAAGTTATTAAGACCTATAGACATGATCTCTAAATGATTTATGCGATGGGCTGTGATAGCCATTGGAAAAACTCAGAATTATTCTCGTTGATCTTGTCGGTATGCTTTATAAACAAGTAGTACTGTTTTACAGCTAGGTTCTAATATTTGGCATATTTATCACTTATTTCTATAGGCATGCTATCAAAGTGAGCAGCGTAGTAAAACAGTGGAACCAATTAATTAGTTAATCAATTAGAGCCCTATATGCAGGTATCTAACAAAATTTAAGTTAGTGTAATCCTATAGGTATGTATCTAGGAAATATACTGTAGTTGTGCAAATTTAATGAATAATTATCGACATTTATTTCCTAAAGGTATGTTGTCTAGTATAACATAGCAGTAGACACGGGGAACCGATAAAGTACTTAAGCTCATGCTTTTATTGTAAATAGGTTGAGTGAGTGTGTAATTACTATAGGCATGGTTTCTACTAGTGTGTAATGCATGAGAGACAAAACAACAAGTAGAGCACATAGGTCCTACATGCATGCTTTCTACCAATTTGTGAAAGAATTAAAATACCCTACCCGCTTTTACTAATCTCCTTATTTGTTCAATTACAAAATTACTACATATCCATAATTAACGAATATAAGTGCAAATAATTACAGGCTTACATAGCAAGCCCAAAAGACAGTACCCCAGTAAAACCTGGGCCTTTAGCGGGCTCTTCCCTCATACATGCAACAACCCAGGTCCAAATACACCTCAAACCTTAGAGTATGTCAATTGCTCAATTCAAACTCACACAAGAATCCACAATAGGCCCTAAGGGAATACCATATTACCCAACAACAACATATGCACAACTTAATCAAACCAATTAATAGATTACGCAGATAATCAACCTACTTAATAGTTACTAAGTGAGAGAATTTGAAAAGATGCAGTTTGTACTTTAGAAGTAAACATAGAAGGGTGTTAAACAAAGAACATGCAAGTTAAAAAAATAATCAAGACTTAGGGGGCAGGGCAAGTTGATATTATAGGTTCAAACACTTAGTAAGAGATAACATATTTGACAGAAAAATATATTAAGAGAGTTATGGGAATTAGGTTTTCTAAAATTATAGGATCAAGATATAAGGGTACACAATGCCAAACAAGTTCAGAATAGAGCATTAACCTAATGGATGTCGATTTGGTAACCATAGGTATGAGACAAATAGGGTACAAGGTTTACATGAAAGTCCTAACATGACAGCATATTCGGCAAACTAGTGACATAGCTTAACCAATATCAGAAAAACTTCACATGATGGGGAATAGATCATAGTACAGAAACCTATGGCGTGTATAAGGGGTAGGTTAGCTACACATTAACATGCCAGTTGAACATATATAAGAGAGAAAATGGGGTATTTATCATAAAATCATAAATGGTGCTAAAGATCAGGATTACAAATAGTAAGAAAACATATTTAGTGTAAACCTTAAAGCAGTATTGCAACATAAGATCCATATAGTTGTGGTTAGTTTGCAAAGAACGGTCGGTAAAACACAAGAATCAGTACTAAATGATTCATTCAAAATAGAGGGAGGGCTTCATAGAATCTTAGTAGCACCCAAAACAAGGCATGAAGAGGATTTTATAACTAACAATACATAGTCATGACGGTCCGATTCATTAAAAGAATACATAAAATAGGCAAACATTGAAACTCAAAGTAATACATGTTCATATACTAGAAAAATACAGAGGTACAAAATTGATTCCAGAAGAAAATAAGTAAAATAAACATAGAAGTGCATGCCATAGTGAAGAACACATATTAGCCTAACACAAACTAAGAACAAGCAGGTAACCATCACATGTATTCAACTATCAAAAAATTATAGAATATAGGGGGAGTATTGACGATATCACAGCAGTATAATATCATGGAATCACAACTAAATCATGCTCACAAAATTCAAACATATATAGGTATGCAGAAGAAAAATATTTAACATTGGAAAGGTCAAAATCAGTAACTAGTAGAAAAATTAGACGAGAAAAAAAATAAAGAGCTTAGAATACTAGTATCAAGAACCCCAGTTTCCGATGTTTCAGAGTCCACAAAAGCCTCGTAAGGGCCCCAAGTACTACTTGCACTGGAGAAGGTTGATAATATTATGGTCTTGGCTTTCAGTCGGCCAAAGACTCAAGTATTTCAGAGAACATGAAAGGGTGAGAGAGATGTATTAAGTGTAATAGCAGTAATAACTTAGGTCTCTAGAGGGGAAGTGGGGAAGGGTTTATATAGTGGTAGCAAAAACAAGTAAAAAAAGGAAAACAATCAATAAAACTCAAATATGGGAAGAAAATACCACATGTAAACGGAACAGGTAAAAGGAAAGTGTAAAATTTCAAACCCTAGTTCGATAGAAATCAGAGAATCAACTAAAGATTTTGGTGAATCCACTTCATATCGCCGTGCCATGAATGTATATATACTGAATACCGTCTAGATCTTGAAGATTGAAGATGGTTTTCACATGATTCCAGTCCCGGTACTTGCTAAACATAGGCAAGTACTAAGCGATACCAAAATCGTGTAAGTAACACGTAGATGGAGCATATATGCAAGGCAAATCGTAAGAGGATTCCATATCAGGATCGGAATTGGAATCGAAATCGGAGAGAATTAGAGGGTGCATCTGAAAGAGAAGAGAGGAACAAAGAGAATAGAGGAGATTGTCTTTCGGGAAATGGGTATTAAGGTTAGGTTATATGAGTAGGGGTGTACATTTGATATATCGATTCGATTTTTAACCTTATAGGTAATTACTTATCGATTATCGATTTTTACATATGCTTATCATTATTGTTTCAATGAGGTTTCAATTTTTCAATTTTGATTTATCGATTTTTGGGGCTAATCGATTACACCAATAAGAAAATTTGTGGGATTCCACAGAAAGTATATTGATATAAATACACCTAACTAATATGGACAAAAAGAAGCTAAAATAAGACGAACACCGTTTATAACATAAAAATTGTAACAACAAGCACATGCAATGAAACTAATGTAAGAGATCAAATGTATGCGACCAACACTCCAACAGTATAAAACATAAAAATACATCATCACATCTAATTCTATTTACTATTAATTTGAACTTCATTCCCTTGAGCTTTAAATATGATCATTCCTTAAATGTGGTAGATGAAATAATAAGGTTAGGAGCTTAAGATAAAAGAAAGGATATTATATAATACAGGTAATTTTTTTAGTATATCTTATCGATTAACGAGGGCAAAATCGAAATCGAAATCAATAACTCGATAAGAAAAATTTGGAAGTTGAAATCGAAATCGAAATCGATAAATCGATAACAAATAATCGATTCGATTTTGATTCGAATGCACACCCCTAGTTATAAGGGATATAAGGAAAGGGGGTGAGGGCGCTGTGAGTCATTGATTGTTTTTTATCAATGGTTGAGATTTAAAACGAGTTGGGCCGGGTTTTGGATAGGGCAGGCTTATTGGGTCGCTTAGGGTTTGGCTTCTGGGGGTTGATCAGAGTGGGCTGGTTCATTTGGACCTTAATTGGTCTAAAATTAGCCTAATTTGGGCTAGATTTTAAAATAAGAGATTAAGGAAAAAATAATTTAATAAAAATAGTAAAATAAAAATATAAACTATTATTTATGCAAATTAATATTTTAAATAGTAGAAGATTGTAAAAAACTTATTTTGACCTTCAATAAAATGACAAATGCAATAAATTGCAAAAAAATGGGTCATTTTTGCAAGATTGTGTAAATAGCCCAAAATACTAATATAATCATATGAAATAAAGTAAAAATATTTAAAATATGTGTATAGATGCAAAAAATAATTTGGATGATTAAGTCATCACAAAAAAAATAATTTAAAAGAATAATTAGTAAATATTCAAGTAATTTAAATGCAAGAAAATTAATTTTAAAGCTCTAAAAATTATAAAAAATTATAGAAAATACTCATATGACTCTTGTAGGCTAAGTGATGATGAAAAATGACATTTTGAAAATATATACACTGTTTGAAAAATATGAGTGCAAAATTGGGTATCAACATCGTCCAGATATCCTTTGGAGGGTATCAACACCGTCCAAATTTCCTTTGGAGATTTTAGATTGGAGTACAAATCATACAATCAATCAGTCCAAGTATTCAGAATATAACCTCGATAAACCAGCTCATCTTCTGCTCGTTTCTTCCTCTCTACTTTGATCGCATCAGTATCCTCCGGGGTAAATTCTGGTAGTGCAGCCACTAATGAACCAAGGACATAAAAAATTCCAGCGCAATGAGTAAGAAGATCATCTTGTCCTTACAATGAGTGAAGTTTGATCCACCAAAGCGGTCCAATTTGATAAAGTCTTTCGGATTCTCCACAGTAGCCAATAATTTCTCCATAGTAGAAATTACTGTTGAAAATTGTTAGAAAATATAGGTAAGTAATAGAGAAATATAAAGGCTTTGAGGCGTAAAAGATCACTATTTTTTAAGAGTTATTGCATGTATATACCATAGGAATTACAAGCAATTCTCTATCAGGATACAACAAAGCGTGAAATATATGAATAGATTTAATAAGGTACTTCTGGATGTTTTCCGTATTTATAGATAAGAAAAGGAGATTTTTTTTATATTGTTGTCCCTTTTCACGAATAACCACAACTTTTTTATTAATTTAAATTTAAATTTTAAGTAATAAGAAGATGTTTCAAAATAAATACGAAAATAAGATCAAAGTAAAAACTAACTAAATGGCTTGTGGCCATCGATGTGAGACTCCCACGTATTTACAAACTACTTTAACAAAAAGAATATAGCAGATTCAAAGTTTAAATCATATTATTGTTACATAAATATTCCTTGACATGTTGGACCTATATCAGATATGAGACTACGCGTACGCAAGATGTATTATTTCTAGCTTTCCCTTGGTTGTCCAGTTAAGCAGTATATTTCATAGCATGGGGATTTCTCAAATTATTTTTATTTTTCTCCTTCTGATTTCTTACACTTGCAAGTTCGAATTCATCCATAAACAGGGTTTTTATCATACATAAAATTTCAAAATAGAGTCGATTAAGGTGGTACTAGCCCAACCCAACAATTTCTCTAAAAAGACCTAAAATTTTAAAGGAAAATTATTAGCTATGTCCATGTATAAATGGGATCTTCATATGAATAGCCGATTATATTCATTGTTTACTTTTTCTAGTTATATACATAATTTATACATTAATTATACATAATTATATATATATATATATATATATATATATATAAAATATAAATTATGCATATATTATACCTCTATTGGCTATTTTTAGTTTAAGTGGTTGAGTAGATGGTTATTTAGATTAATTCTTCTTTATAAATAGCGTGGTCAATTTCATACAATATTACTAATATAAATGGGACTTTATATGAATAGCCGATCATATTCATTGTTTACTTTTTCGAGTTATATACATAATTTATACATTAATTATACATAATTATATATATATATATATATATATATATATATATATATATATATATATATATATATATATATATATATATATATATATATATATATATATATATATATATATATATATATATATGTATATATATATATATATATATACATATATATATATATATATATATATATATATATATATATATATATATATATATGTATAAAATATAAATTATGCATATATTATACCTCTATTGGCTATTTTTAGTTTAAGTGGTTGAGTAGATGGCTATTTAGATTAATTCTTCTTTATAAATGGCTTATGGGTCAATTTCATACAATATTACTAATATTAACCACTTAGTTATTTGTAGATAAAAAAAGGTCATATTTTTGCTTCTTTTTTAGTGAGTGATATTAGAATAGATTGGATAAATTTTAAGAGGTTCTGAGATATTGGGCTGATGACATAGTTTTGAGGTGGTTTGAATTGAAAATTTAAAGTAGAAGATGAAACATGAAAAAATAATATGTGTGTCACACGGTGTATCATTTGTGTATCATATTTGTACCAAATATATACTACATGTATATTAATGTATATTTTTGTGTGATATACATGTTTGATACATGTGGGGCTGAAGAACTTTTTGAACTCAATTTTAACAATTAGTTTTGACACCAAATCAGTCCAAATCACCTCCAATCTTCCTGAAAATTTATATATTGACTCTATATGTTTTCAATAAATTTCAACCATACCCACTGAAGGGTCCCTTTTAGTTCCGATTTTGGGGATCTTGTATATATATATATGTGTGTGTGAGTGTGTGTGCGCGCGTGTGTGTGTGTGTTTGTTTTTTCATCACCTTGTTTACTACCATATTTATGAAAATTTCTTTATGTCTTGCATTTAATGTTGTTGATCATGTTTAAATGTATGGAAAATGATTTTTGCGTGTGACTCTTGGAGAGAAAGTGCCTTATTTATTTAGGTTTCCAATTTTACATGTGCTTGGCTAGTTTGGTAAGTTTATGATTAATGGCTAGAAATTAGTAAGTTGGAACTTATTTGGGACACTTTTGTAAGATTCACAAATTTAAATCTTTCAACTTGTGACGAGCCTTTTTTGGGGAAAAGTGCACGGTTAGCCACTAATAACACATGTATTTACTCTTAAGTCACTCTTTGAAATATCTTTAGTCTTTAGCCGCTGTTTAAAATATCTTAGTCTTTAGCCACTGCTTTAATAAACTTTAACTGACTGGACGAAAATACTCTTCTGCTCATTTTCTTAACTCTTGAACTTAAACTTCAGGACTTCAGGACTACATGTCCTTAACTTTTGAACTTGTAACACTAAGTTGAGGACTTCATGACTACATGTCCTTAACTTTTAAACTTGGAACTCTACATTCAGGACTTCAGGACAACATGTCCTTAACTTTTGAATTTAACTTCAGGACTTCATAACTACATGTCCTTAACTTATGAACTTGTTAGTCTAAGTTCAGGATATACTGTCCTTAACTTTTGGGCTTTTAGCCTAAGTTAGGACCTATTTTATGTTAGAAATATGATTCCTACTAAAATACAATAACCTTCATATTGAACAATTTGGAATTACAACTACATGAGCGGAAGCTAACCTGAATCCATGAGTGGAAATTGTTGAACCTCCTTTGATGATTGTCCAAAGGTCCTTATGAAGATTGCTCCTTGATCCTTCCTTCAAGATTGTCTTGAAGTTTATGTCTCCACAAGAATTCCTTACAAGACTTGAATATGTGAATGGTTTCACAACAATAATAATATGACAATAACCAAAGTTGGTGTATGATTTTCCACAAGATTTGCAAGACAACAATGGAGTTTCTCTTGATTCAATGGGAGGAAGAAGAGATTATGTCTTGTAATAATGTGGGAACCATAACCCCCACTTTATAACTAAAGAGTTACATAACCCAAGAGTCACAAGAGTTACATAACTCAAGAGTCACAAGCATGTAACCATGGTTACATATATGTAACCTTAGTTAGCCCATCATTAACTAAGGTTACCCTTTTGGGTATCTACACATTAGTCCTACACTTTATATGACAATACATTGGCCCCCTTAACATAATGTCCATAAGACCACAAAATTAGGCCAAACCAAAAGATAGCACATAACATATAATTTATCCATATATTGTTCATATGTATGTAGATATAAGTCCATATATCTTACAATCTCCCACTTGGATGAGATACACATACATATGTACAAACCTTAGCATTATATGTTACAAAATAACCTTAGGAGCTCAAAATTTCTATCACAATAAAATTGTCATGAACAATCCGGTCCATCAATCATACTAACATAGGAACTAAGTGCTCTTCGTTACTCATTCGTAACTAGAACCAACATAGATCACGTATATCAATATAACCAACGACATGGATCAAGTGTAGGTATGTAGCATGGAAATAACATAAAGTGTGGTCAATAGAATGTCTATTTCCAACTGGTTCTCTTTATTGAGATCAATCATAAACTGTAAGAGTACAAAAAACTTTAAAACTGAATATCTGCGCAGATATAACTGAATTACTGAATTTCTGAATATAATGGACAATACAAACTCCCACTAAAATACATAATCCTTATCTGATTTGACACCCATACAAGCAATATGCTCATGAAATACTTTTGGTGTCAATCCCTTAGTGAGCGGATCTGCAAGCATGGAGTTTGTACTAATGTACTCAATGCACAATTGTCCATTTTGTACTCTTTCTTTAACAACCCGAAATTTGACGTCCATATGTTTTGCTTTCGTCAAACTACTGTTGTTATTAGCATAAAGGACTGCCGATCTGTTAACGCATAATAGCCTAAGTGGCCTTTTGATGCTATCAACAATTCGCAGTCCACCAACAAAATTCCGCAGCCATAATGCCTCATTGGATGCTTCATAACATGCCATAAACTCCGCTTCCATGGTGGAAGTGGCTGTAAGAGTTTGCTTGATGCTTCTCCAAGAGATAGCACCGCCCACAAGCATGTATATATAGCCTGAAGTGGACTTCAAACTATCCTGACATCCAGCAAAATCGGAATCGGTATACCCAATGATCTCAAGCTGGTCCGATTTCCGGTATGTAAGCATGTAATCCTTTGTTCTCTGTAAGTACCTCATGACCCGTTTAGCTGCCTTCCAATGGTCCATTCCCGGATTGCTTAGATATCTGCCTAACATCCCAACAATGTATGTTATATCAGGTCGTGTACATACCTGAGCATACATCAGACTACCTACAGCCGAAGCATAAGGCGTCTTCTGCATTTCCGAAATTTCATAATTATTATTTGGGCACTGTTTGAGACTAAACTTGTCTCCCTTAGCAACAGGGGTGTTGCCTGGTTTACAATCTTGCATACCAATTCTTCTAAGAACCTTATCGATATAGCCCTTTTGTGACAGACCGAGAACACCTTTGGAGTGATCTCGTTGTATCTGAATTCCTAATACAAAAGAAGCTTCACCAAGATCTTTCATTTCAAATTTCTTTGAAAGAAATTTCTTAGTTTCATGCAATAATGCTATATCATTACAGGCAAGCAGTATGTCATCGACATATAAAACCAGAAAAATATACTTACTCCCACTGAACTTATGGTATATACAGTCATCGGCAATATTCGGTTCAAAACCAAAAGATGTAATGACTGCATGAAACTTATAATACCATTGACGAGAAGCTTGTTTGAGCCCATAGATGGATTTCTTTAATTTGCAAACCTTTTTCTCTGATTCATCCGAAACAAAGTTTTCAGGTTGCACCATATAAATTGTTTCCTCAATGTCACCATTGAGAAACGTTGTCTTAACATCCATCTGATGAAGCTCAAGATCAAAATGTGCTACTAATGCCATTATAGTCCTAAAAGAGTCTTTCGATGAAACTGGAGAGAAAGTCTCTTTATAATCAATGCCTTCCTTCTGAGTGTAGCCTTTTGCGACAAGACAAGCTTTGTACTTAATAACATTGCCCTCTGAATCCCGTTTGGTTTTAAAAATCCATTTACAACCAATAGGTTTAATACCTTCGGGCAATGTAACAAGCTCCCAAACGTCATTATCGCTCATAGACTTCATCTCATCATTCATGGCATCAATCCACTTTTGAGAGTTAGAACCCTTAATGACTTGACAGAAGTTGATTGGATCATCTTCCTCAAGTCCAATATCACTTTCTTGTTCTTGGATAAATACAACATAATCATCCGGAATTGCATTTCTCCTCTCTCTAGTGGATCTCCTTAATGGCACTTCAGTTTCTTGAGGTTGTTGAGTTTGATTTTCATTAGTAATTACAAGATCCTGATTGGGGAGATTTTCGAGATTGTCTTGAACTGGAGTTGTGTGATCCGTGTCAGGAATGAGAACTCCCTGACCAAGATCAACAACTTGAGGAAAAGATACATGTTCTTCCTCAAAGACAAAATCTCTAACAACTTTATCTCCCCACCCCCCAAACTCAATATCCTCAAAGAACCTAGCATTACCCGTCTCAAAAATAGTTCTAGAAGTGGGATCATAAAATTTAGAACCCCTGGATCTTTCAGAGTATCCAACAAAATAGCTACTAACCGTCTTAGCATCCAGTTTCCTTTCATTCGGCCTATAAGGCCTTGCCTCAGCTGGACAACCCCAAATGTGTAAATGCCTAATACTGGGTTTATGCCCAGTCCAAAGTTCATATGGGGTTTTGATTGTAGCTTTAGTTGGAACTCTATTAAGAATATAAGCTGCGGTTTTTAATGCTTCACCCCACAGTGAGTCTGGCAAAGTAGTACGACAAAGCATACTTCTTACCATATCTTTAAGGGTCCGATTTCGTCTCTCAGCTACACCATTCATCGTAAGACTGCCTGGCATAGTATACTGAGGGACGATCCCACACTCATCTAGGAATTTAGCAAATGGCCCTGGACGTTGTTCACCTGAACCATCATATCGACCATAGTATTCACCACCACGGTCAGATCTAACGGATTTAATTCTTTTGCTTAGTTGATTTTCAACTTCAGCCTTAAATGATTTGAACACGTCTATGGATTGGGACTTTTCATGAATAAGATATAGGTACCCATAACGAGAGTAATCGTCTATGAATGTGATAAGGTATTGTTGACCATTCCTACAAGGAGTAGGAAATGGCCCACAAATATCCGTATGTATCAATTCTAAGACGTCCGAAGCTCTCTTAGCACCTAATCTCGTCTTGTTTGTTTGTTTTCCCTTGATACACTCAACACAAATATCCGAATTTGAGGAATCAAGAGAATCAAGAATTCCATCTGACACGAGTTTCTTAATTCTTTGAATGGATATACGACCAAAACTTTTATGCCAGAGTGATATAGAATTCTCATTAGTTAATTTTCTTTTGGTACCACTTAAACTTGTATGCAAGGTTTCATTATTTGAGGTTATTGTATCAACCAAATATAGGCTATCAAATGTTGATAAAAGACCAGTACCAATAAGATTTGAATTCTGAAAGAGACTAATTTTTTATCACCAAAAGAACATGTATAACCAGATATGTCCAATTTGGGAACAGAAATTAATTGACTAATTTGTGAATATAAGTTCGGCAGGGACCCACAGTTGTGGACCAAGGGGGTTTCCTAACACCTTCCCCTCGAGGTTACTTCGATCCCTTACCCTACTATCTGGTAATGCAAACCAACCCAAGAGTTAATCACTCTAGGTGTCCTAACGCACCATAATCTATTAGGCGGCGACTCTTCAAATACCCAATTCGAAAATGAAATGAGTCATTACACCACGAACCTTGAGGTAGTGCCATGATATGCAGACATTGCAAACTACCTGGCAAGCGGTATTGTTCCGTATGATTTTTCCTATATCCAAAAGAAAACGTTCTTTTGTGATTTTCGCATGTATTATTGGGATAAAATTCCGTCTAAAAGACGGTACAACAAATGTCTCATCCAAATCTAAATGAAAATCGGTCTTAAACAACAGCCTAAATTTGCCAATAGCCTCAACTGGCACCTTCTTGCCGTCACCCACATAGATGTATCTTTCACCATCATTTGGTTTTCGGCAGTTCAGGCAACCCTGCATAGATATACTTATGTGAGTAGTAGCAGCAGAATCTACCCACCAAGTATCCTTAGGTACCGAAATTAAATTAACTTCAGAACAAACAAGAGAAAGAAATGTACCTTTTTTCGCACGCCAGGCATGGTACTTGGTACAATCTTTCTTCACATGATTAGTCCCCTTACAGAAAAAGCAACCTAATTCAGTAATTTCAACCTTAGGTTCCTTATGTTGCTTAATCTTGGGCCTTGCAACCGCAACTTCCTTACCTTTCCTCTTCTTAGTTTCCTTAGAAGAGGATGCCAAATGAGCACTTTCAGTCTTATCCTGCTTTATCCTTTCCTCTTCTTGCACACAATGTGAAATGAGCTCATTTAGAGTCCATTTCTCCTTCAGGCAGTTATAACTGACCTTAAACTGATTAAAGTGTGCAGGAAGAGATATCAAAACAAAGTACACAAGCAATTCCTCAGTAATACTAGCTTGAGTGACTTAAGTTTCGAAGCAAGATGAGACATTTCCAAAATGTACTCCCTAATGTTTCCCTTGCCCTTATACCTCAAGGAAACAAGTTTACTCAATAGTGTACTTGTTTCCGCCTTTTCATTTTGCATAAAACGCTTTTCAAGGTTTTCAAGAAAAATTTTGGCATTAGCTTCATCATTCATAGTGCCCCTGAATGATTCTGGAATTGCATGCTTCATGATCATTAGACTCATGCGATTCGAGCGTTCCCACTTCTCCATCTCTCTCCTTTCATCAGGAGAGGATGTATCCTCAAGAGAAGCAGGTTGCTCATTCCGAAGTGCAAGGTCAAGATCCATGCAACCGAGAACTATCATGATGTTCTCTTTCCATTCCTTAAAGTTTGTGCCGTTAAGCACAGGGATGCTATTGATGTTGGCAGATATAGAAGCAGCAGAAGAATTAACTGAAAATAGAACAAAAAGATTACTTAACACATGCTTACAATTATTTGAACTTCAAATTTGCTTTATAGATTCAAAATAGGCATATCCCATTACAAGATACCTAGCACAACATTGATTTTAGTCTTTGGACAGAAAAACAACTTGTAAGTGGTACTCTTGGTGTAGTGATCAAATATAGACAATAAACTCCTGTCAAATATCAAGCCTTCCTTTGGGCCGACTTAATATTCACATGGAAAACCAAATTGTCTCATATTTATCACCACAAACATATTCGAATTCCTGCCAAATAACAACCTTCCTTTGGGTCGGTGTTAAACGCATGGAAGACTCATCCACAGTCATCTTATATTTCAAGATTAATCAATCTACACAATAGAGGTTACTTTGGCAACATAATGCTTCAATTGACTAATTTAAAATATTAGATGCTAAAAACTTTAGTTCCTTAAGCCATATTATGAATCTTAACTTAATATGTTACATGTTTTTGACATGCAACATCTGAATATTAATTGTTATAGACTTGAGAGGACAATTCCAGAATATGAAAATTGATGGACTAAAACAATTAATATTCAAAACTTAAATATTAATGTACAATACATTAATATAAAAAAAACTTAATATTAATTGACATATTATTAATATTCAATTAAAATCTGAAACTTAAAAAAACTTGAAACGTTTCAACCTTACTGGTCCAGGATAATCGATTATCTTAAAAAGATAATCGATTATTCTGGTATTAAAATTTCAAACTTACTGGACCAGGATAATCGATTATCTTTAAACAGATAATCGATTATTCTGGTATTAAAAAAAATTTCAAACTTACTGGACCAGAATAATCGATTATCTCAAAACAGATAATCGATTATTCTGGCATTAGAAAACGTTTCAAACTTACTGGACCAGAATAATCGATTATCTCAAAACAGATAATCGATTATTCTGGTATTCTAGAATTGCCAAAATTTCTGAAAATTGAGAGATAATCGATTATCTAAAATGAATAATCGATTATCTTTAGGCAGTGTCCAACAACTCACTATGATTTTCAACAAGAATCTTAAACAAGAAAACATGTTGTTTACATCAACCAAATCATGCAAAATTCAATGTTTTAAATCAGGTAAAGATAATATGATATTAAAACATCAAATTTCATCAAAACATAACATTCATAAAAAAGACATGCTATTTCATGGTACTTGAATTTCATAAATAAAATTCTAACTTTACTTGAACATGAACCTAACATAACATGAATCTTATGAACATCCAAATTATCCAAATATGAAGGTGGCTCTGATACCAATTGTTAGAAATATGATTCCTAATAAAATACAATAACCTTCATATTGAACAATTCGGAACTACAACTACATGAGCGGAAGCTAACCTGAATCCATGAGTGGAAATTGTTGAACCTCCTTTGATGATTGTCCAAAGGTCCTTATGAAGATTGCTCCTTGATCCTTCCTTCAAGATTTTCTTGAAATTTATGTCTCCACAAGAATTCCTTACAAGACTTGAATATGTGAATGGTTTCACAACAATAATAATATGACAATAACCAAAGTTGGTGTATGGTTTTCCACAAGAATTTGCAAGACAACAATGGAGTTTCTCTTGATTCAATGGGAGGAAGAAGAGATTATGTCTTGCAATAATGTGGGAACCATAACCCCCACTTTATAACTAAAGAGTTACATAACCCAAGAGTCACAAGAGTTACATAACTCAAGAGTCACAAGCATGTAACCATGGTTACATATATGTAACCTTAGTTAGCCCATCATTAACTAAGGTTACCCTTTTGGGTATCTACACATTAGTCCTACACTTTATATGGCAATACATTGGCTCCCTTAACATAATGTCCATCAGACCACAAAATTAGGCCAAACCAAAAGATAGCACATAACATATAATTTATCCATATATTGTTCATATGTATGTAAATATAAGTCCATATATCTTACATTTTATCCTTAACTTTTGGACTTCTTAGCTTAAGTTCAGGACTTGAGGACCTATTGTCCTTAACTTTTGAACTTGTAACTATAAGTTCAAGACCTATTGTCCTTAACTTTTGAGTTTATTAGTCTAAGTTGAGGATCAAGTGTCCTTAACTTTTGATCTATTAATTTTAATTTCAGGACCAAGTATTGAAATGGTAACTCGAAGTTAAGGACCGAATGACCTTAATTTTCGAACTTCCAACTTTAAGTTGAGGACCAAGTGACTAAAACTTACTCCTTGATTTCCTTCTTTTTTATAATTTCTTTTTATTTTGCCAAACCAAAAGGCTAATCTTCATAACACCAATTCAACTGATAATAACAGAGAGAAATTTAAATAGAAAATTTTGAACAGAAATTCTCCCATTCTAGCCATCGAAGGGGCTAAGAAACTTTAGTTGGCTCAACACCGTGCACTGACAATTGAATGACAAAGGTCAAAGCCAATTAGTAGGAGTGAAGAAAAAGAAATTAACAAAAACGAAGAGATGACGCAAATATCGAAGCTAATTAATCACCCATATTGAAGAGGATAGTGTATCGCCTCCAAGTCTAGCTCCGCCCACCCAGTCTTTTCAACCCACCGGAAGAAAAGAGTAACTCAATTTTTTTATATTAATTTTAATAAATTTGTAATTATTTTATTCAACATTAAAAATGTTAGATAAAAAATAAATATTACTTTAAATAATGGTTAACCTATGCAATTTTAATCGTTGAAATTTATTTTAAGCTATTAACAATGAATTAAAATAGCATATTAAAAGTTAGTAGAAGAAAGCATATAAACAAAACTAAAAGATACTTTATTTATCTCGACATTAAGTTAAAACATCTCATCACATACATATCCTTCCCCACAAAAATAATTTGTTTCAGTATTATATTTTTTCTTTCAAAAATCATCTAACATGATCTAGATGAACCGCCCAGAATATGCTAAAACCAGTAAATTATTATACGGTTTATACTTTGTTTATTTAGATGCAGCAGCGAAAAGCAGATCAATGAACTCTTAGCTAGTAGCTTAGGACCACTAAGCCATTAGAAGAAAGATACATTAGCATTCCACACAGCATCTAGGACAACCGGAGACACTCATATACAACCCCTTTTTAATCTTAATTTCGAAATTAAACATAGATTATTATAGATATGGCCACGGTCATAGATGGACAATCAACACTTGTACAAAAAATTCAAAATGGGGTTGTGATTAAGAACATAATTAGTAAGTGGAAGTGGGTGACCATGTGCTTAAATCTAGCAAATTTGCTTAAAAGAAGACTGCAAGATTTGAAAGAACACGTAACTCATTTCACAACCATGTATGTATCTCTTGTATTTTAAGTCGGATTATTACTCTTAAATTACCTAGTAACATATAATTGATTATAGGCATTTGCTTAAGCATAGATTCCTTTGATCAAACCATACACGTACCCAGTTAGCTGTTTTGGAATAGATAATCCAGGCCTTATCTTCCAATAGGACTCTTAGACTTTATCTAATAGCGTATAAATCTTCCTTCTATTTTATTTTGCTCGTTAATTAATATAGGTCGAGTTCATTAGCCAAATAACCATGCGTACGCTTCATACATCTAACTAACGGAGTTTAACTTTCATAAAATTACGCTGTATATTACACACTAAATGACAGTGCTTTGCACTAAAATTTTACTATGTGCGGAATCCGAAGAAGGGTCAGACCAAAAGTATATATTGTACGTAATTTTATCCTACATTTCCACTAGAGTTTGTTTCTACGACTTGAACCTTCTTAGCTACGTTTCAGCAACTTTATCACTATCAGACTAAATTATACTCCCTTCGATTCACAATAAGTAACCAATTTACTTTTTTATTTTGGTTCAAATTAAGTGTCCAATTATGTAATCAAGAAAGAATTTAATTTGTTTTTACAAAATAACCCATATGTACATATCCCTAAAAAAAATTCTTAGTTCTCACATTAAATGTTTAATTAGGGATAATTTAATCATTGTAAGAATTTTTGTATAGAATTTAATATTTTCTTAATTGACGTGCTAAAAATAAATTGATAATTTATTATGAACCAAAGAAAGTATTAGTAACTTGAAAAATAAAATAAATAACTGACTGTAGTTGATTAAGCGTTTGACCTACTGAAGTGGTTCGTCGGTACGTGGAATCTGAGGCCATTAATAGCATGGGCTGGTGGAGCTTAATTAGGGCACTCAATAGTTAAAACCTACATATATTATGCTCACTTTACGGCGTAAATTAGGAAAGGGTGAATTAATTAAGTAGAATATTTATTAAATAGAGAATGCTCAATCCAATGGCGGATAAGAATTTGCAGAATGAAGAAAACTCAGATAAGAAAAGGCAAAAGACAAACTAAAAGCCAATAGTGGTAGGGATTAGGAAATGAGAAACAATTTAAGTGTTATTAGGGCAGAGGGAAACATGGAAGGAGAGTGTGGGTGCCTGGGTGGCATATTTGCAACCCCAAAAAAAAAAGAAGATGGGCAAAATACCAAATCGACCAATCGATTGAAATTAATTACACTTACCGGTCAAAAAGTGTAACAAAAAAGAGGAAAATTATACGCATATATAAAAGAAAAAGTATATATTTTGTCAGCAATTATTTTTTTAAATTGCTAAAAATATATATTTTTCAACCGTGAATAGAGTCTGAAACTTAACTAGTGCCCTTTTGGGCAAAAAATACCTTTCTACTGTTAATAAAAAAATTGCATAAGTACATAAAACACATTATAATACTGCGTTTTACTTTAACGAAAAGTTAGCCGTTAAAGTTAAACACAATATTATATTGCGTATTATTAAAAAATTAGTTTTTTATCGAAAAATACACTACAATATTGTATTTTAGTAAAATGCAGTATTGTATTGCATTTTACTCCTATTTTTACAACAGTCAACCTTATGTACTGTGGGCTCTGTAACAGACCAGAAACATATTAGAGTGCGTGCTATTCATTCACAAAGGAAAACGCCTTTTTGTTGCTTATCCACTCCATTATATATTTAGTACACACTAAAAAAATGGACTTCTAATAATTCCTACAAACTACACTCTTTTGTTATATTTTGTCCCAGTAAATGCATATCTCAACTAATTTTATATTATATTTTACCTTCTACTAGTACAAATATAAACTTTGTACATATAAGGAAAGAAATTGTCTGTATAAGGTCAAAACACTTAATTTTTATATATATTCGAATGTTATTTTTGTTATAAAATTGGAAAAAGAAATACATATTCAATTTGAAAGAGAATCACTATGAGTAAGTATATTTAACAATTTAATATCTATATTATATTAAAAGCACGAAGATCTTTAGTGAAATTTTATTCTTCTTTTTTAACCTTCAAAAATAAGTTTTATATTAGACAATTATATAATTTAAGTTAATTTCAAAATATTTAGGACTTCAAATTAGCTAAAATTTTGATTATTAAATTTTCCTTATTTGAACTTTAAATAAACTCCTTATACTTAGGTTACATAAATATGTCTCTTATTTTAACTATCTAAATTTATATAACTTCCCTCCTACACGTACATTACATATTTACCAATAAAAATAGATTTATTTTAAGACTTTAATTATTGAATTTGACAAAGAAAATTCTAAACCAAACTTATAGGCACACCAGTAAGAAAATATCTTTAACTAAACTAGTATTAGAACTTGCGCGATATGTAGAAGTACTTTTGAAGCATTACCCTCCGGCAACTTAAGTGCAATCCCCTTTTAAATCTTTACAATTGGACCAGGAGTTAGTGTTGCAGGTAATGAGCAATCCTTCCTCATTTAAAAGATACTAACATAATTATCAAGCTATTAATGACCTCATCGTGTATTTCATGGAAATAAAAATATTTTATAGCTACCAGAATTCCACAGCAAATCAATTTTAGATTCTAATTGCAATCTCACTTTTTAAATTTATTTTATTTTCATTTCATTTTTCTTTTGCTCGAGGTAAAAAGGGTTCCACATGCATATTCACGTACAAAACGGTTGATGCTTTTTAATGAATAGACTTTTGATTCAATTTATACTATATATAAAATATTCAGGTTAACAGCAAAATGTCAGTAAGAAGATTTGAGAACAAAATCGAATAGCAGAACACCATCAAGAAAGAACTTTTTCAAGGCAGTATCAAAATGAGGAGCTTGTACAATAGCACATTGAAAATCCTGACATAATGTTCCACTAAGCAGATAATAAGGAAAGTATTTGGGGTGTCTTAATATAATGGGAAAAGTATATCACTACAACCATTTTTTCCTAACTGAGTACTGATAATTTAACTAAAAGTATTGGACATAATTTTGCATTAACGCCACATCTACTATGTGTCAGCACTTCATGTAAAGACAAATAATCATTACTTACAAAGCCTAAATATTTTCAATAATAATTGTGGAACCGAAATAGCACCAATTGGGTTTATGCTACTGCTGAAACCATGGGAGATGCAAATGCTGCCAATGGGAATTTCAATATTATATGGGAGTTCCCAGTTGATCTGAGCTTCATGTATTTTAATAACGTAAATATTTGTGATATCGTGAGCAAATCCATGAATACTCTACTTTTTAACCTGTATATAAATGATATTCAAGAAATGACTAGGGTACATAGATACCGAACTACACTATCAACTTCATTCAATATTATTGGAACTCCAGTTCCATATGCACTCCATTCTCTAAAAGACTCCGATAAGTTACCAAGCACAACGTACGGCTGAAACTCCACATCACACGTCCTCCAACCCCTCATAGTGGTCTGTTACAAACAGAATAGTATTCCAGTCAAAACCTATATCTTAACAACAAAATAGAAAAGCTTTCAACCATAACCTACACACAACAACTAAATTATCAATCATATCCAGTAAAAGATGAAAAAAGTATATCAGTACAACTATTGATCAATCAAAACCTATAATAGTAACAACATATAACATATAATCCCGACATAATATTTCACTAAGCAGATGATAAAGAAAATATTTGGGCCTATTTATATAATGAAAAAAGTAAAAGAAGTCTTTTTAGCAATGTAAAATAACATGAACAGTAAAAATAATTGAGAGTGCAACATAGCTTTAAGAGATTTACATGATTAAGTATTGCAGCTATGAAGATATCTTGATATCCTCTATTGTGTTGCTGAACCTAGTTTCATCTCCCCCCGCCAAACAACAGTGACATATATATATTTATTGGAAAAGAATATAGTAAATACCTGATAATTCCATCATGTCTAGATTCATCTCAAACCAAATTACGGAAAACTTCTTTATACACCACATTTCTAGCTTCATTTGTTATTTGGCCATCATCATCATAAACTAAAATCTTCAACCCTTTTCTACTCATCACAAATGAAAGAGCAACATACAGTTGTCCATGAGTAAATACTGACTTCTTTAAATTTAATCCCACATGAGAGAGTGACTGGCCTTGACTTTTATTAGTTGTCATGGCAAAATATACAACAATTGAAAATTGTCTTTGTTGAAACTTCAAAGATATTCTTGCATCTGATGGCAACATTTTTTGTCCAGTCATATTACCTGATAAAACCTTGGCTTCAATAACTTGATTTCCAAGTTTTGTGATGATCAACCTCGTGCCATTACACAATCCTGATGAATGGTCTACATTTCTCAGCAACATCACAGGAATACCAACCTTCAAAGTAATAAAGTGATTTGGAATTTCAGAATATTTAATACTGTTTAGGAATTTGGGTGTATGTACATGCTCCAAAGTTCAAAAGAATGATCAGACATACAGACTGTATCAGAACTCAAATATGTCTTCTCAGGACTATGATTGAGTGAAATCATATATTCATTGATCGACTCCACCATATCAAGAGTCGGAACAAGAATTGCTCTTTTTGGAGGTAATCAATGTCACTGGAATGATTAAAGAAATCTAGATATGTACTTTCAACAATTGCCAATATTGGATCATCATAATTATTTATGAGAAGATCATCGGGGATTTAGATTTTCCCAACGCCGTCAATGGAACTCGCAATCATTCCATCACTGATTGCAAAAATGCATTCAGAAAATTATTTTAACTCATCTAAATGTGCATCTAACTGATCTCTTTGTAACCTCATATTCTTTTTAGATTTAAGACTTCATAGCCCACAAATACGAAGAATTAAGAGTAGTATTAACAATATCTTGCCTAGATCCTTTTGCAATGACAGGCAAAATTTGTCTGAAGTCGCCACCAAGAACAATTATTTTACCACCAAAAGGTTTATGAGCACTAGATGTGTCTTTAAATCTAAGAATATCTCTAAGAGTTTGATCAAGAGCTTCAAAAAAATGTTTATGCATCATTGGTACCTCATCCCAAATAATTAACTTTGTCTTTATAATCACATTTGCTAGATGACTACCTTACTTTATATTGCATGTTTAATCTTCAATAGGATTAAGAGGGATTGCAAATCTCGAATGAGCTGTTCTACCACCTGGTAACAAAAGAGATGCAATTCCACTTGATGCAACAGTTAACACAATGTCTCCTCTAGATCGTATGCCAGTAGACAGAGTCTTCCAAATAAAGTCTTTCCAATTCCTCTATAACCATACAAAAACAAGAATCCATCTTTGGCTTCATTCACTACCCTCATAATTTTGTCATAAATCGAATTTTGCTCAACTGTCAAATTCATTAATAATTGTTGATGTTCCTCTAACAGAGAACGAAGATTATAACATAATTCATCATGGATTAACCTATTGCTATGCTCAACTTCTTCCCCAATGTAAAGAGGTCTTGGCATTGTTGAAAAATCATGAAAACTTCTCCCACAGCTTTTCAAAACTTTTTTCAACTTTTGTAAATAATAATTTTTCAATTCATCATTTGTTAGATCTGCCTATGAAACAACAAAAAGAATTATAAAATTTAAATAACAATAATATAAAAAATATATTACATGATTACACAAATAAGGTACATTTACTTTAGCTTTTTAGTTAGGTTAGTCACTACCATAATAATGATTTACACAACAAAGATCTTATGAATGCTATGTTGTGAAACTCCATATTATCTTAAACATAAAGGTTATAAATGAAAGAATCTATATTATAAAGAATTAAGTACAAACATATATGATATGAGCAAGATTGATGGAATGATTTTTTCGCTAGAATTTGTGTAGATTAGTTTCCTCTTTATAAGTATATATTTTTATTATATACAGTTGAATAATCTATTTATATTCTTGTATGCATACTGAAATTATGTAAAAGAAAAATCATAACTGAAAATATAAGTTTGAACATACCTGGAGTATCCAGTAAGACTCTTTCTTCATGGAGGATATCTTCTGATAATAATTGTCATGTTGCTTACCAAATATTTTCTGGTCGTGACATCGAATTCGATAATAACAACATAAAAAATAATTGCCTAAGATACAATGGCATACCCCAACTACTTGCCTCCTTTATGCAATCCACATATTCTTTGTCATCATCAATTAAACCAAGTGCAAAACATGCTTCTCTAAATGTATGATGATCATGATTGTTGATTCTTTTAAGATCTTCATAGCATTTTGGGCCTTTAATGACATTCAACAACAACTTGAGGTAGTATTGCTCACCAGTTCCAGGTGGAACAAAGAAAATCCTTCCAATTGAAATGCAGAAGTTTTTCTTTTCTCCCATCTTTTCAACTTTGGTTTCTGCACAAACTTAAGGGGAAATTCTGCTTAAGTTAGTTCTCTTGCTTCAAAAGATGTTTTATTTGTCTCAAACCAACTTAAAAACATCGATTCCCTTACAGTGGGTCTACTAGCAACATCATCAATCGGATCATCATCAGAGAATATGATATGTTGTTCATTTGGAAGATGAAATGACAGTATTTCCATAGAAGGTTATCTATAGTGTATAGGAAACTTGAATATTCTCCAAGAAGCTTCGCAAGGTGATATGTATTGACAATCATAGTACATATTAATTTCATCAACAACCAATGAACCCTCCTCTTGCACACTTCTAGAAAAAGCGGCGGTAACACGGTCATTTCCTTTGTTACAATATTTATATAAGTACTTAATTGATCTCGATTGATTGCACCACTCCACATTGATGTGAGCACCATATTCCAATAATAAGAAACGATTGTGCGGCACCACATACCTATTGTCCAAGTCAATGCCATCCTTCTTGATAGTTCTTCCATTATCCCTTCTCCTATAAATAGGATAACCATCTTTATCAATTGTGGTTGACTCAGTAAACCTTTTTAAAAAATGTTGTATACATTTCCCATTCTACATGCAAGGAGAAGATTTTCGGGAAGAACCACATGGGCCTTGCATCATGAAACTTTTCATGGACCTATAATAATGAGGATCAACTGTTTCATCTGGAATTTGTGTTGTTATTATTTGATCAATATCACCAGCAGTTGGATATTTGTTATGCTCATGAAGAAAGAGCAATATATGAGCATGAGGCAACCCTCGCTTTTAGAACTCAATTGTATAAATCACTGTATGAAGAAGCAAAATGAATTTATTGGATAAATAAATAGTTTTTAATCTATATTGAAAAATTGTTCCATGAAAAATCAGGCATATTGTTTATATTATTACTTCAAAAGTTTATATTCATACCTGATTTTACTGCTCCAAAAACTTTATTGTCTCGCAAGTCCTTTATCAAGCGATCCAATTTGATTTTAAATACCCTACTTAAGATGTATGGACGATCCTCGGGCCACTTCAGATTGCAAGTGAAAGTGATAAAAAGATCAGGGTACCCAGCCCATTTGCATATCGCCACAACATCTTGATAATTTTGAAGCATATCGTGCACCACCTGTGAAGCTTGACAGTAGAATAATTCTCTTCCTTTGAGATGAAAGAGTTATTTCTCCATTCACAACAGATCTTCTAATCCTTTATACATCGCAACTCTAAATTGGTTTTGATGAGTCCTATAATACTTCAATCGACCAGATTCAATCATTGTGTATGCATCAACTAAAAATTGTTGAAATAATCTTCTAGCAGACACAATTGTTGGTACTTCACCCTTTCTATCTTGAATTTTGTACGCAAAAAATTCTCTCATGCTAACACATTTTCTTCCTACAGTTGGTTCACCATCTTCATTTAAAGAAATGTCCTCTCCATATCCATCTTCACCGTATGGAAAAAGTAAATGATATTGAAGACCTAAATATGTAGCATTCAATTTATTTATCCTTTGCAGTTGTCCACATTGGGTTTCAATTATGGTATCTCTATCACACATAGATAGTTCAAAATCTCCAACCACTAAAGCAGGTACCTCTGAAACGGTCGGTAAATTGTATCTCCTTCCATCTGTGTTTCTTTTCCCTATCAATCTGAGCCTAACATTGGAGCTTCTATCTACTTCAAATCTATCCCTTACCATTCTAAAGGTCTTAGCCAAAACATTATTTCCATCAAGCCTTTTCTTTATATCAGCAACAATCTCGGCATGAAGTTTGTTTAGGTTTTGACCATGATGTACAATATTATTTATTTATTATTCTAAAAATTAATACTAACCTCACAGCATGAATTCTATTATGTACTTCATTTTCTATACCGTAAATATACAATTGCGCAAATTTTGGGGTAGATCCCACAGGAGGCAATAAAATTCCTAGCTGATGATAATTCTGACCAAACAATTTGAATGTTCTTGGTCCACACGTTTGATTGATTGAGACATCGAACCTTCCCCCCATTGAAGTAAATAAGAACATAGAGTTGTAGCTTCTAATATTATCTCGGAAATGGTCACTTTTAGGACCTACGTAATTATAGAAAGAGATGAAGAATGATGAACATATATATGAAATGTGGATTACTGTGTAACAATAGTATTAAAATTGATTTTTCAACTAACCTGATCCAAACAACAAATGCTTTAAAACTTGAGGAGGCTCTTTAGTATCTGGTAGCTTTACTTTTTCACGACCACAACACAAAGAGAACTCCAGTTTTTTAGATTTATAATGCTTGTTGCTTCTTTCTTCGTACCAAAAATATGCCCCACATTTTTCACATTCATAAGTAGCATCTCCTATATCCCAATACTCTATCAATGCGGAAGAAATAAAATTTAGTAGCAAAAGTGGACCATTTTAAGATGAAGATTACTTTTATATATATATATATATATATATATATATATATATATATATATATATATATATATATATACACACACACACACACACACACACACATACACACAGAGACACACATGCAACATTCTATAAAAGAGAAAACACATGATACGTACCATCGTTACAGATGTCCCCACATTCAATGTCATCCCCTAAAAAAAGTTATAGCAAATCATTTAAGTTAAAATTGTATTATAGTTTAAAGGTCTATATATATTGGGTATAAATGAAAATGAATTGAGTTGCCGTTTGCATAGGGAAGTGGAGTTTTGAAGGCCGGCTAAAAGACCCCATCTTTAGGAATTTCTGAGGCGTCACAAGAATAATGGGTCTAGTTAGCCAAGGAAAATGAATACAGGGCCATAATAGGAAAGCTGGAAAAACAAGTCAAAGACCTTCAATTCGAGAATGGGTTGCAAGCTGCGACAAACGTGGGTGAAAAGAAAAGACTAGCTAAAGAAAATGAAGCCTTGCGAGCCCAAATTCAGAAAATGAAAATAACTGCAGAGAATCCCACCGAAAGTGTGAAAGATGAGAAGCTCATAGACAACCTGAGGCGGAAAGTAGGAGAATATGGTTTTGAATTAAACAAAGCAGAAGGTGATCTAGCTAGTTCCCGAAAGCAATTGGCCAAAAATGCGGAAGAACAAGCACTCATGATTGAACAGTTGAAAGAAAGGTAAGTTGACAAGGATGCGGGATTGAGAAAAAGGGTCATCATTGTTGAAGACAAAATGGTTAAGTCAAGGTTGAAAGAGAACACTGTTACATAGCTAGAAAGAGATTTGCATCAATTTCAAGAACTGAATCAGGTAGCTGAACAAACTTTGGAAGCCAGGGCCTAGCAGATTGGGCGATTGTTGCAAGAAAATGGTGTCATAGGAGAGAGGGTCCATAGGATTGCTGATTACATCACAGTCAAGTGTAGTAGCTGTGACGATATGACAAGATCCATATTTGTTTCCACCATTATGACCTTTGTTCGTCAAGTGATGGAAGAGCTCCACCACCTCCAAGGGAATTTAGCACGCAGGCCTACGGCGGACTGAATGATGTCCCGCAGGCCCCAGGAGCATTAGAGACATTAATGTATTTGTGATTGTCACTCGAATCGATATTTTCTTTTGTAGTTGCTTTCACCTTTCTATCAGAGTCTATTGGTCTTGTTTTGAGTCGGAGTCTGTTAGTTTCTTTTCTCGGGTCTGTTAGTTTAGTGGTTGTAATACAAAAATGTTTTACTTTATGAAAATTGACATTCCCAAAAAATATTTCTATACTTATCTGCCAGAACTACGCTCGGTCTGATTCATGCGGAGTCATAATACGTAGGCAATCTCCATAGGAATTGACCATAACCAAAAGGGAAGGAATAAAAAAAAGAGAGAAAGAATAAGAAACCCTGAGAAAGAAAAAACAAAGATAAAGCAAGTAAAACAAGCTTAAAAAAAAGAGAAGAAGAAAGCAAGAGAGAAAAGAAAAGAAGGAGTTGTATAAGGCAAAAGCTGGCATGACGCAAGCAGTCGATCCAGCGCATAATAGAAACTGATAAGTGCTTAGGTGCTTTCATACCCGAATATGTGGTTGCCTATACGTTAAAACCTAACCGCTAACAAGTTTTGATGTTGTTTATTCAATATAGACAGATGGTTCGTTTCGCGGCATTCTGGAAATCCACCCCTACAACACCCGTTCCAAAATCAAGATGACTATGGCCAATCATGAGCCTGATACAAATATCATTGACCTCAAGAGAGGTGGAAGAGTTGGATGTCATCGCAATGAAAGAAGAGGTGTATAAAATGAAGCAAAAGATGGTTGAAATGTATCAGGCGTGGGTAAAAGTGCAACCACCACCAGCTTATCCCGCCAACCCGGCCTTTATGCCCGAAAGCGTGGCAGAAATGATCACCCTGCCACTGATCCGCCTCCAAGATTCCCCATCTATCAACTATACCAGGGCAAAACATCCCGGACACCACCAGCTCCACCACCCAAACATGTCCCACACCCTCCTCCACCAGTTGCTCCTATCCTTGTGGCACCCCCACCTGCCACACTTAACAGATCATCCAACGAACCTTTGTTCCAAACCCATGACAACCAGTATTACCCCCCAAATCCCACTTTAAAAGCTCCATAAACTTATTCATACACTCCTCGTTTTGAAGAAACCAACCAAAACTCCCGAGCAAGAGGAGATGCTCAGGAAAGTCAAATGTCAAGAGCAGTTATTTAGAAATATGCGGGGGCTGGGAGGCCAAGTGAGTGTGGCATACAAAGACCTATGTTTGTTCCCAGATGTTCAGTTGCCGGCAGGCTTCAAAATGCCCAAGTTCGACTTGTACGATGGGCATGGTGATCCAGTGGCACACCTAAGGCAGTTTTGTAGCAAGATGAGAGGAGCGAGCAGGAGAGATGAATTACTAATGGCGTACTTCAGTCAAAGTTTAAGTGGCTTGGCTTTGGAGTGGTACACCCGACAAGATCATGATCGGTGGTACACATAGGATGATCTAGCCCTAGCATTCACTTGCCATTTCAGTACAATCTTGAATTCATTACGGATCGTTTATCCTTGACGAAACTGGAAAAGAAGTACAATGGGAGCTTTAGAGAGTATGACTTCCGTTGGAGAAAACAGACATCGAGGGTCGACCCTCCAACGAATGAAAGAGAAATGGTAGATTATTTCGTGCAAGCCTTGGAGCCTACTTATTTTAGCCACCTGGTATCGGCAGTGGGCAAGTCCATTAATGAAGTAGTAAAAATGGGGAACATGGTAGAGGAGGGGCTCAAATATAACAAAATTATGAGTTATTCAGTAATCAACGCAACCACCCAGGCCATCCAAAGCGGGACCAGGGGAGATATCGGAAACAACAAGAAGGAGAAGGTAGCAACAATTGACTCAGGAACTTGGTTTGGGCCCCAAGGTTCACCACATTACAACCAGCCTCGACCCCACAACCAAGCCTATCCCCACACTCCATATAGCCTAACACCACACTAGTACCCATCCCCTGACCCCTTTTTTTCCGTCCATCATACACAAACATATACTCAACCTAACGGCCATGCACAATGGCGTGCACCAACCCCACAAAATAATTACTCAGCTCCACAAAATGCCCATCCACTTCCAGGAGCCTACCAAAACCTCCTGAGACCAACATTTAGGGCCAACCAAGCTTTCAAGAATGAAAGACTGCAAAAGAAGAAAACTTTCACTCTATTGGGAGAATCATATACCAGCTTATTCCACAGGTTGAGAAAGTTAGATATGTTGAGGCCGACAGTCTCCTCTACTTAGCATCAAATGGTGAAATTTGAATCGGACAGAGAAGAAGTAGTTGTGCACGACGAGGAAAATCTGCATGCTCATAGTGATGCTATTGTACCATCCATTGAGGCGGATGATGACAAGAGGCCTTGAGTATATCAGGTGTATGACACAGTATCAGTGAAGAAAATTCCAGAAGTGGAGTGTGTTCCAATGCCGAAGGTAGCCGCTGCATTAGTCATAGTGGTTGTTGAAATGTTGAGAAATGGGTTTGTTCCAGGAAAGGGTTTGGGGGCGTCATTTCAAGGTATCGTACAACCGGTATCTCTCCCAAAAAACATGGACACCGTTGGTTTGGGGTTCAAGCCCACAATTGCAGACATAAAGAGAGCAAGAAAAATGAAGCAAAAAGCATGGGTCCTTCTTAAGCTTGTGCCGCGTCTCTTCAGATCATTTATGAGGTCTGGCATAAAGAAGTGCCCGAAAACATTAAGTCCCAGTCTTGTGGTTGGTCCTGATAAGGAATTGCTTAAAATGTTCGAAAATATGTTTGAAGATGTGAATGTGGTAGAACCAGGAGAGGGCTCTAACAAGGCAAATGTGCAATTTGTGGGGCCATGTGCAAAAGTCAAAAATTGGGAAGCTACTCCTCTCCCAACCAGGAAGGAGTTTTTGGTAGTTTGCTTTGATTTTTCTTTCAATTTCCCTGGATTATTCCAGGGTGGTAATTCAGAGTCTATGTTCTGTCCGTTTGGATGTATAAACCTTGTTATCTTTCAATTTCAATGAAATGCAATATCCCTTTTCATCAGTTCTAATAGTTTTTATTTTTCTTTGCTTTTCTTTTCCTTCATGTATGGTTCTTTTTATGCTGGCTTCAATGAAATGACATGTATACGGAATCTTCGGCCTAGTCTTGAAAGCCAATCTAATTCCGAAATAATAATTGAAGAGAGAGAATGTGAGGATGAACCAGAGTATGATGAGGATAGGGCGTTTGAAGAAATTAGTAAAGAATTAATCCAATTTGAGGAAAAATTGAAGCCAAACGTGAGCGATGCAGAATCAATCAATCTAGGGGACCCAGATAATATTATAGAAACTAAAATAAGCTTCCATCTTGAGCCGCAGCTTAGGGAAGAGATAATTGAAGCATTGCTTGAATACAAAGATATTTTTGCATGGTCTTATGATGATATGCCAGATCTGAGCACTGACTTGGTAGTTCACAAATTTTCCACTGACCCTGCATGCCCGCCCGTCAATTAAAAGTTGAGGAAGTTTAAAACTGACTTGAGCTTAAACATCAAAGAGGAAGTCACAAAGCAGTTTAAAGGAAAGGTCATTCGAGTCACGTGGTATCCCACCTGGTTAGTCAATATTGTGTCTGTGCCAAAAAAGGGTGGTAAAACCAGGGTGTGTGTTAACTATCGTGACCTCAACAAGGCGAGTCCAAAGGATAACTTCCCACTACCGAACATCCACATATTGATTGATAATTGCGCAAAATATGAGATTGGTTAGTTTGTGGATTATTACGCGGGCTATCACCAGATCCTAATGGATGAAGAGGATGTGGAGAAGATGACATTCATCAAACCATGGGGAACATGCTGCTACAGGTTCATGCCTTTCGGTCTGAAGAATGTTGGGGCAACATACATGAGGGCAATAACAACCATATTCCACGACATGATACATAAGGAGATTGAGGTCTATGTGGATGATGTAATTGTAAAATCCAGGAAGCAGTCTGACCATGTCAGAGACTTAAAAAAGTTCTTCCAGGGGCTTCGTAGGTACAATCTCATGCTCAATCTTGTGAAATGCGCATTCGGTGTGCCTTTGAGGAAGTTGCTGGGATTTATAGTCAGTCGTCAAGGCATCGAGCTAGACCCATCAAAGATTAAATCCATATAATAATTTCCGCCTTCGAGGAACAAAACTGAGGTGATGAGTCTGTTGGGGATATTGTGATCCTATCTTTAAACTATTGAAAAAGGATGTTGCGGTCAGGTGGACATAGGAATGTCAGGAGGCTTTTGATAAGATAAAGGGGTACTTGCCGAACCCACCTGTATTGGTCCCACCAGAACCAAGGAGGCCTTTGATTCTGTATTTGACGGTCTTGGACAACCCATTCGGGTGTGTTTTGGGTCAGCACGATATCACCGGTAAGAAGGAGCAGGCCATATACTACCTTAGCAAGAAGTTCACAACTTATGAGGTTAAGTATACTCATCTTGAGAGGACATGTTGTGCCTTAACTTGGATAGCACAAAAGTTGAAACATTACTTGTCGTCTTACACTACTTACCTCATCTCGCGCCTGGACCCATTGAAGTACATCTTTCAGAAGGCCATGCCCATGGGGAGGCTTGCAAAGTGGTAGATCTTGCTCACAGAGTTCGACATCGTGTATGTGACTCGGACTACAATGAAAGCACAGGCCTTGGCTGACCATTTGGTCGAGAACCTGGTGGATGAAGAATATGAAACTCTAAAGACATACTTCACGGATGAGGAGGTGATGAATATTAATGAATTGGAGCAGGTCGAGAAGCCAGTATGGAAACTATTCTTCTATGGGGCCGCCAATATAAAAGGCGTTGGGATAGGAGCAATACTTATTTATGAAACGGGGCACTATTACCCCGTTACAGCTCAGCTCCATTTCCATTGCACTAAGAATATAGAAGAATATGAAGCATGCATTTTGGGTCTGAGGTTAGTTGCAAACATGGGTGTCCAGGAAGTCTTGGTCTTGGGGGACTCGGACCTTCTAGTACATCAGATTCAAGGGGAATGGGAAAAATGAGATTTGAAGCTCATACCATACTAGCAATGTCTACATGATCTTTGTCAACGATTTCGATTAGTAGAATTCAGGCATATTTTGAGAATCCATAATGAGGTTACTGATGCATTGGCTACCTTAGCATTGATGCTACATCATCCAGATAAGGCTTATGTTGACCCGCTACATATCCAAGTCCATGATCAACATGCTTACTATAATGTGGTGGAAAAGGAGCTTGATGGTGAACCTTGGTTTCACGATATCAAAGAATATATCAAGATGGGTGTATACCCAGTAAAAGCCATTAGTGATCAAAAGAGAACAATTCGTCGCTTATCAAGTGGATTTTTCTTTAGTGGAGGGGTATTATACAAAAGAACGTTGAATCTTGGGTTGTTGAGATGCATAGATGCTAGACAAGCCATGGCCATCATGAACAAGGTACATTCCAGAGTTTGTGGACCGTATATGAGTGGATATATTTTGGCAAAGAAAATTCTCCGAGCAGGTTATTATTGGCTTACCATGGAGCGAGATTATATTAGTTTCGTGCGCAAATGTCATCAATGTCAGGTGCATGGAGATTTGATTCGTTCCCCGCCATCTGAATTACATACAATATCCGCACCATGGCCTTTGTTGCTTGGGGAATGGATGACATTGGGCCAATCGAGCCAGCAACATCCAATGGGCACATGTTCATTCAGCAGTTTAAGATTACACATCGCAATTCCACCTCGTACCGCCCAAAGGCGAATGGAGTAGTTGAGGCAGCCAACAAGAACATAAAAAAGATACTTCAGAAAATGGTAGAGGGTTTCAAGCAATAGAATGAGAAACTGTCATTCGCATTGTTGGGTTATCAAACTACTGTTCGCACTTTAGTAGGGGCAATCCTGTATTTGTTGGTTTATGGCACAGAAGTGGTGATACCAGCAAGGATTGAAATCCCATCCCTTCGGATTGTCGCTGAGGCTGAAATTGATGACGACAAGTGGGTCAAAACCCTCCTGTAGCAATTGAGTTTGATTGACAAAAAAAGATTAGCAGCAGTGTGTCATGGCCAGTTGTATCAAAAGAGAATGGCCAGAACATATAACAAGAAGGTGTGCCTACGGAGTTTTGAAGTAGGACAGCTGGTATTGAGACGTATCCTCCCTCATCAGGCTGAGGCAAAGGGCAAGTTTGCCCCAAATTGCTATTCATCGTGTCAAGAGTGTTATCCAATGGGGCTTTGTATTTAATAGACATAGTTGGCAATTGTGTAGAAATGTCCATCAATTCCGATAAGGTTAAGAGATACTATGTATGATTTTCTTTGGTTAAATTGTATTTGTTTGTACTTGGCATGTTTTGGAGGTTGGAATGACGAATGCATTTTGTTCTGCTATCTAAACATTTTATCATTTGTTCCCCCTCTAGAGCTTTATCTGCTTTCTTTCATACCCCTCTACGGAATCAGAAGCGCAAGCGTGAGAGATGAGTAAAGGGAAGAGAAAAGGAAAGAATGTGAAGAAAAGAATAAGGGAAAAAGAAACAAAGAGAGAGTAAAATAATGAATGAGAAGAAAAGAAAAAAGGAAAAAACAACAAAACAGCAAACCACAAAAGAAAGGGGAAAAAGAAATGAAAAGAAGAAAAGGAAAAGAAGAGAAAGAAATATCACAACAACAAAGCAATTTCGCACATGAACTACGTTCAACCTGATTCTTTTTAAGGATATGTAGGCAGCCTCTCGGTTCGGTCCTAAAGTCCCCAAGCAAAAAACTGGGGCAGAAGTTGTGGTTGTTGTAAGAAATCCTGATTCCGAAAGTTGTAGATTGGAACCCATTTGAATTATTTTGAGCCTTTAATACCCTCTCTTTCTAGCCCTATCCAAAGCCCACGTTACGGTCCAAAGAAAGACCATCTGATCAGTCTTCAAGAGATGCCAAGTTAAGCAGGTAGAGTTGATTCATGCCAGGGGCATCACTCCGGTACAAACAGAAAAATAATGAAAATGAGAGAGTCTTATTGGTGAAAACACTCACGGGCACCGTAAGGCGATGAGAGTTGAGAGAAAATCGAAATGAGAGAGTCATACTGGTGAAAACCCTCACGGGCACCATAGGCGACGGGAGATGAGAGAAAATCAAAATAAGAGACTCTTTCTGATGAAAACCCTCACGGGCACCTTAAGGGGAGACTGAGTTGAGAGATGAATAAATGAAAGAAGTCTGCCGGTGAAAACCTGTTCAGGACACCGTAGGATGAGCAAGGTCAAGGTTTGGTTGATGAAATTGGGTCACGAAATTCCTGGGCAACAGAGCATGGTGCCTAAGAGCCGATTGGTTGGACAAATTGGGCCAACTAAGTCGAAGTGCATGTTATGATCGTTGGCACTAGTTGTTCAGCATAGATAAGTCTCCTTGCTTTCTCCTTTTTAGCAGTCATCCAATTTTGGGTTCTTCTTATCCTAAAAACAACTCAGAGTCATTGCATTTCAATTTCTTTCAGGTTTTCATTTCTCTAAGATGTTTTCAAGGTCAATTTTGTTTGAGCAAGTAATAAAGAATTTAAAAGCTTATTACCAGCTTCCAAATTGCAAAGCATAGTGTCTAAATTGCCAGCAGGTGAAGTATGAGCATCTACGATAGAGTGGATCGCTTCAGAAGTTAGAGATTCAAGAGTAATGGGAGCAGATCACTATGGAATTTTTTGTTGGACTCTCACTGACTCAGTGGAAGTTTGATGCAGCTCGGGTGATTGTGGATAGGCTGACCATGTCAGCTCATTTCCTTTCCTATGATGACTACTTATTCTTCTGAGCAGCTGGCTCGAGTTTATATCCACTAGATTGTCAGACTTCATGGTGTGCCAATATATATATAATCTATGACTGGGGTACGCCGTTTACATCATGATTCTGGAGGGCCGTACAACATGAGTCAGCTACTCAAGTGGAGTTGAGCACAACATTTCACCCTCAGTTGGACGGACAGTCCGAGTGCACTATTCAGATTCTAGGGGATATGCTCTGTACGTGTGTGATGGAGTTTAGAGGTTCTTGGGATCAGTTCTTGCCCCTTGTAGTGTTTATCTACAATAATAGTTATCAGTCCAACATTCAGATGGCACCGTGTGAGGCTCTGTATAGTAAGTGGTGTTGATCCCCAGTGGATTGGTTCGAGCCGGGTAAGGCGTGGTTATTGGTTATGGACTTAGTTTAGGATGCTTTGGAGAAGGTTAAGGTGATTCAGGATAGATTTCGTATACCCAGTCAAGATAGATGAGTTATGCGAACCGGAAGGTTGCGATGTTGCATTCATGTTGGAGAGAGGTTATTGCTCCGGGTTTCACCTATGAAGGGAATCATGAGGTTAGGAAAGAAGTTCAAGCTGATCCCAAGATTCATTGGTCCATTTGAGGTATTGCAGAAAGTTGGGGAGGTTGCATATGAGCTTGCCTTGCCTCCCAGTCTAGCAAGAGTTCATCCGATATTCCATGTTTCTATGCTCTGGAAATATCAAGTGATCTGTCTCACATGTTGGATTTTGGCTCAGTCCAAATGGACATGGATCTATCTTATGTTGAGGAGCCAATGGCTATTTTGGATAGGTAGGTTCAAAAGTTGAGGTCAAAGAACATTGCTTCAGTGAAGGTTTAGTAAAGGGGTCAGCCGGTCCAGGAGGCAACTTGGAAGACCGAGCAAGATATGTGGAGCCGTTATTCTCATCTTTTCATCGAGCGTTGAGGCTTTCATAGAAACAAAGAGAGAGGCCCACCTCATACTTTTTTATGTGTTAGACAGGTGAAAGGCTTTCTTGACTATAAATAGGTTCAGGAATGTCTCTATGCTCGTTCGAGGATGAACAATTGTTTTAAGAAGGAGAGGATGTCACGATCCGACCAGTCGTTTGAAAGTTATAGACCCGATCCTCTATTAGCTACTTCACCCCGTATCTATTTCTGCTATTGCGACTTGTCGGGAGGTTTCGTTTTGGTTTTTGGAGTGTTTTGGGACACTTAGTCCCTAAACAGAGGCTTACGTATTAGGATATGGACCGTAGTCAGAACTGTGTGAAGACGAATCTAGAATAGAGTCTCATCAATGCGTTAGCTCCGTTGGGTGATATTGGGCTTAGGGGTGTGTCTAGATCATGTTTTGGAGGTCTGCAACTTATTTAGGCTTAAAGTCGAATTTTTGGAGTTTTGGATCGGTAGTGAAATTTTTGATATTAGGATCGGAATTCAATTCCGAAAGTTATTGTATATCTGTAAAGTTGAATATGACTTTTATGCAAAATTTGACGAAAGAACAAATCGGAAAATAGTAAATTTGATGAATATTCATTTTATACGGTCCAATCGGACGTAGTTTGAAAGGTTTCGGTATCGAATGCAGAAATTTAAAGTTTCAAGTTTAAAAGTTTGAATTGGAGGGTGACTCATGATTTTCGCATTGTTTGATACAACTTGAGGACTCGACTAATTTCTTATGGTGTTTTGGGACTTGTTGGTATATTTGGTTAAGGTCCCAGGGTAATTGGATTGATTTCGGGTGGTTAACAGACCTTTTGGATTTCAGAAATGAAGCAGATTTCTAGTGTTTTTGTTGCAGATATTCCTTCATCGTGCTTGCGGGAGAGGTCTTGCGATCGCGTAAAGCATCTGAGAGACCGGCTAAAAGTTTTTCTTTGTATTTGTGAAGATAGGGATGTGATCGTGCAAGATTATCAGGTTGTGCATCACGAAAACATGTGCTAGACCGCGTTCACGAAGAGGAAGTGAGGTAGCAGTGAAGTCCAAGTTTTACTCTTCGCGGTCACGTGAGGACAGACACGACCGCGTAGGTGCGAGCACCCACTACATCGCGTTTGCGATGTGTGTTCCAAGTTCGCATAAAGTTAATTTCTAGGCTAGCAAAGTTGTTCTTCGCGATCGCGATTAAGAAATTCACTCGTCAATATTAACCATTTCAAAAATCAGGGGTTACCATTTTTATCAAAACTTGAGTTTGGGAGCTCGGATTTGGACGAGATATTTTGAAGAATTTTCAGTGATATCAATTGGGTAATGACTCTACACTCGATTTTGGTTATATCTGACTAATCGATCATTAATTTATATTATTTAATTTCGGATTTTGGGTGAATATTAGGAAAAATAAGAAAAAGTTCTTCAACTAAGATTTTGGGTTTTGATTGGTATTTTGACATCGAATTTGGATAATTTTGGTACGAGTAAACTCATGAGTGAATGGGTGTTTATATTTTGTGACTTTTACCCGATTCCGAGATATGGGTATGGGGAGGCTTTTTAGGGCAATTTTCCAATTTCTGGATTTAGCTTTGATTTCATTAGCTAGATTAGTTCTTTGTAGATATATTTATGTTATGTAATTGATTTTGGATAGATTTGGGCACTCGAAGTCGGATACTCGTGGGAAAGGCATTGTGACTAATTGGTTGAGCTTGGTTCGAGGTAAGTGGCTTGCTTAGCCTTGTGTTGGGGAACTCCCCTTAGGATTTGGTATTGTTTTATATATGTGAGCGCCGTGTACGTGAGATGATGAGTACGTAAACGATATAATTGTTGTAAAAACCCGATTTCTGCTAAGTAATAACTTGTTTTCCTTCTTATTTGAGTTATACCAGCATGTGTAATATCCTGTTAGCTTGTAGTAACATGTCTACTTGCCTTAATTGTTTATCTGAACTATGTTCAACACGTTTAGTGAATTTCCTATTTTTCCTTGACTTGGACTAAGTCTATACTGTAGGCTTTCTTTATGTAACTATTATTTTCGTTGGTTGATCTGCATTTTTACTTTAGGACTAAAGAACAGTATTCCGGGAGATCGCCATATTCTATATATTTACTTTGGGACTACGGTATGGTATTCCGGGAGATCTCCCATACACATTTACGTTTGGGACTAGGGGACGGTTTCTCGGGGGATCCCATGTAGTTACCTCTGTGTACTAAGCTGTTATCTTCTATGATTTCAGTCTTGTTAAATTTCAGTCTTTATTTTTACTGCGGTATTTCATTATATCTTGTTTTATTATATATATACCAGTGGGGCTCTGGTCTGACCTCGTCACTACTCGATCGAGGTTAGGCTTGGCACTTACTAGGTACCGTTGTGGTGTACTCAAGCCCTTTCCTGCATATATTTTCTGTGTGCAGATCCAGGTACCCGCTTATCAGCCGCATTATCAGTGAGTTTAGATAGCTTTGGAGACTTTAAGGTATATATGCCGCATTCGCAGACCTTGGAGTCCCTTTGTACTCTTTCATGTGAAACACTTCTTGTATTTCCTTTTCGGTTAGACTTTGGAGTATATAGATACTATTTTCACTCTGTAGTTTGTGATTCACTTTGTTTCGGGTTAGTTTTGTACATTTCGAGAGTGATTATTATATTTGCCAAGCAATATCTTAATTGCTTATTAAAATTTTCTTGTTAGTTGTTAGCTTTTATGCTTCCCTTTTACTTTTTCGCAAGTGTTAGCGTTACCTAGTCGTAGAGACTAGGTTCCATCACAACAAATTTACGGAGAGAGAATTTGGGTCGTGAAACACTGACACCACGATCTATTTCGGCAATTGCCTTCTCCGATTGCTCTAACTGTCCAGTGAGGTAGATTTAATAAATGTCGCATTCCTGTTGATAATTAACCCTTGATTCTTTTAATCTATGCACCACAACCAATAGCCTTTAACTCCAGTTTTATACTATAGAAACATGCACTTATTTGCCCCTGGTTCAAGTTTTTCATCCCTCACATGAGCATAAGAAGGACAACTAATATGAAACATACCATACATCAGAAGGAGTTTGAACTCAATAATTGTGTATGGAGATCTGTTGACTAAATAACAAGCTCTATTTATTGTTTCAGCCCAAAAATCCTTGCTAACACATTAGTGTGAAAGCATGATTTGTGCCCAATCACAAAGCATTCTGTTCATATGTTCTGCAATACCATTTTTTTGTAGTGTTCCTGCACAAGTGCGGAGTCTCACTATACCCTCTCAATTGCAGAAATTATGGAACTCAAATTTGAAACATTCCAACCCCTTGTCAGTTTGAAGACACTTAACTTTTCTTTCCGCCCGCCTCTTTGTCATCGTCTTCTATTTAACAAATGTCGAAAATGCCTCATTTTTTATTTTCTAAAAATACACCTAAACCATGCTTGATAATCAATCAAAGTCATACAATACATGGCATCACTCTTGGAGGGAACTCTGTTTGGACCGCTCGAGTCTAAATGTATATAATCTAACTTGTCTCTGGTCTTATGCTCGACCTTCTTGCTGAATTTTACCCTTGTATGTTTACCAAACACACAATGCTCAAAAAAATTCAAAACTTGATTTTTGTACCCATTCAACAAATTCTGCTTACTCAACAAACACAATCTCTTATCACTCATATAGCCAAGTCACAAGTGCCACAACTGAGACTAATTCGGATTACCTTTCCTAGAAGCTACAACAACTTTCCCTTCAACTATACTGACCTGAAGATGATAAAATTTAAAATGTAGTTTGCCCTTCATGAATACCATGGAGCCTTTACACACTTTATATATTCCATTCTTGAAGTGAAACTATAACCTTGATCACCCAAAATCGAAAAAGAAATCAAATTTCTCTTTATCTGAGGAACATGCCAACACTCAATATTTCTGATAATTTCAATGAACATTCTCAATTTGATGTCACCAATCCCCTCTGCTGGTAATGGATTATTATCTCCCACGTAGACAGTCCCGCTCATTTAACTATCAATAGAAAACTAATTCTTGTGTAAACATATGTGGAAGTAGCACTAGAATAAAAAACCCAAGAATACTGCAAATGACTAGAACTCACAACACAAAATTTCCCTACATAGTCATCACTATCATCAAAACTATTTTCAGTGTTAATCTATTTTCTACTTTCCTCTTTTCTCTTCCATCTTAGGATAATATCTCTTTTAGTGACCTTGCTCTAGACTTTGATTAATTTGGGGATTATATGTTCTTCCTCTACTCACAAGAGCCTCACCCTCAATTTTATTATTTGGAAAGCTCTTTTTCAACTATTTAGACTTGATCTGATACTAATTGTTGCGGAAGATCATGTATTAACTATTAGACAATTGCACACAAAGCTAATAAAGAAGAAAGATCAACAAAATGATTTAACGAGATTCGGCGAAGCCTAATCCTCGGGGCAGATGTAGAGAGAGTTTTTCACTATTAATGAGAAGAAAAACACAATACAATCTATAGAATCTCCAACTACAACCCCTATATATAAATCTCAAATAGTCACAAACCTATAAGAGAAAGATTTTCCAGTTTGACAAAGACAATAGATTTTCCTTTTTCAAATCGATTAGGACAATGGATTTTCCTTAATCTATAGGGGTTATGGGTTTCCTAAAAATACAAGAAAATAATTTAAGCCACAAAATAACCCATTCAATGAAGAGTACTCTCTAATATTAAATGGGCAAACATTGCAGAGAATATTTGCATTCATGACATGTCGTTACATATTCATCAATGACTCATTTATTACCATTTAAATAGGGCTTGATCCTAGGATCTTGTTTCCCTAGGTATAACTATAAATAGCAGGTTCAATAGCCATGGTAAGGGACACAAAATTCTTGGCAAAATATATGCAATATTTTACTCTCAATTAGACAATTTTAATTCTCTTTTATATTACTTTTATTTATGTCCACTGGACATTGCAGTCAAAGCCAGGCTTGTCATCTTTTTCGATTTTAATTGCTAAGTTTCAATTTTAATCTTATTTTTCTATTATTTTTGGATCAAATTAGTTCATTTCTTTATAAATATTGTAATAAATTTAACTGTATCGCTTTACGGGTAAACAATAAATAATATATACTGGATTAACAATCAACAAGAATGAGCTTGAGAGAAATGTAGACATCATTAATAATTAGACACCCACCTAGAGTTGAATTCCCTATGATTCCCACGTTGATGGTATGATAAAATGTGTAATGCATGGCCTTCTTTACTTCCGTACCTAACTCATTCTCTAAGTTATAATAAAATCGGCTTGCTTAATCAGCTTTCCCAAAGTTGTAATAATAGTTGCTTTAACTAGCCTTCTCCAAAGATAGAGACCTATCTTTTATGAAAATTTCATCAGTACAGTCTAAGACATGATGAAAACGAGGGTAAGCTTCAGGATCTTAACCTTGTAACTCCGATATCATGTTAAATTATGCTATTTCATGGAAAAGCTTAAATTTTTAGAATTTAACTAATTATTATATCTTCTCCAAAATCAACTTAACTTACATATTTAGAATAGTTTGATGCAAATAAAGTTGAACATGATATAAAGATGGGATTTATGAGGGAGTCAAAAGTGCATACACAAAAACACTAAGAGAAATTTCCAAGTGATATTCCTTCTTGCTACTTGCTAGCTAGCTAGTCAAATACTAACGAACAGTAATAAACACACACTAGTCTAGGAAAAGCTAGGGAAAAAGATATATGTACATACATTTGCTTTAGTAGTGGTGTCATGACTATCTACAAATAGAATTGTGAGATCCTAAAATTAGAAAGTAATTAATCACATGATCGATCCTATCAAATATATAGGTTAACCCAATCTAATCCCTGAACATAAGTGTTATCTGGTGTATAGAACACATTATCCAATCCCTCCATTCCAAACTCTCCAAGAAATGGTGGTTCCATAGCAGCTTCCATCGAGAAAGATGAAGTACTTGGACTATTGTTACTCGAAACCCCATCACAGCGTTCTAATAGCAACCTTTGTATCTCCTTCTCTGCTTCAGATAACTGGTCCTTCAACTTCAAAACCTGCAACAGAGAAATATTTACTTTAATTAATAATTCATGACAAGTGCTCTAATACATTTGATTATAGTAAGTTATTAATTTAACAACTATAGTATGCAGTAATTATAAGATTCGTTTGAAAATCTGGAACATTAACGTGAGAAAACCAAGAAATTAAAGGCATGTGCAGCTCCACCAAGACCTTAATTAAACGAGGAGGATGTACGGGAGATTTGTTATTGGAGGATTTAGTTCCTTTTGCTGCCTATTGGGTGACAGTCTTCCCAGTTTTCATCCAATCATACATGCACCATGTTATGGACTCTTTTGAGCCAAGAGTGCATGCATGACTAAAACAAGGCATTTTTCTAATAAATTTAATTTATGTAAACTGATAGTATAAAAAAATTTTGAATTATTTTCACGTTATTTATCTCATTGGTAGTATTCATTTTTTTTAAATTGATAGTATACTGATAATTTTGAATTATTTTCACGCTATTTATCTCATTTTTCAGTTTACTAATTTAACCTATTATGAATAATTTACATATTTTTTATATGAATGATTGCATATAATTATTTTTAGATGAGTATTTAAAGGTATTATCTTCTTTTGGACACGTAACATGTAGTCATAGAGACCATTTTGCTTCTTATCTTTTGCCTCTTAAACAACTCGTCTTTCATATTAGGACCACATCAACCTTCATTTATGCTCCCAGTTTTCACTGACAAATCCCAAGAAACAAAATTATATAATCGAGGAAGAGAGAAAGGAAGAAGACAAAAATAAAGAAAGGACCCTCTCCTATTTTCTGGAAAACTTTGTTTTGCAAGATAATAATCCCATGAATACATGAACTTCATGATGCCATACAAATTTGAGTGTGTGTATACGTATATATATACAGAGAGAAAGAGAGAGAAATGAACCTCAGATTCAAGACGGCATTTCTCAACAACATTAGTGTCATGATCAGACTTCAACTTGGAATATTCCTCCTCAAGCTTCTTGCTCTTCCAACGAGCCCTCCGGTTCTGGAACCAAACCGCAACTTGGCGAGGGTCAAGCCCCAGCTCTAAGGCGAGCTTGTCCTTCCTCTCTGACTCCAGTTTGTGCTCGTTCCCAAAGCTTTGCTCAAGTAGATTAACTTGTTCATCACTCAGCTTCCTCTTCCTCATAACCCCACTCCCTTCTCCTTGCTTCTTCTTACGCCTACGCCGCGGTTTCGTCTCTCCTGCATCAACACATAATACATACGCTAAATAAAACATAAAAAACAATCTATAAGGAGGTTTCGAGTTCGAGCCCTAAAAATATTAATCGTCTAAAAATCATTCGGGCGACAGATAAAAAAGGTTATCATATAGTACTACAACACAAAGAGATTGTTTGTATGTACTAACCTTGTTGTGGTACCAGATGGGTGTAAATATCAGGATAGTACCGGGAAATGAGTACCATTTCATCAGCTGCAACTTGATGGTTCATGCTGCTAATTGTCCTATCTTTTTTCTCTTATCTAACTTGTTCTCTGCTGCTTTTTTTTTTTCCTTTCTCTGGGGTAAAAGTGAAGGTGGAGAAAGGCAGCAGCGACGACTTTTTACTTATAAAGCTGGAGTGAAGACTAAGGAGCTGTTGCCTTAAGACTTTAGTGAGTAGTAGCGTACGTGACCTTATTTATAATGCCCACTCCTTTGAAATTAACCTTGCTTATATGTAGAATTATCCAAATTGCCATCAGTCAACGGTTTTGGAGTACAATGTTTCTAGTGTGACCTAAGTTGATAAAATTTGTTAAATTAAGAAATTGGACGGTGACATTGCAATGCTGCATGGCTTTAATTCTGTCTGATTTGGTGAAACGTGACTTAGGTAATAGGGTAACAAGCAAGCTATTTAGTTAGCATTGTCTTTAGCCTTGGTTTTATTTGGGGTTTTCTTATCTTCCTTGAACACTCACCCACCAATTAAGTAGTCAGTAAACAAAATGGCAAGTATATATGTGGGACCTATTTAAGATTTAAAAGACGAGATAAGGATATGGATGAAATGACACAGTATATTTCTTGCTTTTGAATCATGAGATGAGGCCTGGTAATTTGGATAATCATTTGAGTCTCTTCTCCATAACCTCTTTGATTACGATGGTTATAGGTGGTTTAAGGAATGTGAATGTCACACGCATCACCATATTATACCCTAATTGGCTGGATAAAGTTGGTTACATTAATGTTCAGGAAGGGGGGCACAATGTATGACTGAAGCTTAATCATCAGATGTTAATTAATGCTACACGCTTACATACTCTAGCTAGTCAACTTCATAGCTAAATGAAGGGAAAAATCATAAAGGAGTACATGAGATGAGCTTTAATTTTCATACATGTGCAATAATTTTTAGATTATTAGCTCGCCTAAAAAATAATTATTATAATTATATTCGTAATATGTGAAATAAGTTCTTGAAAGTTAAGATAGACTACCACAAAAAAAAATTTGATAGTATAAGAATTATTTAACGAGTATAATCTACAGAGTATTACTACACCTTATATACTAATGATTGTAATATAATGACTAGACGTAAAATTTATTCAAAAAATTCCTCTCTTTGTTTCAAATTAGATGATGTACCTTCTTTTTAATCTGTTCCAAAATAAAAGATAATTATTTAAATTTAGAAACAATTCAAATTTAAACTCTTTATTTTACCCTTAATGAAAAGTTTTTATAACCACAGAAATATTATGGTTACACAAAGTTTTTATCCCTTAATCATTTAAGATCAGAAATTTCAAAAGTTCTTTTTTTCTTAAATTTTATGCCGAGTTAAACTAGCTCTTCTAAATTGAAACTGATGGAATATTAATTTTTGACTTCTAAATTGAAACGGATGTAGTATTTATTTTGACAATCATAATTTTAAATGCATTATAATATTTATATAATTATAAAAGCTTGTCATGAAAGTTGATATGAATTTTTTTAAATTATTTTGGAAAAATTAATACTCCCTCTGTTTCATATTGTTTGAGGTAATTTGAATTGAAACAGAGCTTAAGAAAAAAGAAGAAAACTTTTAAAAGCTGTGGTCTTAAAAGCTTAAGGGGTAAAATGTTTGTGGGGTCATGCAATTTGTTGGCTATAAAAGCTTTTTATTTAGGCTAAAAAAGATAAAATAAAAAGTTTAAAATTAAATTATTAGAAATATGTCATTTATTTTGGAACACACCAAAAAAAAATACCTTATTTAATATGAAACAGATAGAATAATAAAATAACATCACGTAATATGGGATTGGAAAGAGGAATGGCAAGGTCATTCTAGAACTTCACATCCTTTAATTTGGGTTTGGCCCTAGAGGGGGTGTTGTGGGGGTTGGGGGGAGGGGCAGAGGAGAGAAGTGGAAATCAAGAAATACGAAGAGAAGATCAAAGAATAATGCATGTGGGATCAATGTTTAAGCCAATGGCCAAAGGGGGTAATGTGGCATGAATGTAGCCAATGGAACATAATTTAATCATTTTGTCCAATACATTAACTATTTATAGACTGGGTGATGACAGAAGGCTAGTTGGTAGGGGAAGGATGGTTGTATTTGGCTTTCCTGATTGGGTAATTAAGAAATAAAATGAGGGTCAATTTTAGTGTGAAGTTAAAAAGTTATAAAAGAAAAAGAACCAGTCATGCAGTAGAAACAACCAAATAATGAAACGTAAGGTTGTGAGTTTTCGGGGTCTGGGATCGTACCATATCGAAAACAGCAGAATATTAGTAGGGGTAGGAAGACAATAGATTATTTGGAGTAATTAAGTCACTGTTATCCAATTAAGTGGTAATTAATCATTTTTAACTATGGCCATTTACACCAGCCAAGCCTCCCCAAAACTGTAACTTACTCACCTTAAAACATAGCTAATAGGAGTACTAATTAGGTTAGTTGCTATGGGGGTACATGAGTGGCTCGAGATGAGTAAAATTAAACCAGTGAAAATTCATCAGCGTTTTGATTGGGTCGTTCCTGTGATATAACAGCTCAGGAGACACCCAATATCTTACCTAAGCTATTACGTTAAGTTTCTTTCTGTTTAGAAAGAAATGGAGCCGAATCAAAACATTAATTTTTATATATTTTCAACTGTGTACAATAAAAACTAGTATCATGTTTAAAAACTAGTTCTTCCCATACTAGGATTGCAAAGTTGAGTCCATACTGTAGCTTCAGACGGAGTCCTCTTGAAACAATTCTCATTTCATGAGCTAATTTTTAGAGTTAAGTTAGAATTGCAGTATTCATTACTATGGTAGTGTCCTGACATCATGAAAATGCCTCTTTATATAATCTTAGGCAGTCCTGACATTATGAGCTAGTTATGTTTATTTATCAGTAGCTTTCTATGAGCGTAATTTGGTCTTTTTATTTACCTTTTTTCAGTTTTTAAATACTCCTTATTTTCCAAATTTTTTTAAATTGGTGTGATAAAAATAGAATTAAGCATAGCTAAAGTATATCTCAATACAATTTTTCTCAAAGTGAATTGCGCCCATTCAAACCGTGACGCACTTTGTATATCTGTCGCAGATAAGAAAATCCAGACATTGGATTATCGACAAGTATGAGTTTATCAGTGACTTATAAAGCATTTCACAACTGCAATCTGAAAAGTTATGAATCATAAAGTTGTAGCAATTCAGTGCTGTGCGTTGATTTTCATAAAACAGGAGGAGGTGTACGTACGTAGGTGGAGACTGGAGTGGATAACACAAAAGGGGTCCGACCACAAACAATATGACTAGGAAAGGTATCTTCGCCTAGCTAGTTTGTCTGTTAGTACGTCAATGAACATTTTTTCTAATTTCTAGCTGTTTTCAAAGTCTTGTATCTTCTCATCATTGTCTTTAAAGAGGACACAAGTCACTATTCAGATGGCCAAACCTTTTCGGACCCTCTATTTAGTGTTAGATATATGGACTTATATCTACATATATATGAACAATATATGGATTAATTATATATTATGTGCTATTTTTTGGTTTGGCCTAAATTGGTGGTCTTATGGACATTGTTAAGGGGGCCAATATATTGTCATATAAAGTGTAGGACTAATGTGTAGATACCCAAAAGGGTAACCTTAGTTAATAATGGGCTAACTAAGGTTACATACATGTAACCATGGTTACATGCTTATGACTTTTGAGTTTCATAACTCATATGTTATAAGAGGGGGGTTATGGTTCCCATAAGAATGCAAGACATTCTCTTCTTCCTCCCATTGAAACTAGAGAGCATTTTGGTCTTGCATATCAAGTGGACAACCAATCTTCAATTTTGGTCTTGGATATATTCTTGTGAAAGCAAAAACTTCAAGACAATCTTAAAGGAAGGATCAAGGAGCTTCTCAAAGGCACACCTTGGACAATCTTCAAGAAGGACTAAAGATTTCCACTTATGGATTCAGGTACGCTTCCGCTTATGTTATTATTCCAAGTAATTCGATATGAAGGCTAAAGTGTTTTATTTGAATTCATCCCACAATTGGTATCAGAGCCTCCTTCATATTTGGATTATTTGGAAGTTCATGAAATCCATGTTATATAAAGTTTATGATTAAGTTAAAATGGAATTTGATTATGAAATTCTAGTACCATGATATAGCATGATTTCATGAATGATATGTTGTTGATTAACCTTGGTGTTTCAATATCTTGTTATCTCTAGATGATTTGAAATATTGAAATTTGCATAATTTTGGTTGATGATCAACATGATTTCTTGTTTAAGTTTCTTGTTGAAAATCATATTAAGTCATTGGACAGAATAGTAAGATAATCGATTATCTTATCCAGATAATCGACTATCTTGAAAGGTTGACCAAAATTTTGCAAAACAGTAGCACAGAATAATAGCCTATTTTTATGAAATAATCGATTATTCATTTTGTTCATCAAAAATTTTTGAAATAGAACCTGAGGATAATCGATTATTTTTAAAATAATCGATTATCTGGAATTTTTCAGCAAAATTGGAAATTCCAGAGAGCCAAGATAATCGATTATCCTAAAAGGATAATCGATTATCCTAGTTTTTCAGCAAATTTTGAGATTCCAGAAGGCCCAGATAATCGATTATCAGGCTCAGATAATCGATTATCTGGCCATAATTGCAGAAACGTTTTATTTTCTGGCAGTTTAATGAGGACATAATGTAAGAAACGTTTTTCATAATTAATGAAACGTTTTAAGTATTAAGTTTTCAGATTTTTTAATTGTACATTAATAATATGTCAATTAATATTCAGTTTTTTAATTATTAATGTTTTGTACATTAATATTCAGTTTTAATATTAATTGTTTTTAAGTCCATCATCCTTCAGATTTTGGTATTGTTCAATTAAGATTAAAACAATTAATATTCAGATTTTACATGTCAAAACATGTAAATTTTCAGTCAAGATTCAATATATGGCTTAAAGAACTATATGATTTAGCATCTAATATTTTAAATTAGTCAATTGAATCATTATGTTGCCAAAGTAACCTCTTTTGTGTAGATTGATTAATCTTGAAATATAAGATGACTGTGGATGTTAGTATTCCATGCGTTTAACACCGGCCCAAAGGAAATTGTTATTTGGCAGGAATTCGAACATGCTTGTGGTGATAAATATGTGACGATTATTCGGTTTTCCATGTGAATATTAAGTAGGCCCAAAGGAAGGCTTGATATTTGACAGGAGTTTATTATTAATATTTGATTACTACACCAAGAGTACCACTTACAAGTTGATTTTCTGTCCAAAGACTAAAATCAATGTTGTGCTAGGTATCTTGTAATAGGATTTGCCTATTTTGAATCTGTAAACTAAAGTTAAAGTTCAAGTAATTGTAAGCATGTATTAAGTTATCCTTGTTCTATATTCAGTGAATTCTTCAGCTGCTTCGATATCTGCAAATATAAACAGCATCCCTGTGCTTAACGGCACAAACTTTAAGGAATGAAAAGAGAACATTATGATAGTTCTCGGTTGCATGGATCTAGACCTTGGACTTCGGATTGAACAACCTGCTTCTCTTGAGGATACATCTTCTTCTGATGAAAAGAAGGAGATGGAGAAGTGGGAACCGCTCAAATCGCATGAGTCTAATCATGAAACGTGCAATTTCAGAATCATTCAGGGGCATTATGAATGATGAAAATAATGCCAAGTTTTCCTTGAAAACCTTGAAAAGCGTTTTGCACAAAACGCAAAGGCGGAAACAAGTACTCTTTTGAGTAAACTTGTTTCCATGAGGTATAAAGGCAAGGGAAACATAAGGGAGTACATTCTGGAAATGTCTCATCTTGCTTCGAAACTTAAGTCACTCAAGCTGGAATTACCTGAGGAACTGCTTGTGTACTTAGTTTTGATCTCTCTTCCTGCACACTTTAATCAGTTTAAGGTCAGTTACAACTGCCTGAAGGAGAAATGGACTCTTAATGAGCTCATTTCACATTGTGTGCAAAAGGAGGAAAGGATAAAGCAAGATAAGACTGAAAGTGCTCATTTGGCATCCTCTTCTAAAGATAATAAGAAGAGGAAAGGTAAGGAAATTGCGGTTGCAAGGCCCCAGAAGAAGAAAAATAAGGAACCTAAGGTTGAAACTACAGAATCAGGTTGCTTCTTCTGTAAGGGGACTAATCACATGAAGAAAGATTGTACCAAGTACCACGCTTGGCGTGCGAAAAAGGGTACATCTCTTTCTCTTATTTGTTCTGAAGTTAATTTAATTTCGGTACCTAAGGATACTTGGTGGGTAGATTCGGCTGCTACTACTCACATAAGTATATCTATGCAGGGTTTCCTGAACTGCCGAAAACCAAATGATGGTGAAATATACATCTATGTGGGTGACGGCAAAAAGGTGCAAGTTGAGGCTATTGGCAAATTTAGGCTGTTGTTTAAGACTGGTTTTTATTTAGATTTGAATGAGACTTTTGTTGTACCGTCTTTTAGACGGAATTTAATTCTGTTCCCAAATTGGACATATTCGGTTATTCATGTTCATTTGGTGACAATAAAGTTAGTCTCTTTCAAAATTCAAATCTTATCGGTACTGGTCTTTTATCAACATATGATAGCCTATATTTGGTTGATATAATAACCTCACATAATGAAACTTTGCATACAAGTTCAAGTGGTACCAAAAGAAAATGAACTAATGAGAATTCGTTATCACTCTGGCACAAACGTTTGGGTCACATATCCATTCAAAGAATTCAGAAACTCGTGTCAGATGGAATTCTTGATTCTCTTGATTCCTCAAATTCGGATATTTGTGTTGAGTGTATCAAGGGAAAACAAACAAACAAGACGAGATTAGGTGCTAAGAGAGATTCGGATGTCTTAGAATTGATACATACGGATATTTGTGGGCCATTCCCTACTCCTTGTAGGAATGGTCAACAATACTTTATCACATTCATAGACGATTACTCTCGTTATGGGTACCTATATCTTATTCATGAAAAGTCCCAATCCATAGACGTGTTCAAATCATATAAGGCTGAAGTTGAAAATCAACTAAGCAAAAGGATTAAATCCGTTAGATCTGACCGTGGTGGTGAATACTATGGTAGATATGATGGTTCAGGTGAACAACGTCCAGGGCCATTTGCTAAATTCCTAGATGAGTGTGGGATCGTCCCTCAGTATACTATGCCAGGCAGTCCTACTATGAATGGTGTAGCTGAGAGACGAAATCGGACCCTTAAGGATATGGTAAGAAGTATGATTTGTCGTACTACTTTGCCAGACTCACTCTGGGAGAAGCATTAAAAACCGCATCTTATATTCTTTATAAAGTTCCAACTAAAGCTACAATCAAAACCCCATATGAACTTTGGACTGGGAATAAACCCAGTATTAAGCACTTACACATTTGGGGTTGTCCAGCTGAGGCAAGGCCTTATAGGCCGAAAGAAAAGAAACTGGATGCTAAAACGGTTAGTAGCTATTTTGTTGGATACTCTGAAAGATCCAGGGGGTTTAAGTTTTATGATCCCACTTCTAGAACTATTTTTGAGATGGGTAATGCTAGGTTTTTTGAGGATATTGAATTTGGGGGTGGGGAGATAAAGTTATTAGAGATTTTGTCTTTGAGGAAGAACATGTGTCTTTCCCTCAAGTTGTTGATCTTGGTCAGGGTGTTCTAATTCCTGACACGGATCACACAACTCCAGTTCAAGACAATCTCGAAAATCTCCCCAATCAAGTTCCTGATATTACTAATGAAAATCAAACTCAACAACCTCAAGAAACTGAAGTTCCATTAAGGAGATCCACTAGAGAGAGGAGAAATGCAATTCCGGATGATTATGTTGTATTTCTCCAAGAACAAGAAAGTGATATTGGACTTGAGGAAGATGATCCAATCAACTTCCGTCAAGTCATTAAGGGTTCTAACTCTCAAAATTGGATTGATGCCATGAATGATGAGATGAAGTCTATGAGCGATAACGGCGTTTGTGAGCTAGTTACATTGCCCGAAGGTATTAAACCGATTGGTTGTAAATGGATATTTAAAACCAAGAGGGATTCAGGGGGAAATGTCATTAAGTATAAAGCTCGTCTTGTCGCAAAAGGCTACACTCAAAAGGAAGGCATTGATTATAAAGAGACTTTCTCTCCAGTTTCATTGAAAGACTCTTTCAGGGCTATAATGGCACTAGTAGCACATTTTGATCTTGAACTTCATCAGATGGATGTTAAGACAGCGTTTCTCAATGGTGACATTGAGGAAATAATTTATATGATGCAACCTGAAAACTTTGTTTCGGAAGAATCAAAGAAAAGGGTTTGCAAATTAAAGAAATCCATCTATGGGCTCAAGCAGGCTTCCCGTCAATGGTATTATAAGTTTCATGCAGTCATTACATCTTTTGGTTTTGAACCGAATATTGCTGATGACTGTATATACCATAAGTTCAGTGGGAGTAAGTGTATTTTTCTGGTTTTATATGTCCATGACATACTGCTTGCATGTAATGATATAGCATTATTGCATGAAACTAAGAAATTTCTTTCAAAGAAATTTGAAATGAAAGATCTTGGTGATGCCTCTTTTGTATTAGGAATTCAGATACAACGAGATCGCTCCAAAGGTGTTCTCGGTCTGTCACAAAAGGGCTATATTGATAAGGTTCTTAAAAGATTTGGCATGCAGGATTGTAAACCAGGCAACACCCCTGTTGCTAAGGGAGACAAGTTTAGTCTCAAAAAGTGACCAAATAATAATTTTGAAACTACGGAAATGGAAAAGACACCTTATGCTTCGGCTGTAGGTAGTCTGATGTATGCTCAGGTATGTACACGACCTGATATAGCATACATTGTTGGGATGCTAGGCAGATATCTAAGCAATCCGGGAATGGACCATTGGAAGGCAGCCAAAAGGGTCATGAGGTACTTACAGAGAACAAAGGATTACATGCGTACATATCGGAGATCGGACCAGCTTGAGATCATCGGGTATACCGACTCCGATTTTGCTGGATGTCAGGATAGTCTGAAGTCTACATCAGGCTATATTTACATGCTTGATGGCGGTGCTATCTCTTGGAGAAGCATCAAGCAAACTCTTACGGCCACTTCCACTATGGAAGCAGAATTCATGGCATGTTATGAAGCACCCAATGAGGCATTATGGCTGCGGAATTTTGTTAGTGGACTGCGCATAGGTGACAGCATTAAAAAGCCACTTAGGCTATTATGCAACAACAGATCAGCAGTCCTTTATGCTAACAACAACAGTAGTTTGACGAAAGCAAAACATATGGACGTCAAATTTTGGGTTGTTAAAGAAAGAGTAGAGAATGGACAAATGTGCATAGAGCACATAAGTACAAACTCCATGATTGCGGATCCGCTCACTAAGGGATTGACACCAAAAGTATTTCATGAGCATATTGCTTGCATGGGTGTAAAATCAGTTAAGGATTATGAATTTTAGTGGGAGTTTGTATTATACAATTATGTATTGTCCATTACATTAAGTAATTCAGTTTTAAGGTTATATTTACAGATATTCAGTTTTAAAGTTTTATGTACTCTTAAGGTTTATGATTGATCTTAATAAAGAGAACCAGTTGGAAATAGACATTCTATTTCAGACCACACTTTATGTTATTTCCATGCTACACACCTATACTTGATCCATGTCGTTGGTTATATTGATATACGTGATCTATGTTGGTTCTAGTTACGCAAGAGTATCTAAGAGCTCTTAGATCCTATGTTGGTATGATTGATGGACCGGATTGTTCATGACATTTTTATTATGATAGCAATTCTGAGCTCATAAGGTTATAATGTAACATATAATGCTAAGGTTTGTACATATGTATGAGTATCTCGTCCAAGTGGGAGATTGTTAGATATATGGACTTATATCTACATACATATGAAAAATATATGGATTAATTATATGTTATGTGCTATCTTTTGGTTTGGCCTAAATTGGTGGTCTTATGGACATTGTTAAGGAGGCCAATATATTGTCATATAAAGTGTTGGACTAATGTGTAGATACCAAAAAGGGTAACCTTAGTTAATGATGGGCTAACTAAGGTTACATACATGTAACCATGGTTACATGCTTATGACTTTGAGTTTCATAACTCATATGTTATAAGAGGGGGGTTATGGTTCCCATAAGAATGACATTCTCTTCTTCCTCCCATTGAAACTAGAGAGCATTTTGGTCTTGCATATCAAGTGGAAAACCAATCCTCAATTTTGGTCTTGGATATATTCTTGTGAAAGCAAAAACTTCAAGACAATCTTAAAGGAAGGATCAAGGAGCTTCTCAAAGGCACACCTTGGACAATCTTCAAGAAGGACTAAAGATTTCCACTTATGGATTCAGGTACGCTTCCGCTTATATTGTTATTCCAAGTAATTCGATATGAAGACTAAAGTGTTTTATTTGGATTTATCCCATCATTTAGTTGTTCTGTTTTTAGATGGCAATAGAAGAAAGACGATATTATTGCATGTGAAGAGACAGACAACTTGAACAGTAGTAAAACAAAGCGATAGTACGTAGACCAATTGACCACCACCTGAATACCTACTTGTCTGTGTCACAGGCACTGCATCAAATATTTGAGACACAAAAAATATAATTATAGATGTAAAAATGTCACTAAAAGCTTCAGAAGTAGTATTAAATTTAGACTTCTTAAGTTATTAAATGCAATATGTCCAGATTAAAAACCTCAAAATTAAACATACTTAAATTAATTTTTGAATGCGTCTCTAATTAATATTATGTGTCTTGCCTTTTTTGTTTTGTCTTTTCTTTATTCGACTCAAAAGTTGAACCCGAGTCTTGCACCCACAGTAAAATTATACTCGATATGACTTATAGATCATAAATTTCAACTAACTAATATTAGTTTGCTTACATTATATTTCTTTGGGTATTTGTCTTCGAACTCATAAGTCACGAAAAAGAAAGTGTTCGACTTGAAATAAAAAGAAGATAAGAAGAAGAAGACAGCTCCACAGTGCAAGGAATGGCACATGGGAGCAACCTACGAGCTTTTAAACGTGTCTCTTCCCTAATGCTAGATCAGGGGACCACAAACCTCTTAATCCAACCACGTGTTGTGTTTCTAGTACATTCAGTCTACCAAACCTGCCATTTACCACCTATCACCACGCACCCCTAAACTTATTTAATACGTTTTAATTAACTTATCTAGTGTTAAATGGGAGTAGATTTTCTCTCGTCCTGGGTCATTTAAAAGTCAAAGTACATCTAACTTTTAATATTAAACATGAGTTCCAATCGGGAAAACGAAGCAAAACACTCTGGGACATTTGATTTTTTTTTTTTTTTGGAAATACATACATATATTAAAAATATATACTAAGAGTCATTACATTCATTACAAATGGGAATTGTTTTAGAATACATAGTTCCTAACTTATCCCTTTTTAAAATAAAAATAACAAAAATAGGAGGAATTAGATAAGTTGTTAAACTTTCAAGAGTTGATAAACTTATCCTTCTATTTTTCGGCATTAAATTATCCGCCTGGTTAGCCTCTCTGTAAACGTATTGTAGTGACGAATCTCCTGCTCTACTCAATAGGCATCTGCAGTCATCAATTAGATTATAGGACAGTCCTTATTATCAGTTAAATTAATGAGCTCCTTACAATTCGTTTCAATAGTGAGTGCAAGGTAGTTATTCTCTATAGCTAATTTCAAGCCATGCGGTAGTGCTAATATTTCCATGACTCCTCCCATGCCACCTTTTCCTGGATTACATAAACATGATTCATCCACATTTAGTTTATAGATATTTCGTTTTGGCGGGTTCTATTTGATGAGGATGGTATCTTTAGTTGTTGAGGATCGTTTTTGATTTGTGGCTAGGAGTTTATATTCTATCATTTTGGTTAACAATATTTTTTAATAGGAAAGGTTTACTAGTATTGTTGAATATCATTTCGTTTTTACACAGCCAGATATGTCAGATGATAAATGAAGGACATCAGACCAAGATGAGGTATTCATTGAATCTGATGTTCGAGCTACTTTTGAGCTTTTAATTAGTTTGATTCGTTACATTTTCCTTTATTAATTCGTTTGTTAATAAAATGACATCTTCTCTTTTTTAAAATTACGGATATTGTTATGAAGTCTCCTATTTAAGGTGAATGTCTATAATTAGAGAGATTCTAGAGTTCTATTCTTGGTAGCTAAATCATCCCCCTCCCTATAAATAAAGGGGTCTTCTACCATTGTAAACCATCCCTAACAATCCCAAGTATTAATAAGAATACTCCTCTCTCTACTTCTCTCTATATTGTTCTTGTCTTTTATATTATTTCATAACACGTTATCAGCACGAGTCTCTAACCAATTGAAATTTTCGATTGTCTTAACTTTTGTTTGTGTAGGGTTTTGCTTCAAAGAAAGAATGAAGAAAGAAAAAAAAAAGGAGAGGAACGTAACGAAAAGAAGGAAGCAAAAAGGAACGAAAAGAAAGGAACAGAAACAATTGTTCAAGTAAGAAAGAGGAGAGTCGGAGGTGTCGATCAAAAGAGAAAAGAAACGAAAAACAAAGAAAAAAAAAGGAAACAGAAACGGAAGAGAGAAAAGGAAGAAAACATTGAAAATATAATTGGTATACCTTAAAGGTAAGTAATTTACTTTTCCCTTTCAAATTCTTTGAATTCTATAATTTGATTTTATATACAAACATAGACAACAAAGTTTGATTATAACTCTAATGGAGTTTGTAAGAAATTATAACCACATGAAGTGGTAAAATCTCTATGTCCTGCCATGATTAAATTCATGTATGATTGTGGGCAAAGAATTAAAAATCCGTCCCATTGAATTTGCTCCATTCCCTTTAGAGAATGTGGAAGCAGTATATGATAAGTCTGAAAGAAGACAAAATTATTACCATGAAGGTATCAATGAATGTGGACGTGGCAAAGAATTCCGTCCAATTGAATTTGCTCCATTCCCTTTAGAGAATGTGGTAGCAGTATGTGATAAGTCTGAAAGAAGACTAATTGCCGTAAAGGTATCAATGGATGTGGACATGGCAATAGACGAAGTTATAATCGTTATTATTGTGGTAATGAGAACAATAAGGATTCTCAAAATAATCTTTCACTTTATGAAAGTAATATTTGACATGAGATTGTGTAAAGCACATGATTTTGATCCATTCCCTGAAGTGAATGTGATAATTGTAATAGAGCCCGTAAGTATGAACACGCTCTTGATGTAATTGTGTCATATGTCTGACAATATGAAAAGAAAGTTCGTTGCCCTCGAAATTTCGGGCAAGAACTATATGACATGGGTGTTGGATGCTGAAATCCACTTAGATGCTATGGGTCTTGGAGACGCCATTAAAGATAGAGATAAAGCATCCACCCAAGACTGTGCTAAGGCCTTGATTTTCTTGCGCCATCACCTTGATGAATGTTTGAAGATTGAATATCTCACCGTCAAGGATCCACTCATCTTGTGGAAAGGCTTAAAGGAGAGATATGGACAAAGCCTGACAGTTGTGATTATAGTACGTAAAAAAAAAAAAAACGTGCATCTGTAGACAGTGTAAATGATTGTTAGAAATATTATTGTGCGAATGTAGATCATGTGAAATTGAGTACTTTGTAATATACATGAATGATTACCTCAGGTATATTGTGGTTGTCATTATTTAAATAATAATAAACAGCACTATCATGTATGATCACCACAATTGATTGATAATTAACTATAATTACTAGACGCTAGCAGTGGTGAAAATATAGTAATATATAAGTGATGATTATATAATGTACTGTGATGAAAATAATTATGCAACATAAAGGTACATTATTTGTACCATGGAACACATATGAACGGTAATATATGTTATAAACGAATAAATTCACAGCATGATTTACTACAGGTTTGATTCTGAGAAGTGAAATATTAGGTTAAGAATATGACAATATATAGATAGTTGATCACAGGTATGTAAGCACGTCCAATTGTAAAAATATCTGTTTAATTGATTCATGTACCACACATACGATATTCAAAGAGAAGAAATATTTCTCCCATTTAAGTGTGTGTAAGGCAGATGTTACTACAATTTCTGGTAGTAGTAAATTGATTGAAGGCTCCGGAAGAGCAACTGTAACTCTGCCCAAAGGCACGACGTTTATCTTAGAGAATGCAATATTCTCCTCCAAGTCTAAGAAGAACTTGTTGAGTTTTAATGATACCAATCAAAATGTTCTCCTCCAAGTCTAAAAGGAACTTGTTGAGTTTTAAAGATATCATTCAAAATGGATATCAGATTGAGACAATACATGAGTATAATCTTGAATACCCCATTCACTCATGAAAACGTGGCTGCCCACTTCGGCTTGGGGTCACGCCATTTTGCATGCAGCAATGCTAGTTTGTCGGCTGCCCGCTTCGGCTTGGGGTCACGCCATTTTGCATGCAGCAATGCTAGTTTGTCGGCTGCCCGCTTCGGCTTGGGGTCACGCCATCTTGCATGCAGCAATGCTAGTTTGTTGGCTGCCCGCTTCGGCTTGGGGTCACGCCATTTTGCATGCAGCAATGCTAGTTCGTCTCTGACTGACGAATTATCACAAATATTCCCCGTTGCAATTGGTTTTGGGTCATGAACCCAATATATCCCATTTAAGAATCTTTGGATGCGCAGTATATGTGCCTGTAGCACCGCCATCCCGCACCAAAATGGGTCTGCAAAGAAGGTTAGGAATATATGTTGAGGTTGAATCGCCCTCCATTATTCGCTACCTCGAAACATTGACAGGAGATTTGTTCACTGCACGATTTGCAGACTGTCAATTTGATGAGACACTTTTCCCAAAATTAGGGGGAGAAGTTGGTGAAACCAAACGGGAAATTTTGTGGAAAAATGCATCATTATCTCATCTTGATCCACATACCTCTATTTGTGAAAGAGGCACAAAAGATTATCCATTTGCAAAGAATAGCAAATCAAATGCCTGACGCATTTATAGATTTGAAAAGGATAACAAAATCACATATCCTCGAAGTGAATGTGACAACATCTGATACATATTCATTATTGGAAGAATATGAACATGAAATTGGTATTAAATATACCACACTCACCCCTAGAAGGAGGTTTGAGATGATATACGGCATGAATGATCGTTGGTCACGTACCTATTGTACGCCAAAGTATTTTGGAAATATGACTATTAAAGGACAACGATAATGCAAGAAACATATCTTGCATATAAGTTTGACATGACCATAATGGTATAACTTTCTCTTTAAGAAAGATATTCACCACATGGATGTTGATGAATTTGTGGTAGTACAAAATTAATTGAGAGCTCTAGAAGAGCCAATTATTACTATGTTGGAGAAACACAATTGAGTATTGTGCTGTAGTAAGTCTCAAAGAAACTTATTCAGTTTCCAAAGTACACGCGAAAGCGATTGATTATATTGAGACTATAAATAAAGGAAGGCTTTGATATCTCCTACTACTACAACTTGTAGCGAGGTAATTTGCATATGAAAAGCTACCCGTTTTGTTCTCCAGTTTGTACTACACAAAAGAAAGAATGCCACAATAAAGTGGATATCTATTGGTATAAAAACCCATGTCATAATAAACCTGAAGTTTATTGATAAGTGCACATGTCATGGTGTAAATTTGAAGTTTACCAATATTGATAATCTGTTCAGTTAGCATTCGTATTAGCCATCTCATTTTAAGTATGATGTGCAAATTCACACAGGTGAATATCAAAGAACTAGAAAGTTCTTTATGAATTCTCTTGTATCACTTGTTCTCATTAATGAACTGACCAACTAAAGAGTTCGGGTTGAAGCCCATAAATTCTGAAAATATCAAAGGTGAATATGGGCCCATTCACCTGCCATGTATACCACATATGATGCATCTATGATATGGTTACATGCGCAATTGTTATTAACCCGCAGCCTGGCCGGTGCTTGCGAGGTAAATTGCTCAGTAATCTAACTTCGAGCATAATTTGCAGATTTTCTACTCAAGATAGTTCATCTTGATAAGTTGGTTTATATCAAAGTTGGTTTAGCAAGATAATTATTGAGTGCTTCCACTTAATAGCTAAACTGTTTCTTATGAGAACAAAGTTATATATATCAGTTTGATATACGTTGTATACGAGAGTATATTATATTCTCCCCTCACAAGTGGTTCAGGGTCAGGAACCAAATAATTTCATCTTATTATTAATGTGCTGTGTATATTGACATAATAATGCACAAAGATGATTTCCCAAAATTGAGGAAACAAGTTAGCTTTACTAACATGAGGGGGAGACATGATAAACGCTTGAGAAGAGGTTTCATGGGATGAATTATCATTTGTATATGTAAATCCCCAAATATCATGATATGAACCTGAAGTTCATAAAAGGATAATTCAATTGCAACATTTTGCAAAGCATGCTATACGCATTTGCTGACCCAAAGAATGTAACTATATTCTCACTACAAAAGTCCCTGAAGGACAAGGTCTTGGATACGATTGAAGCGTATAGACAAATACTTGATTCCATGTGAAAGACATGTAGATTTGGACATGTAGTTCAAATACTTGAAAGTATAAAAGTCAAAGGTATGTATAGTCAGTTTTCGATATCTTATTTGTTTAGCATGACATGAAAACTTGATATGCAGCTCAAGTCTATTATGTGACTTACATGACTTAACTTGAAAGATTTAAGTTGCTTGAAGCATATGCAATTCTTGGTCCTGAAGTACCACATCCTTAGTACAATTTGTGTACATATGTATCTTGCTATAACTATAAGCATGATGGCATTGAGAATGCATCTATGGAGATATTGAAGAGTTATTCCACGACATTATATGAAGATGTTCATATCTATCAAGAATGATGATTTCAAGGTGCGGAATATTTATTCAAGTCAATATGGTTGATTTATTTATCAAATCTCTATCAAAGATCGTTTTGAAGATGATGCACAAGATTGGAATGCAAATGCTCAAGGATATAAATTGATGTACTCATTAGGGGGAGTTAATGCGCGTTGCACTCTTTTTCCCTTACAAGGTTTTGTCCCACCGGGTTTTCCTTGCAAGGTTTTTAACGAGGCAACCAATAGGCGCATATTCAAACATGTGTACTCTTTTTCCTTTCTTTAATTTTTCCCATTGGGTTTTGGTTTTAAGGTTTTAACGAGGCACATTGTTGAATAGACATTCAAGGGGGAGTGTTATGAAATCTCCTATTTAAGGTGAATGTCTATAATTAGAGAGATTCTAGAGTTCTATTCTTGGTAGCTAAATCATCCCCCTCCCTATAAATAAAGGGGTCTTCTACCATTGTAAACCATCCCTAACAATCCCAAATATCAATAAGAATACTCCTCTCTCTACTTCTCTCTATATTGTTCTTGTCTTTTATATTATTTCATAACAGATATAATTTTCATTTTATTTTTAATGATATTAATTGTTTGCGCTCAAAGTTTATTCATATACTAGCTTATTTTTAGTCATTAATTTTTATTCTCTTAAGTTTCATGTACTACAATCGAGCATCTTCACAGAAAATGTAAAGGAGGGAGTAACGAGTTATAACGGAGAAACGGGCCAGAGTATACTTTACATGTTGAAGCAGTTCAATATGTTATAGTTGTGTATAAATTTCTTATATCAGGTTAGGTTTCATATAACAGTAGATTATTTTCAAACTGAACAGGGAACCTAAAAGATAAAGTAATAAAATGTTACAGTCAATTAATTAAATAACACTGATAATGTAATTAATAGGTTACTTTATTATATCATATATAACTCAAATCTTTATGAGTTGAATCCACATTAAATATCCTTCCTTGGGTTTACACTATACAGTATTAGAAGTAGCCATCACGTTTTCTTCTGGAAAATTAACACTAGCCGCAAATCCAACAGCACACATGTAATTAGTAGTACTACGTAACAGAACAAAGAAGTTCCGTTCTTACAAGTTAAGAATAAACATTTTCGCATAATTAACATATTTTGGTTTCTCTTTCAGTACTAGATAAAATGTGTCAAATCAACATATTCAAAAAAAGTTAATTTTAATTCCTGTAATGGAAATTGGGACTTTTGGACAGCCAGACATGTGAGGGAGTGTTAAATACGAATATATGATTCCCCATTTATTGACATCCTTCTTGTACCCCCACCCCACTCTTTTTTTGACACAGGATTCAGATCATGTACGTTTTTCAGCTACTGCTTTCATTTTATGAGAAAGCCAGATTCAATTCATCATTATACATTTATAGGTCCTTACACTGGCAAAGGTACTAATTAGGGACCGCTGAAGGTTTCCTTTTTGTAAAAAGGCACTCCATAAAAACACGTGGTTGAAACCCATGGTCACTAACTATAAGCTCTGTGCATCGATGCAGTATACAATTTTTACTACATCAAGTAGTAAAGTTGACCTATAATAATAACTTAAAAAGTACTCCGTGGGTGAGATATTTTTTTTTGTCTATTTCAAAATAAATAATATATATTTAAAATTAAAAATAATTTACTTTAAAATTTTATTTTATCTGTTTTACTTTTAATAAGAAGTTTTTATAACCACAAAAATATTATAGTGCGAAGATACTTTTTTCCCTTAAACTTTTAAAACCACAAGTGCATTATCACTTTTTCCTTTTGGTATTCTTAGTAGTTGACTAGTTTGCTAATTAGTCGACTAAAGGTAAGAACAGAATATAAATAAAGCAGAAATAAGATACAAGAATTAAAGACTCACGAATTTTTATACTGGTTTGAATTCAATGTAAATCCTACATCCAGTCCCCTTGGGTTAAAGTGGTGTTCTCTTTTAGTATTTGAAATTTCTTTGTGCAAGAGAGTTGATATATCTTTACACCAATCAACTTAGTCACTATGTTACTTTTCGCTTCTTGAAAAATATTGTCTCGCCAGTGTTTTTCTCTCTTTCTTCGTTCACTAGTTTCACAGTAGATCTTAAGCGAAATACAATGCTTATTTCGAGTAGAGAAAAGAGTGATAGTGGTTCAGTCAAAGTATGTTCGTTCCATGCTGGTGCAATGGGTATTTATACTTTGTGAGACCTTTGTGACTTATGACTCTTGAAAGATTTCAAATCCAAGGGAATTGATCTCAGAAAGGAATTGTAGATTGATTTTTTTAAGAACATAATATTTTGCTTGTTGATTTGCCTTGACTTGTTGTGTTGATTTGATTCTTCTTTTGTTGAATGGATATTTCCATTATTTGAAATATCAAATCAAATCCCTTGATTTCGTCTCTGATTGATGTCCTTGCATGGTGGAATATTCATTGCACAATTTCGTGCCCTTGATTTCTTTTAATTGAGGTCCTTCCCATGATATCCTCCTTTATTTCATGCCAAATCCTTGATTGATTTTCTGCTACTCCTTCCTTTTTCAATCTTGATTCTTCTATGCCCATTTTTCATCTCTTAAAAAATATTTATTTGCATCATCAGAATCAACTTAAATCTAACAAATTGAAATGAAGAATGTATATTATATCGGTTAAAGTAACCTGATGGTATAATTCTTTTATAAATTAAACTTACATATAACCTAGGTTTATAAATTTATAAAAGAGTGATCGTACTAGTAGTAACAATAGAAGGTTTTAGTTATCATATAAGGATGGTAAAAGATGTCAAGTTTTAAAGAACATCACATGTTGTGATTGGTTTTGGTTTTTGAGATTAATCTTGATATCTTAAGTCTATCTATCGTGTGCCTCTTTAAAAGCCTTTACAGCTTTTTCTACAGTCTTGAGAATCTATACTCGGATCTTGGACACGTTAGAGATTGTCTCCTTTACCACTCCATGAACATCTTTAATTATGCTTTGCATAGAGATTAGAGACTCCTTGATGACAGTTAATTATTCGTTGATAGAGGCTAGATTTTCAAAGACATCAGGATCACCTGCACTAGAAGAAACACAGTGGTTTTTGCTTTTGATTCGGAGGGGATATTCTTCGCACCCATGTTCTCTTTATAACATATATTCCATGCTAGCAAATCCCTTGGAGTTGTAAGACTTGGTGATAATGATATAGGGATAGACAACAATAGATATATTGTTGGCTTCTAGCAGATGGGTGATGACCATACCTTATGGCAGACTTGTGGGATCATCAACACTCTTTATCATAAAATTGATGACCTAGGAAGACAACTTGACCTTGTGCTTAGTAAGAAGATAGTCTAGGAAGGTATCACACTGGGAGAAGGTAAAGAAGGATCTTGTTCTTGGAAGAAGAGTCGTTGTCACAATATGTGCTTTGGCACGAGTTTTGAAACAAACATTACTAGGTCCTAGTTAACTAGGAAGGGAATTAAAGGTGACTCATCTATTCATCTTTATGCTAGATCAAAAGAGATTTAAAAATTATGAGGCCTTCCTAAAAAGCATAGAAAATCCAGAATAATTACACTAAAAAATAGAGTCAAACATAGCACAATTCAACACGATGCTTTTGCCAAAAATTAAGTTTTCTAACTTGTTAGGTTTGCTAGATCGAAGATTAGCATAGAATAGTTTAACAAATGGTTTATATACCTGTGGATATGGCAGGAAGAGAAAGTTTTTCCAACCCTTGAAGTTGAAAAATACCTTTTCTTTACAGTTGAGACATTCCATGGCATTTAAATCAACAACTCTACTATGGGCTACAAGCTTTTCTTTGAAGGCTATGAAGGAGTCCTTGTTAGGTGTATCCTAGAAATTCAAGCCAGACTCGAGAGAACTTGAGATATCAGTTTTGGGCATTTTAGGAGTGAAGGTTTCAGAGAGATCTTCTACGCATATTTTTTCTATGACTTTTTCGTTGGGACTATGCCCATCATCAGAGAGGTCCTGTGATTAGCAACATTCTTATAGTGGTTCGATTATAGATTAATTGGTTCAGGATGTTGAGATGAGGATTTTTCTCGAGAACAAGTGCTTTTGCGAGTTGAAGTAGAGGGATTTTTGGAGTTTTTCGCCATTGCAGAGTTAAGAGTAGAGGTGAAGATACAAACAATATAAGAATGACTTTTAGAACTTGGGCTTAAAAGGAAGAGAACTAATAGTTGAGTACAGACGCTCATTGATTCGATGCTATGAATGATTGATTTCTGAAAAAGGCCTGAAAATGTGTGAAAACGGAAAAGTAAAATACACACAATTAATGCCATTTATATACATAAGGAAATATGATGAATGAGTGACGGTAAAAATTTAAAATATCACAAAGGCCCTAAAAATTATGAACTAATGGTAATAATGCCAAGGGTGTCTAGTAATGCACGAAATTTGTCCTCAAGTAAGGTTTTGTATAAATATCTGCCAATTGATTAGTGGAGCTTACAGACGATAACTCATTTTTACCTATAAAGACATGATATCTAATCAAATAATAAATATCTATATGCTTAGATCTAGAGTGTTGCACAAGATTTTTATATAGACAATAGTACTAGAATTATCCCACAATATTTGAACTTGTTTAAAAGATAATTCATAGTTACCCAATTGATGTGACATCCAAAGTAATTGAGCACAACATTGTCCAATTGCAATGTATCTGCTTCAATTGTGGAAAGAGCTACTGGTCCATGTTTCTTATTGTTCCAGGGGATTAATATCTTTAACAGTAATTGACATGTACCACTTGTGCATTTACTGTCTTGCTTGTCACCTCCAAGATCAACATATGAAAACCTCTCAAAATTAAAATTGTTAGAGTGTGGATACAAAAGTCCATAAGAGTTGGTTCCGATAAGATAGCAAATTATTCGCTTTACAACAGTTAAGTGTGATTGTTTAGGAGCTGATTGAAACTTGGCACATTTACAAATATTGAACATGATAACTGGTCGATTAGGAGCTAGCTATTATAGACCCAATTATCCCATTATACCTTATTTTATCTACTAGTTTTCCATGTTTCATCCTTGTCTAAACTTGTAAAGGGACTCATTCGAGTTCCAATTGATGTGGCATTGCTCATTCCAAACTTTTGAATTAATTCCTTCGTATACTTTGCTTTTCAGATAAATATCCCATTTTCTGACTGATGAATTTGGAGTCCAAGAAATAATGTCAGCACTCCTACCATACTCATTTCGAACTCACTCTACATGAGATTTGAGAATTCTTGCACAAAAGAAGATAAGTACTACCAAATATAATATCATCTGCATAAATTTGAATAATGAGATTACCTTTGGTGGATCTTTTTATAAATAAAGTAGTATTCACCTTACCTCTGATGAACTCATTATCAGTTAAAAAGGAACTCAATTAACCAAGCTAGATGGTCTTATTTGAGTCTTTAGAGAGCTTTAGCTAACTTATACACATGCTATAGAAATTCTGAGTTTTCAAAGCTAGGAGGTCTTTTTTTTAAAAACATATAGCTCCTCATCAATGGAACTATCTAGAAGAGCACTTTTGACATCCATTTGAAATATTTTAAAACCTTTAAAAGATGCATAGGCAAGCAGTATGCAAATTGATTCTAACCGTGCTATTGGTGTAAAGGTATCATCATAGTCGAATCCTTCATGCGGTGAGTAACCTTGAGATACTAACCTGGATTTGTTTCTGACTACCATTCCTTCTTCATTTAGCTTGTTCCTAAATACCTACTTTGTTCCAACTACAGTAGCATTTGCTCGCTTAGGTACTAGTTCACAAACCTAATTCTTGTCGAATTGATCAAGTTTGTCTTGCATAGCTTGTATCTAGCAGAAGTCTTTTAGGGCTTCATTAACTTTCTTTAGTTAAACTTGAGATATGGGTGCAATATTTACCTTTTCAAGAGCTCCTTTGGTTTTTATTCTTTCGTGTGCATATCCTATGATAAACTTTTGAGGGTTCTGGTTCGCTTCTCCATTTTGTTTGGCCACGTTCCAACTACAGGAGTAGTTGACTCGTTTTGTGGTTCATTTTAGTTGCTCACAGGTTCAATAGTAGACTCTATGACCATATCTGTTCTATCAGTCGACTTTTCTGACTTGTTTGCCTGTGGTGCTTCTTGATTAATATCTTCATCACCGACAATGATTCATTTCTTAGCCATAGTGTTATTATCATCAAATATAGCATGCACTGATTCTTCTATGGATGGAGTGCATTTGTTGTAAACTTTAAAAGATATATTATTAATGGAGTAACCGAAAAAAATAACTTCATCACTCATTGGACCAAATTTTCCAAGGTTATCTTTACCATTACTGTAGAGGAAACACTTACTTCCGAATAGATGAAAGTAGTCTATATTTGGCTTTTTTACTTTTCATAATTCATATGAAGTCTTCTCCAAAATGGGTCTTATGAGAAATCTATTGAGAATATGACATGTTGTACTTACTGTTTATACCCAGAAATGATATAGAAATAAATGTTGTACTATCATTGTTCTGGCTATATCTGGCAGAGTTTTGTTTTTGAGCTACACTACCCTATTCTATTGGGGTGATCTTGGGGCTGAGAAGTTATGAGTATAACTGTGATAATTGTAGAATTATTCAAAAGCTATACTTTCAAAATTCTCCTCCATGATCACTTTGAATGGTTGTGCTAAGCTACCCCTTTTCTCTTTCAATTCTTTTGCGGAAAATCTCAAAGTTTTTGAATGCTTTATCTTTATTAGTTAAGAAAATCACCCAGGTAAAACATGAGTAATCATCATTTTGTTTAACACCAATATTGGCAGTTCTAGTGGGTCCAAACAAGTCCATGTGAAGCAATTATAAAGTCTTGATAGTGGACACAATGTCCTTGGTTTTGAAAGAGTTTCTATTTTGTTTAGTAATCTGACATGCATCGCAAACATGATTTCTAGATAAAATTGAGTTTGGGAAGATCAATAACTAAATCATGATTTGAGAGTTTTTCAATGAGATACATGCTTGCATGACCAAGTTTTTTATGCCAAAGAAATGGATCATTAGATACAAATGCTAAACAAATATGACAATCTAGATTTTCAATGCCATCAAGAATGTAAACATTTCCATATCTTTCACCAGAAAGAATGATTATACCTGCCTCATCTTTAATGGCACATCATGTTCTCTTGAATTTAACTTTGTGTACCAAATCACATAGCTAACTAATACTCAAGAGATTTTATTTGATTACATATAGAAGATATACCACTGTAATATCACAATTATTGCTCAATGGAACTGTGTCAATACCAATTATCTTTCTTTTTGAATCATCACCAAATTTGACATTTTCTCCATTTATTTTTGTGACTTTTTTTAACAGATTTTTGTCACATGTCATATGACTGGAACACGCACTGTCTAAATACCATTTTTCTTTGCGACTCTTTCTATGGTGTTTCTGCAAAGTAGAACTATTACCTTCTTTTAGGTATCCAAACTTGCTTTGTTCCTAGTTAGTTAGTTCTACTGGAATCAGAGTAGTTTTTGGGTTTCTAAATCCATCATGAAATATTAGAATTATGAAATCAATAAAATGAATGTTTCTGTCCAATCTTGTTATATTAATGACACACAGGGGTTGATCTACTTTTCGATCTATCACTTGTGTTAGTACTTGTGGATGCAATTCTAATCAGTCATTTTCTAGTTGACTTTTAAGTCACTTGGTTAAATCTGACTGAACTGTGACTGGTGGATTTGCGCATGCTGTTAAGTTGCATTTGCAATTCCTAAATCTTATCTTGAAGTACATCTCTTTCGATTTTACAGACTTCAAGCTTAAGTTCCCAATTCTTCTTTTTCCTATTGAGTCTCTTTAACTCATTCTACATTTTTTGAGACTTATTTAGGGTAAGGTCAAGAATGTCATGCAATTTATTACATCTATCACAGTTATAAGGTCTTACCTCATTTGTATCAACTCGTGCCGTGAAACAGTTTTCAATATCTTATTTGCATTCGTCGGCTGATGCATCTTCATCAGTCCAACAACCAAAATATTTGCTCATATCATTTTCCAAAATAGTCATGAAGCACATATTTGCTTTTTTTTTCGTGTTCTAAGCTATCTTCATCACTCTAGCTTTCGAAAGATTTATTTTTATTTAACCCTCTGGAGATTTTTCTTTTAAGGTCTAGTCATTCAACTTGAACATGAGCATACCTTCCACATTCAAAACACTTTTCATCATTTTGTCTTGTTCATTATATTGTATGGTTCGTCTAGATAACATCCTTTCCTTTTTTGTGTTTCTGTATCTTCTCAAAATCCATTCATGCTTCTTGACACCATGGTAATTTCTTCTTCAAGAGCTTCCGGATCATCATCGATATCCTTTTCAGGTCCTTCGGTTGTAGTTTTGAAAGTAACTATTTTCTTCTTTTCTTCTTGGCGTATTTTCTTGAGATATGTTTCAAATGCTATAAGATCTCCTCTTAATTCTTCATATGAAAGTTATCTAGATCTTGAGATTCAAGCGCAACTACTTTTGTCTGCCAAACTTCTCAGAATATTTCAAACTTGATCTCTGTTTGAGTAAGGTTTACCAAAGGCTTTCAGATCGCCAATAATTTTGCCGAATCTTACAAATGTCCCATTAATTGATTCTCCTTCTTTAATCTAGAAGTGTTCATAATCGAGAACTAACAAGTTTATCATAATTTGTTTCACTTTGCTGGTTCCTTTATAGGTAACTTCCAGTTTGTCCCACATTTTTTTTGGCGATATCACAAATTATAATTTTCTCATAAAGTAAGTTTTGTGCCTTGGCATTAACTTGAACGACAGCTATCTGTTCATTTGTATATTCATCTATATCTTTAGATTAACGGGTGGTTGAGTTGCTGCTAGTAGTGGATAATTTCTCTTTTTGATAACACACCATACTTTGACATCATAGGACTTTGCATAAATTTCCATATGCACTTTTCAGTGGGAGAAATATTGTCCATTGAAATATGGTGGCCTTACTTGCGATGTCCCTTATTGAAAGATTGCTCCAATAGTTACTTGGTTTGACATGATCTATTCTCACCGGCTATTAAGCAAAAATTAAAGTTTGAGACTTGCTTTGATACCAATTGAAAGTACAAGAGGGAGGTGAATTGTCAATTTTTTTTTGTATGCTAAGTAGTTGACTAATTTGCTAATTAGTGGACTAAAGGTAAGAATAGAATATAAATAGAGCATAAATAAGATGCCAGAATTAATGACATTAGAATTTTTATACAGGTTCGGATTCAATATGAATCCTACATTCATTCCCCTTGGGTTGCAAGTGTATCTTTTTTCAGTATTTTAAGTTTCTCGATACTAGAGAGTTGATGTAGTTTTGCACAACCAACTTAGTCACTTTGTTACTTCTCACTTCTTGATACAATTCCTCAATAAGTATTTTTCTCTCTGTCTCCTCTCACTAGTTACACGATAGATCTAAAGCAAAATACTATTCTTGTTTGGAGTAGAGAAAAGAGTAATAATGGTTCGTTCAAAGTATGTTCGTTCCAGACTTGTGCAGTGGGTATTTATACTTCGCGAAGCCTTCATGACTTGTGACTCTTGTGAGATTGCAAACCCAAGGGAATTGATCTCAAAAAGGAATTGTAGATTGATTCTTTCCAAGAATAGAATATTTCGCTTGTTGATTGCCTTGACTTGTGGTCTTGATTTGATTCTTCCTTTATTAAATGGATATTCCCATTATTTGAAATATCAAATCAAATTCCTTGATTTCGGCTTCGATTGATGTCCTTACGTGGACGAATCTTCAATGCATAATTTCGTTCCATTGATTTCTTTTAATTGAGGTCCTTCCTATAATATCCTCCTTGATATCATGTCAAATCCTTGACTGATTTTGCCTTTGATTTTCTGCTACTTTTTTCTTTTTCGTCTTGATTCTTCTATGCCTCTTTTCCATTACTTAAGGAATATCTCTGCACATAAGGAATAATTTGTTATTTTACTTCATTAAAATCAATTTAGATCTAACAAATTGAAATGAAAGAAAGTAAACGATATTGGTTAAAGTGACCTGATAGTATAATTTTATACATCAAACTTACATGTAACCTAAGCCTATATTTTTATAAAAGAGTGATCATACTACTAGTAGCAAGTAGTAGGTTTTAGTTATTTTACAAGGATGATAAAAGGTGTCAAGTTCTAGAGAACATCGCATGTTGTGATTGGGTGGTTTTTGAGATTAATCCTGATATTAAGCCTATCTCCATTAGATGGTCAAAGTCGACCGATTAATTACTGTACTCTTACGGTTTTAACTAAACCATCCCATAAATTCATGGCACATCCTATAAAGTAGCTTGATTCTTATTCAGTTCGAGTTTTCTTAAGCAACAAGGAAAGACTAATTACGGTTAGGATAACATATAAGATAGTTTATACTATTCCCATTCCTATAAGGTTAACAAGGATTAAAGTAAACCTAGAATTAGTAACTAGTAAGAGGATAAGGATGAGGAGGGGGGGGGGGGGGGGGAAGGGGTATGCGTAGGAGATTCCTACTCACCTAGTAATTAGAGTTGATTGCGTCCTTGTTTTAAGGGTAGTTTAATAAATTAAAATAAATTATGGAATTCAATAGATTGATTTGAAAAAGTTGCTCATGGCGTGTGAAAGATTCCATTTCATATGCTATTGACGAGCCTTATCGTTTTAATAATATTGTGTTCACATTGCTTAAACTAATTGGTACCATGTTTATCCCGACAACGAGAGCTTCTGTTTCCCATCTGCCGACTTAGTATTATAAATGAGAAACACCTAATAACGATTGGATTTAAGCACATTATCTCTGGCTAATCAGAATAGTTCCTTGATTATGGTCTTCAACAATATTTGTTTATTATTTTCATTTGTACTACGTTGATCTCAAAGTTAGCTTTGTTATGTGTCAAGGCCATCATCTTAGTTGGCCAATTAATATTTTCCTCCACTTTAGTTTGAAAGAGAAATTTTATGCTTTTGTGGTCCTAATTTATAAGTAGCATGTAGTAATATGCCTTAATTAAATTTGCAGTTTTTTAATTCCAGCTTCCTCAGTCCGCACATTTGGACATTCAACCATTTACTCAAATTATATTTCGTGCTGTGCGTTTTATAGGTTCCGACGAAAAAGAACTATACTATTTCTTTTGATATTAGTTCTCCTTACACATATATCTCAAATTGAACAAAAATGTCACTATCGAGTTACAAACTGAAATACTATGAGTTTCGATAATAATCTTGAATACGACAACGACAGCAACAACAACAATAACAACAACCCCTGGCATCTTTCCCTCCAAGAACTTCCCACCTTGCTCTTGGGGAGACTCGAACTCACAACCTCTCGGTTGGAAGTGGGGGTTGCTTACCATCAGAGCAACCCCTCTTGTCTAATCTTGAATACGACGTTCCATGTAATTTCTTGCTTTATTCTAATGTTGATTTATGATGCATGCCATACAATTTAATGATACTGCGACGCCTATAATGGAAGGCGGGCTGAAGAAGAAGGTTCAAGTAGACTTCTAGACTAACAAGCTTCTAAAGAAAAGGTGTACATATCACTTTACATGAATCGCACATCGTAATAACAGAGAAAAGTAAAGAACTTTATAAGGTATAATACAAATTTACATAGTAGCTAGAACTAACTTTGAGACTCTTTGTGACGTAACACGAAAGACAGATCCATGCAAACCTAGCCCAAAGGGAATATATAAGTACCATGGTTTTGGTCGTGACTGATACTAAAACTGTTTCCTCTGCTAAAGCCCCCAGTTGCGAATTTACGGCAAGCTTTCTTATAAGCTTTTACCATGAAATAATCCAAGAATCATTTTTAACAAATGTATATGCAAACATCGGCGGCTAATCTTTGTCCAAGTTGCATAATTATCTATTAGGAAACGAACCTAGACTATATTTCTATATATATGTCAACTATTTCTAAAAAGCAGCATGGTAGGGATCTGTGTGTCTTTAGATTCGTGAAAGAGGAGTATATGATCACTGTTTTAGATATAGGTTTCTCTTATAGTCATAGTCAATTTTGTTTTTGTGTTGTAATTTGCGACTCCCACTCTCTTTCCATGTTTCCCTCCACCCTTACACTTGGAACATATGTTAATTAATCCCTTCCTTCACTATTTGATTTTCTATCTTTTTGACTCTTTCTCCTCTAAGTTTGTGCCCGAATTGCTTCATTCTACAAATCCTTGTACGCGCATGGATTGAAATATTGCATTCTTGTAATTTATGTACGCCCATAGAATTTGACAATCCCTAATTTGCGCCTTAATTTGAGTCATTCTATAGGTAGGTTATGACTTTTGAGTGCCCTAAGCTCCATTAGCTTATGTTAATTGCCTCATATTACACGTGCTGATGTGCCAAGCTTAATCTAGAACAATCTTTTATTTTTGCTAATGAACCTAGCACATATTTTACCTATTGATAAAGTAGCAGAAAAAAGATTTGTACATAGTCAAAATTCCTAAAGGGATATCCATAAAGAAGAGAGCTTTGCCATTGGAAGGCAAGTTCTATAGTTTATTACTCTACTTTCATTGGAGATTAAAAAAGAAGAGGGGAAAAGTTCCACCCACCACCAAAGCCACCTAAACGAAATATAGAGAAAGATTACTCGCTACATTCAAAATAAAAAAATATACAAGAAACAGCTAATTGGGTTTTGTGTACGCTTGACCAGAGAATCTATGCTTAAACAAATGGCTGTGATCAATTAAAGTAGTAGATAATTTGAGAGGAAATCAGACTTAGAACATCCTAGATGGTTAAGAAATGGTTTACGTGTCCTTTCAAATCTTGCAGTCTTCTTTTGAGAAAATTTGCTAGCTTTGAGCACATGGTCACCCACTTACTAATTTTGTTGTTTTTCAGTATCTATTGAGCCTTCATAAACAATATTGCCAATACCTTTATAAAAAATATGTAACACGTATCGGTCTATGACAATGGCCTTTGCCTATAACAATGTATATTTTAGTCGCAGATTGATCAGATTAAAAGGTATTGTACCCGAGTCCCTCAGGGTGTCCTAGATCCGACGACAATGGTGCGTGGAAACTACTGCATCATCTTCTAATGGTTTTGTGGTCCTTTAATTGCTTTTCGGGTAGCAATAAGATTTGGATTTATGACACCTAATTCTAACTTGATACCGCATATGATCGCCTCATCTTAAACCTTTTTGGGTAAATACCTCATCTCTTTGTATACATGTAAAACCGGGGTAATGAGCACCCCGATTTCCGTATGGGGCAAATGAAGTGAGGGTATAATTGTATGAAATCTGAGTCGAAGTTGAGAGCCGCCCTTATCAAGGCCCGAAACACAATACCTGCTTTCGGAACCATCGAAACCATGCCTCTCTACCCGGTCCGAGCTCCGAGATCTCGGAGACCGTTGCCAAACGACCTCACACGATTAACGAAGGGCTGTGATATCCGTGCCTAACCGGATATCAACAACATATCAGTAATTAGCCAAAAAGAAGATTTTTACCTTTCTTAGGATTATACTTAGGATAAAACTCCTTTACTATATAAAGATGGAGTCTATTATACAATAAACAGTAGAAAACACCATACCAAGGCAACAAACATCTGTTTTCTCTATTTCTAAAAATAATTCAGAGCTCTTGTTTTTGTCCATAAGTTATCAATGAAGTTTTGGCTCGGAACTGAGGCATGCTTCTTGTTAAGAGTTTAACCGAGCTCAGACTCGCTATCATTATTGGTTTGGACGTTTATCCTATCTTTTATTTGCTTATATAACGTCATAAATCATTTGTATTGAATTAACTCACATATCCTTAAAAATGTGTACAAATTCAATTGTTATTCATTTTTAAGAGTAAATAGTTTGGTACTCAACGTGGGGCTAAGGATAATAGTCCTAGTGTGATACAAGTTTCCATAACGCACACACACTATATTTTACGCTTGTTCTTTAAGATTTTGATTTCAAATCCAAATAAGAATGTCAAACTCTCAGTCTTCTCACTTGGACGTTGGCGCTAAGTCTGGACATCATGGTGTAAACAACAGTAATTAGCAACGAGGTGCCCCTTGCTGATTCTAACGGAGTCCCAGTTGCAGACCTTATCGATGCCAACTCACATGTGTCCATTTATGCCAACCTGTCTGCTGACCTTGAGAACAACGTTCGCGAAGGAGCTTGGCCAACAGCTTAAGGTATGCCTGAAGGTGAAGGCGATATGATCAATCTGCGGGTGATCTTCGAAATGTTACAAGACCAACATGTGGCGATAACACAGCTACAAAATCAAAGCCGCACCCCTAGTAGAGTTGAGCCCGAAGCATCTAGAGAAAAGACCTGACGAAATGAGCAAGTCATAGAAAGGCCGGGTGAAGCTGAATTCGGGACCAACCCTAAGATAATAAAAATGCTTAAGGAACTGACAAAGGGGGTGGAATCAGGAGAAAGAAAATTGAGGCCGACAACAAAAAACGTGGAGACTTATAACTCTAGAGTTGATCAAATACCAGGAGCGCCCCAATATTGAAAGGCCTAGACTCCAAGTAATTTGTTCGAAACCCTTTTCCACCGAGCGCGACACCGAAGAAAATCTTGAAGAAGTTTCGTATGCTCGATATTCCGAAGTATAATGGAACCTCAGATCCAAATGAGAACGTCACCTCCTACACGTGTGTCATCAAGGGAAACAACTTAGAAAATGACAAAATCGACTCTGTTTGCTGAAAATGTTTGGAGAAACCCTGTCAAAAGGAGCGATAATATGGTATCACAACTTACCCCAAAATTCTATTAATTTCTTTTCTATGCTTGCAGATGCCTTTGTAAAAGCAGACGCTGAGGCTATCAAAGTCGAGGCCAGAAAATTGAACCTTTTCAAAGTAGAACAAGGAGATAACAGAATGCTTGGGGAATTCGTATCAAGGTTACAAATGGAACAGATAGACCTGCCTCCAGTTGAGGATGATTGAGTCATTTAGGCGTTCACTCAAAGACTCAACCCCAAGCTCCTTAGCTTCACAACAGTTGAAACAAAATTTGATAGAGTACCCACCGGTAACTTGGGCTGACATCTATAACATGTACCCATAAAAAAATTAGAATCGAGGAAAATCAGCTCGGGCCCCCTTCCAGGTTCATTTATCCCGTCACATCTAATGAGACGTATAAAAGAGTCTTCGATCATGAACCAAGACCGAACAAAGACCGGTATCAATAGTATAACAGAGATCGAAGGGGTAACGGATCTGGGCGTAACCCTATGAGAAACAAAAAGAGGAACAATGAAAGCCATAGTAGTAGGGGACTCATGAGAAAAAATGGTTCTGACAGGTCAACCTAGGGCCAGGGAGGCGCAAAGTTTATCGGAATACAACTTCAATGTCAATGGTGCCAACATCGTATCTGCCATTGGGCATATAAAATATACCAAATGGCCTCGGCTATTGTAGCCTAACCCTACCCAAAGAAACCGTAACTTGGTGTGTAAGTATCATGGCACTCACAATAATTGAACAAATGACTATTGACATTCAAGAGAAGAATTAGCCCAGTTATTCAACTACGGGCATCTCCAGAAAATTTTTGAGTGATCGAGCCAAAAATCACTTCAGGAACAGAGACTCCAACAAACAAACCGAATATGAGGAACCACAACACATCATCAACATGATTTTTTGAGGGTTCGATGTCCCCAGGGACCCATACAAAAGCGAATTAAGGTATCCATCACAAGGGAGAAAAGAACCCGAGATAACATCTTAGAAGGAACCATCTAGTTCAATGATGAGGACGCTAAAGGCATCGTACAACTACACAATAATGCACTAGTAATATCTGTACTTATAAATAAATTTTGAGTTAAACATGTGGTTATTGATCCAGGTAGCTTGGTCAACATCATCAAATCGAGGGTCGTGGAACAGTTGGGTCTACAAGACTAGGTAGTGCTAGCAGTTTGGGTGTTGAACAGATTCAACATGGCATGTGAAACTACTAAATGGGAGATAACCCTACCGGTGAACATTGTCGGTACCACCCAGGAAACACAATTCTATGTGATCGAAGGGGACATGAGATAAAATGCTATATTCAGAAGGCCATGTGTTCACAACATGAGAGCAACACTTTCGACCTTGCACTGGGTATTAAAGTTCCCAATATTATTAGGAATCAAGACTGCGTACGGAGAACATCCGATCGCAAAGGACACGTTCACTGTCGATGAAGTACCCCGGTACCTGCTGTCTCGACATTAAAAGGTAGGGAGTCGTCTAAAAAGGTCGAAGTCCAATAGCAATTACCTATGCCGATCCTTGCCAAACCGGAGGGTTTAAAAGTTAATGCTGAAGATAATTATGGAGTTCCAAGATCGTTCATAGCTCCTTATGATACCAATTCCACCAAATCTATGGTGGAAGAACTATAGCAAGTTATATTGATCGAATAACTACTAGATTAAAAGGTATACCTGGGCACGGGGTTGACCCCCGAGCTTAGGGAATAACTCATTACTTTCCTTAAAAGTAACATCTCTTATTTTGCCTGGTCCCATCTTAATATGATAGGGATCCCATTGGAGATAGTCACTCACAAACTGAGTTTAGATCCGAAGTTCCACCCGGTAAAACAAAAGAGGAGGCCTCCGTCCAAAATCAAGTATGCTTTCGTCGAAGACGAGGTATCTAAGCTCCTTAAAATAGGTTCCATTTGGGAAGTTAAATACCTGTAATGGTTACCTAACGTAATGGTAGTGCCCTAAAAGGAAAATAAGATAAGAATGTGTGTAGATTATAAAGACTTGAACAAGGCATGCCCCAAGGACTCTTTTCCTTTGCCTAACATTGATCGCGTAATCAATGCGACGGCTGGGCATGAGATACTTAGTTTTATTGATTCCTATTCTGGGTACAACCAAATCTGGATAGGACCAAGTTATGAAGAAAAGACTTTCTTTATCACTAAGTTCGACAACTACTGTTACAATGTAATGTCGTTCAGATTAAAGAACACCGGTGCCACTTGACGCCTAGTAAACAGGATGTTCAAAGAACAAATAGGAAAATCAAAGGAAATTTATATTAACGGCATGTTAGGTATGTCACTGCGAGCAAAGGACCATATGAAACATTTGCAGGAAATCTTTGACATATTGAAGAAATACAATATGAAGCTGAACACAAAAAAATGCACATTTGGGGTCGCATCTGGAAAATTCCTTGGGTTCATAGTGTCCTACCGAGGGATCGATATCAATCTCGATAAAATCAAGGCTATAGAACACATCACCGTAGTGGATAGTGTGATGGTTGTTTAGAGATTAACTAGACACATCACCGCCCTAGGTCGGTTCATATCGAGATCCTCAGACAGAAGCAGTCAGTTCTTCTTGCTATTGAAGAAGAAGAATAACTTCTCTTGGACTCCAAATTGCCAACAAGCTTTGGAAGAAGTAAAATGGTACCTTTCAAGTCCACCCCTGTTGCATACTCCAAAGGAGAATGAACGGCTATACCTTTACTTACCGTTATGTGATGTCCAGTAAGTGGAGTCGTATTCAAGAAGATGAGGGTAAGAAATTTCCTATTTACTATGTCATTAGAACTCTAGGCAAGACCGAAACAAGGTATCCTCACCTGGAAAAATTGGCGCTAGCTTTGCTAAGCGCCTCTAGAAAGTTGAAACCGTACTTTCAATGTCACCCCATATGTGTTGTAACCTCTTACCTCTATGGAAATTATGCACAGACCCAAGCTCTCAAGTCAGTTGGCAAAATGGGCTATAGAAATTAGCAGGTATGATATCGAGTATTGACCCTGAACCGCCATCAAATAAAAAATCTTGGCTGACTTTATCCCGGCCTTAATACCCAAAGTAGAAAAGGAATTGTTTTTAACCTTGGGGACCTCCTCGGGAATATGGATCTTCTTTACAGACAGTGCTTCAAATGCAAAGGGTTCCGGACTCGACATTGTGTTGAAGCTGCCTACGGGAAGCATAATTAGGCAATATATTCAAAATATGAAATTGAATAACAATGAGGCTGAGTATGAGGCCATAATTTTAGGTCTCGAATTGGCTAAAAGCCTTAGGTTTAAGTGTTCGAAGCTAAGTGCGATTTCCTTCTTGTGGAAAATCAAGTTAATGGAATGTTCAAAGTAAAGGAGGAAAGATTGCGTAGGTATTTAGACAAATTGTAGGTAACATTACACTAATTTATGAAATGGACTTTACAGCACGTGCCCACAGATCAAAATAGCGAGGTCTGTGCTCTGGCCAACTTGGGGTCATCAGTTGATGATGATGAATTCGGCTCAAAAACATTTGTACAACTCATGAAATCGGTTCTAGAAGAAGGCCGTGCTGAAGTAAATTCTATGACTTTAACTAGGGATTGGAAAACCAAATATATAGACTTATTTGAAAACTGAGAAGTTGCCCTCAAATCCTAAAGAATCAAGAGCTTTGTGCATGAAGGCAACCATGTTCAGCCTGTTCGAAGGGACTTTGTTTAGAAGAACGTTTGAGGGCCCGCTCGCCATATGCTTGGGTTCGGGAGATACCAAATATGTCTTGAGAGAAGTCCACGAAGTCGTATGCCGAAATCATTCGGGGGCAAAATATTTGGTTTGAAAAATAATTAGGGCCGACTACTATTGGGTCGACATAGAGAAATATGCAAAAGACTTCATACAAAGACGCAACGGTTGTCAAAGACACACGCCAATGATCCATCAACCCGGAGAGTTGCTGTATTTGGTCTTGTGATCATGGTCGTTTATGAAATAGGGAACGGACTACTCAATTCATACTGTTCATGACATCATTTTTCCAAATGGATCGAAGATCAAGCACTCAAAAAGGTCTGGGGAAAAGAAGTCATTGACGTTATTTAGGACCATATAGTATGCCGTTTTGGGATACCTGTTGAGATCGTATGTGATAATGAGAAACAATACATTAGCATCAAGGTTAATAAGTTTTTCGAAGACTACAACATTAAAAAGATACTATCCACATCCTATCACCTTATTGAGAGCGGAAAAGCAAAATCTACAAATAAGACCATACTCCAAAACTTGAAAAGAGGTTGACCGATGCCAAAGGGAAGTGGAAGGGAATTCTACCCGAAGTCTTGTGGACATACTGTACGACTTCGGAGTCTACTATCGAAGGCATGCCATTCTCATTAGTCTACGACACCAAAGCACTAATACTAGTTAAAATTAGAGAACCAAGCTTCAGGTTCCGATATGCGGCTAAAGAATCGAATGATGAAGCCGTGAGCAGAAGGATGGAACTACTGGATGAAAGACGCAAGGCCGCCCTAGTCCGATCAGTCGCCCTGAAACAACGGATAGTAAGATATTGCAATCGAAGAGCCAACCTCCGAAACATCAAAATCACAGACTTGGTATTAAGAAAATTGATGTTGCACACCCATAGCTGAATGAGGAAAAGTTTGGGACGAGCTAGGAAGGACCATATTACGTCATCGAAATTACTGGCAAAGGCTCGTACAAACTCGAAGCTGGACACAGTGTCCAACTACCGAACAACTAAAAGGTGATGCACTTAAAGTATTACTACTACTAGGGTATGATCCCGTTCATATTTTTATAATATTATCAATTGATCTAACACTTGTAGACAACAACTAGAGGAGAATGTGACTACTAGGTCTGAAAAGCATGCGTTGCAGTCTTTTTCTCTTGAACCGGTTTTTTTCCAAAAGGATTTTCTAGCAAGGATTTTAACGAGTCAATGGTGGATTCTGCTAACTTAGATTCTAAGACTAGCTTTAAATCGGACTTAATGGTTGCATCAATAGTATCTAAGCTATCTTAAGATTGACCTTGATTCAGAGGGACATCAGCCCTCAGGCAAAGACTTCTTAGAACAGAAAGAAGGGAACTCTATACTTGAAACAACTTAGGCTCGGTGGTTAGGATTTATTGTATGGGCCATACAGTCAAGTAAATTATCACCGCGTAGGCCACCTTAGCAATAATACAAGCCTTTACACACTTTCGATCATGTACCATACACATATAAATGAAAGAAAATTTCCTCCTTGGTATTATGTATTTTTTTCTCTTAAAGTATTGAGCCTAAGCGTTATCCCAATTCGGAGACTATCAAGCCCAAAGGCTATCCCTATTCTGGGATTATCGAGCACAAGGGATATGCCTAACTAGGGACTATGGTAACTCGGGCTACCAAATCCCAGAGGCACAAAACCTATTAGATACTACCTAAACACAAAAGGCTACTGCCACCCTAAAGACGAATCGAAGACGTCCGAAGCTCGTAACCAAAATATAAGGCCTTCACAAAAATTCAATACCTGCTAAAATGTTACCCTCAACAAAAGAATCACCTAAAAACACTAAATCATCTTGGGAAAACTTCGAGCCACTCCTAGTTTTAAAAGCCTCGAGCAAACAAAGTTGAATCAAAGTCAGGCTCTTTTTGGATCTCCAAAAAACAAATGATTTATTTATACATTTGATTCTATGCTAAGGCATTATAAATATATGTAAAAATAGAAATTATTAAAAGACGCTAAATAAGTGGAGACTCGAAATTGCCAAAGAGTAAATTTTTATACATTTCGGAATGTCTTTACAAAGGCCCAACTAAAAGCCCCCAAAATAAAGAAAAAGTATATATAACAACAATAAAAATGAAGAAAATAGTTATAAGACATTCATTCCTAATCTTTACTGGGGCCCGATACGTCGTCAGAACCATCGGAGCCTTCGGACCCTTCGAAACCCTTGGAGCCCTTCGCACCTTCGGGATTGGATAGATTCTTCGTCTCAGCCTCAAGCCTTTTTTCCTCTTCAATCTTGGTTGACAGGTCGAATCCTCGAGCATGAATCTCTTTGAGGGTGTCCCTTCGAGCCAACCACCTCATATATTTAGCAGTGGTCTTCAGGCGAGCCTCGGTTGCCTAAACATTGGCCTTATATGGTCAACCATCTCTTTGGCATTAGTAGAGGTTGTGTCCAACTTGGAAATATTGTTCATATTCCTTGTTCAGGGCGTCCCATTCTGCCAGAGCTGACTTAGTTATGCTCAAAGGTCGTTATTTAGCTGGGACCGCTTGTCGGCTTTCTCCTTTGCTACCCCAAGTTGAACTTCTACTGATGCCAGCTGTGCCTGGGTGGTTTCCTTCTCCATAGTGAACAGGTCCATTTTGCTTTTCCACCTACCATCTATGGCATGGACCTCACTAATTTCAACTCGGAGTTGGTCGATCAGGTCGATCTTCTGTTGAACCTGCCAGGTTTGGTTGTTAGTCTTCATGACTAGTTCCACATTTCGAACTTCAAAGACCTTCACCTTTTTAACCAAATCGGCATGTTCCTGCCTCAGGGTTGAAGACTCCTTCTGAGCCCTATCCAACTCGACCTGAAGGCCTTGCTTGTTGAGGAGTTTGTACATATCTCTTTTCTGGGCTTGCTCCTAGACCTTGAGCTCGAGCTGATTGACCTCAACCAGGTATCGAGGAAAGCTCTCATGATGAAGTACCAAGGCCTGCAAAATGTGGAAGACCTGAGAAATATCAAAACACTAAGTAAAGTTCAATAATATTAATTGAGTCCTTACCCACTTAGCGCATGCTGCACCTCATTGAAAAGGCACAACACATTTACCCCATTCGTTTTTGCCTGGTCCTTCTCGGTCCCCAGGCATCTAAGATAGCTAGCTACCCCTATGGGAGTATATAGAATTCGGGAGTGCTTTGGGACGATAAGAATAACCTATATCTTTCGACCAGGGTCTATACACAGAGCAGGGAACTGATAGATCAACTTTGTGCTCGGGCCAGCCAACTTCCGAGGATCTATCCTTCCTCAGAACTTCCAAGTCGCCAAGACCAGAAAAATCTTTCAAAGTGGACGAGTCCATACCATCAAAGAAATAGTGAACGGGATCATTTGCACCATTAACCCCTTCATTGGACTTCTCTTTCCTGCTTGGGCCTGCTCGAGTATGGACTCAGTATGGGAGGGCATTCCCATAATTTCTATCACACCGAGCACTTCCTTCCGAGCAGAGGCATGTAGAATATTGTGTTAATCAGCAAGGACCACCTTTCAAGGCTAAATACTACTGGGTGACCGATAGAAAAGTTGTAACGTCAGGGAAGGGTGAAAAGAACCCATATCGGGGAGTGAAATGGAACATGAAATCGCAAGCTCCCAAGAAATGAGAGGAGCCATTACTCTAGCTTCATGCCTGTTTAAGAGTGAGCCTGTGACTTATAGGCAGTGGCGTGGTTAAAGGAACCCACCGGAGTTGTAGCAAAAGCGATTCTTCATAGAGCAATTATCAATGCTTATGGAGCTAAACCTGGGTGATATATCCATGACCATGATAAATCTTGGATGAAACTAAGTGGAGGTCAAAATCTAATAATGTTGAAGAATTAGCGGATGAGTTGTGGTTAGGGGTGAAATGCCACTCGAACCCAGAGCTATCTGGTTCTCCTTGAAAAGTGTTAAGGCACAATAGTTAACTAGACATCTAGGGATAAAGCACTATTTTGGTGCGGGCCGCAAGAGCAGAAACAAACAGAGGCAAACTCTGAATACTAGATATGACCTCAAAATAATAGGGGTCAAGGATGGCTAGTGAGACAATGGGGGATAAGCTTCATCGTCGAGAGGAAAACAACCCGGATCATCGGCTAAGGCCCCTAGATGATCGCTCAGTGATAAAGCAGGTAGGGTTGCATAGACAGCCAGAAGGTTTGCCTAGAAGCAGCCACCCTTGAAAGAGTGTGTACTAGCTTACTGATCGAGTTCTCTTATGCCTAAGATTAACGAGGCTATGCTATCTGTCAAAGCTGTAGGATGTAAAAATACATCGGTAGGGGACTACCACTTATTTTATGGGCTGGTTAAGGGATTATTTATGGTTAAACTCTTCACAACTTATTAATGGATATAATCCTTTTGGTATGAATAGTTTATCGGGTTGGGCATGGATGTTCTTATTTGGACATTTTGTTTGGGCTACTGGATTTATGTTCTTAATTTCTTGGCGTGGATATTGGCAGGAATTGATTGAAACTTTAGCATGGACCTATGAATGCACACCTTTGGCAAATTTGATTTGCTTGAGAGATAAACAAATGACCCTTTCCATTGTCAAGCAAGATTGATTGGATTAGCTCGCTTTTTTGTAGGTTATATATTCATTTATGCGGATTTCTTGATTGCCTCTACGTTGGGAAAATTTGGTTAATATTTGTAATGTGTGTATCTGTGATAATCGCATTTCGTTCGATGGATAGAGGGTCCACCTTCTTCTATTTCTACATCTAGTACTCATTTTTGCTTTCAATCTCCCGTTGTGGAAAACCATCTATGGTAATAGACGGTAAAAACTCTATACAATTGATCTTTGAACCCGTTTTAAGCTTTCATGACATTCACCAATCTTGTGGTAAAAAGAGAATATTTTGCTGGCCCAATGGCGCAGACACCTACTATGATAAGGCATAACGGGAATTGAACCAACACAACGTCTCGGTGGGTCTCGTCCCTCGTCTCCATCCTGAACTCTTGAGAGAGAGGAAGGTCGATCTCATGACCCGACCCCTCAATTATTGTCTACTCCTCAATGGAAGCCAAGAAAATATCGTCTTCTTCGGACTCATCCTTGAGCCGAAGAAGCGAGTCCAAGTCCGGTGCTCGGGAGCTGTAGCTCTTCTTTGGCATACGAGCCACTCTGTTGTTTTGCTTCATCTGAGAGCTCAGGGAACTCGAACCCTTCCTTTTCTTCTTATTCTTTTCCCCCTAGAAGCCCCAGGTTGTCCCACAACAGAGGGATTAACGGACAAGGACACATTCTCGTCCCCTTCCAAAGGCTTAAGCTCAGTGGTCTTAGACAAACCTACAAAAATAGAGGGGGGGGGGGGGGGGGAAGAAGGGTCAATATAATGTAAGTTATAAAGCATGGTACTAAGTATTAGGAGAAAGTCCTTGCTATGAGTACGGGCCTCCTATCGGTCCTTTGAAAGTTTGTGCCATACACGCTTGGAGTACATCATTTGTGTTCAGATAACCTTGATCCACTCCTCTAGCCGGGGGACCGTATTTGGAACCCGGACAATAGCTTCACAACCACAAGTATGAATGAGAAGATAGGAAACTGAAGAAAATATTGGCACTTAAGGAGAGGTTTCACTTACGAGATGTATTCCACTTCTTAGGGAACAACATGAACTCGGCAGAGATCAAGTCTTGGATCTTCACACGAACGAAGTGTCCTTGCATGCCCTGGTCTCGGTTTTTATCAATGCTCGAAAGAGGGCCTTGCTGGATCAGCAAGTAAGCTTGATTAAAAGTTTATGGACTATATTAATAGACTAGATGATTGATGGTGAACTGACGAGACTCATTCTTGTTCACAAAGTAATGAATGAGGATTTCGATCCCCTATAGCGATAGGTGGATTTTCTCGATGCATATCTCATACCTTTTGCAGAAATTCAAAGCAACCGGGTCCGTCGGGCCTAGTGTGAATGCGTAAATATAAACACTTGAATACCCTCCACGTGGGTAGTAATAGCATCCTCAGGCTCGGGAACTACCACGTCCTTTTCTTCCCATTTGTCGTCCTCTCGGACCACAAGAAGGACGTTCTCGGTTATGCAACATATATACCTCGATGTTCCCTCACCCTGGTCCTGTTTTGATGAGGACTTTTTGACTTTAAAGTCTTCTGCAATTGAGCAGCCCCTGATAATAAACATTTTCAAGGGAGGCTGGGGGTGGGGGGGCAGTTCGTTGACAACTACCTCGGTAGTTATCGTTTCGAGGGCAACTACTTCAGGAGCAACCGCCTAAGTTTCAGTGGCCTGATGGGAAGATGAAGAGGCAACTTATTGAGGAGCATATTTAGATGTTTTTGCCATTGTTATCTGGAGAAGTATAAAAATATAAAGAAAATATAAGGTTTTAAAGAATGAGTTTGAAGAATGAAGAATACAGTTTGGAGAATTAAAGAAAATCTGGGTAAAAACTTGGAAATCACTATGACAGTTGTGGAAAAAAGATGAAGATATTAAAGTTTGAGAAATTTGATGATAACTTGAAAGTTCTAAGGCAGAAGCTTGGTCGGAAAGTGGGAAAAGAACAAGTTTAAAAGCTTTTATAAAAAAATTAAGCGTCACTTCATATTCGAAGGCAACCAGCTGATGGTTGTCATGTGTCAAAAGTTAGAACGACGTAACTGACGCGACGTTCTTCATTGTTTCTATTATTACATACGGGAGAAGGAGCCGGAGAACATATGTCATTTCTCATAGTTTCGGAAACCCGCTCTTTGAAAAACGAGGGGACTATATATATATAGGTAAAGCCGCGAGTAATGAGCACCTCGATTTCCCGCTGGGTCAAATGAATTGAGGGCATAGCTGCATCGAATCGGAGTCAAAGCTGGAAGCCGCCCGTATCAAGGTCCGAACACAACACCTGCTTTCAGAACCATCAAAATTATGCCCCCAGGCCCCATCCTAGCTTTGAGATCTTGGAGAGCTTACCAAACAACCTCAGATGATTAATGAAGGGATATGATATCCGTGTCCGACTGGATATAACGGCATAGATCTCGGACTATACTAGTGGTTAGCGAAAAGGAAGATTTTTACTTTTTTTAGAATTGTACTTAGGATAAAACTCTTCTACTATATAAAGATGGAGTCTATTATTCAGTAAACACTTAAAAACACGTATAACAAGGTAATATTCATTTGTTTTCTCTATTTCTAAAAGTTATTCAAAGTTATTTCTTTTGTTCATTAGTTCTTCATAAAATGTTGGCCCGGAATCAAAGGCAGACTTCTTGGTAAGCTTTTAACTGATCCCGAACTCGCTATCGTTATTGGTTTGGCTATTTATCCTATCTTTTATTTGCTTATCTAGCGTCACAAATCATTTATATTGAATTAACTCACATATCCTTAAAACTATGTACAAATTCAATTGTTATTCATTTTAAGGGTAAACACTTTAAAGTTAAAAAATGTTAGAGGGAATACAACAATTAAATTTTTAGATAAGGTGATCTTGTAATTTAACATGGTAATAGAGCATCCAAAAATATTAAGTTAAGTCTCAAATAAATAAGTATATTTTTTCTTACCGCTTAAGATTTTATATATGATTCGTCACATAGTTTGAAATATGTGTCAAGTGTTGGAATTTGGACTTATATTAATTGGTTATAGCCTGAAAGGATAGAGACGTGGCCCAAATGGTAGATAATAAAAGGTATAATATTAAATATTATATGTGTGGATAAGTGATGCCCAATAGCTATTGGCCTATGATGGGTAGGAACTCTTTATAAATAGGGGCCAACCCCCTTTCCCTAACTATTAGAAACCCTAGCATATTCTGCCTTTTGAATATGTGGTAATGATAACGTCTCATCAGTCAAGTTCTTCGAGCTGTGAGAGCGCGTAGCTAGTGGATCTTGTAAGTTGGTTTTAGGCTTAGTCACCGTTTGCTCTCGCTGCTGAATCTATAAAGTTTAACGGTATGCTTCTTAAACTCTAACTCAAGATTAATTGCATAATTATATTTTAATCTTTGCTATGGCTACAAATCAATAATCTTATAGTTGGTATCAGAGCCACCATAGTTAGAAATTAAGATCTTTGTTTAATTTTGAATTTATATATACGAACTACCGTTCATTTCGACACTGGATCATGGATGCAGTTTTCATGACACCTGAATGCTCTAACTCGCTGATTCATTGAGTTGGAGAATAGAGACACGATTACATTTAATCTGGTGTGTTAGTTTTATTTAATTAAAGAATGAAATTGGCCAACAATGTGTATGATATTGGAGATAACAGAAAGTGGTGTAGTAGGGTTTAAACAGAAGCACTTACCTAACCACTTTCTCGCATGACATGCCAATTGACTCTATTCTAATACTTACTGCTTGGAGGTTTTGGCTCACAAATCAATTTGAAGAATAATCTTTCACTGTAGTTTGGTGATTAGCTAATGTAGATTTGGTCAATGCCTACGGTGATTGTCCTTAATGGATTATTCTATTGGTTATTAATTAACTTTTTGTAATTATTTATTTGCAACAGCTACTCCAAAATTCCTTGTTAACATCATACATAAGATTTAATTATTTGTGGACTCTATTTTAATTTTAAATGTATATAATATTATTATTAATAAGAATTTATGATTAATAAATAATTTCCATGAAAGTGGTCTATTTATTGGAGTTATGAAAATTCTTAAAACTTTATACATGTAAATAATATACCCATGGATTGAGAATTATGATTAATAGATAGTTTCCATCAAAGTGGTATATTTATTTGAGTCATTATAATATTCTCAATGTACCATGTCTAAATTACCCTTTACAAGTGTACACTAGTGTAGGAGATTTTTCTTTTGATAGTAGTGACGCTAAATTAATACTAAGTATAAGTTGTTGTAAGAGGAGGTTTTGTGTCTCTTACCTAACAGAAGGACGCAATGTATGCCTTGTACTCTTGGATAATAAAGGGGAGGTTTTGTATCTCTTGCCTAAAGGTAAGGATGCAATGAATGCCTTGGACTCCTTAATTTTTTTTAAAGGGGAGAAAATTGCATCTTCTACCCAAATGCGGGTTGTAATGGATGTCTTTGACTCTTTTGATTTATATATTCTTGCCATAATTCTATATACTTTTTGTGTTGTTTGCTTATACAGTTGTTAACAACATGACTACTCAATTGAATTCCATCGAAACTCTGACTAGTAGCAACTACAAGAAGTGGAAATAGGATGGTGAAATAGTATTAGTCTGATCGACCTAGACTTTGCATTGACTGAACAGAAACCTACTGAACCTACAACTACTAGCACTGCTGATGAAAAGGGTAAGTATAAAAAATGGATGAAGACTAAAAAATTGAGTCTTATGATTATGAAGAGATCCATTTCTGATCACATAAAAGGTGCAATTAAGGATAATGGAAATGTAAAAGATCTCTTGAGTGCCATTGGACAGAAATTCCTAGAATATGATAAAGCTGAGATAGGTAGCCAAATTGATTCCTTTTCTACCATAAAGTATAACCTTGTAGGTAGTGTACATTGTCATATTATGAAATTGGTTAACATTTCTACCAAAATGAACAATTAGGTGTTACCATTACCGATGATTTTCTTGTTCACCAATCTCTAAGGTCCCTTCTTGAGTAGTTTAACCAACTAAAGACAACTTATAATGCACAAAAGGATAAGTGTAGTGTTGATGAGCTTATTACTGTTTGTGTGATAGAGGACGGGAGGATCCAAAAGGAAAAAGTTGAGGGTGTAGTAAACTTTTTTAGTTCGTCTATATCAGCTGATTATCCCTCTTATAAAATAAAAGGTGGATCCAAATTTCACAAAAAGAAACATGATCATTCTCATCATCCATGTGATAATAATAGTCATACTAATAAGTATGGTGTTAACCAAGATCGGTCTCATAATTCTCTTGGTCCTCAAGCTGTAATTAAGAAAGAAATCAAGAATTGAGTTGCAAACAAGCATGTCATAAAAAAGCTGGCTTTCCTCTGAAAAAGAAATCAGGTAACTTTTGGCTTTTATCTGCTTTGAAGCTAGTCGTGTTCATGTTCCTTTAAATTCCTAGTGGTTGGATATTGGTGCAGTTGTTCATCATGTAACCAATGACTTGCAGGACCTAGTAAGCAGGCCGAAGCCAAATGAGGATGAAGCCAGTGTTATTGTGAGCAATGGACTCAAAGCAAAAGTAGAGTTTATAGGAACATCTATTTTACCTTTTAAAAATAATTCTAGTATTCGTTTAGAAAATACTAATTTTGTACGTGAGACGGAAAGTAGTTTCGATTTTCTTTTTGGATAAAGCTGGTTATTCATTTCAACAAAGTAATGGTATTATTAAAAATTTTAATGAATCAAATTTTTAATAATGGCAGACCATCACTTAATAAAGCATCAACAACGTTAAGTTGTCTGAACAAAATGTATACAATGAACCACTTCACAAGTCACAAAGAGAAAGAAGGTCTGTCATCTCTGGTGATTTTATCGTGTATGTGACTGAAAACCTTAGTGATACCAGAGAGCTGACTGATCATTTATCATATGCTCAAGATATTTCCTCTCCATTTGTCGATAAATGGCATGAGGTAATGAAAGATAAAATGCGCTCCATGGAACACAATGGAGTGCGGGAGTTAGTTAAATTGCGTGAAAGTTTTACACCTATTGGTTACAAATGGGTGTTTATAACTAAAAGAGACTCTAAGGGAAACATATAATATTATAAAATAAGGTTGGTTGCTAAGGGTTAAACTCAGAAAGAAGGTACTGATTATAAAGAAACATTTTCTCCTGTTTCATCCAAGGATGCATTTAGCATTGTCATGGCTCTTGTGGCTCATTTTGATTTAAAATTGCACCAGATGGATGTTAAAACAGCTTTCCTGAATGGGAGTCTACTTGAAGAAGTATACATGATTCAACCTGAAGGTTTTAAAGATGCTAGTAAAGAACTCTAGTGTGCAAGCTTAACAAATCTATATATGGGCTTAAACAAGCCACCAGGCAGTAGTAGTTCAAATTTGATGAAATTATTATAAAATATGAATTTTTGGAGAATAAGCTTGATGAATGTGTTTATAATAAAATAGCTAATGGTAATTTCATTATCACTATTCTCTATGTTGATGACATTCTGCTTGCCACAAATGATTTGGGCTTGTTGAATGAGATCAAACAGTTTTTGTCTAGGTCTTTTGATATGAAAAATCCTGGTGAAGCCTCTTTTTTTCTTGGGATAGAAATTAAAAGAGATTGGCCACGTGGTTTATTGGGTTTATCACAACGTTCCTATATTGAGAGTGTTATTAAAATTTTTAATATGCAAAACTGTAGACCTAGTCTTGCACCTATTGCAAAAGGGGATAAATTTAGTAAAGATCAATGTCGAAAAAATGAAGTTGAAATGAGAGCAACGAAAGATATGCAATATGCAAGTGTTGTTGGTTGTTTGATGTACATACAGGTTTGTAAAAGGCCTGATATTGCATTTGCTGTTAACATATTGGGAAGATTTTATTCTAATCATAGGTGGACACATTGGGTGGCTACAAAGAAAGTGATGAGATATCTACATCACACCAAAGACTTCATGCCGGTGTACAAAAAGGTTGATGACTTGGATCTTCTAGTATATTCAGATTCCGATTTTGCAGGTTGTCAAGACACTATGAAATCAACTTTTGGATATATTTTTATGTTGGGTGGAGGTACTATTTCTTGGAAAAGTGAGAAGCAAAGCATCACTGATACATCTAAATTGGAAGCTGAGTTTATTGCTTATTTTGAGACTGTTTCACATTCTGTCTGGATGAAAAATTTTCTTATTAAATTGTAAATTGTGGATTTTATGTCTAAATCAGTGACTATTTTCTGTGACAATAGTGCAACTGTGTTCTTCTCCAAGAATAACAAGAAAACAAGAGGCTCTAAGCATGTTAGCCTTAAGTTTCTTAAGGTTAGAGATATGGTAAAAGAAGGCGATATATGCATTGAGCATATTAACACAGATTCTATGTTGGCTGATCCTTTGACTAAAGGTCTTATGCCTGAACATGCTAAAAATATGGTGTTTTTAGAGTCTTTTGATATGCTTTAGTCAGTGGGAGTTACTTTATAATTGCTGACTGAGATGTTGCTTTCAATAAATTTTATTTTTATGCAAGCTTGTGTTATTTGATATATGTTATGCTTATGACTAACATGATAATTTATTTATTTATTTTTATTTCCAACTGGACATTGCATAAACTCATGATATCATTGAGTCTTGCTGCTTGTTTTCTTGATCATCCCGGGTAAGGTACAAGGGAATCCTCCTGAGGTGATATAATTTTGTGTCACTTGGAGGCTCCTGAGGTGATATGGTTATAATATCACTTGGAGGATTATTTCTTTCTAAGAGGCGTAAAACTATTCATCTTGATTAGGATGATAAAATGCTTAGTACACGTGTTTGATCCATATTGATAGAAATTCTAGCATATGTAGTTGTATATAAAATTTATACCTTAAAATAGTGTGATGCTTGCTATGATTAGAAGCAAGAGCGTTTTCGTGGGAAAAAAAGTTTACTGACTTAAATTATCCCAAAAAAAGAAAAATAGATACCTACTAATAACGTTCATGAATGAATACTATTCCATTTGACGACATAACGTCACTAAAGAGAATCTCTAGTAGTGTGAAAATGGTAACTCCCTACTAACTGACAATAAATGTCGATAAATGGGAAAAGGTTCATAGCATCGGTACCATTCTCTGGGACACAATTCTCCCCGTCCTCACAATTCCACCAAGTGCGCCATAAATACTCTTTGAAACTGGGTACTGTAACGAAGAGCGGATACATAATAATTGGTCGAATTGATGCCTAATTAAATCTTATATATATGTTAATAAATACATTACATAAATACAAATTAAATTCATATAGTACTTGAGCGTCTCTAGCTATCCTATAACTTGTTATAATAAACACACCCTTTCTCTCTCTCTGATAATAGAACTGCTTTTAGGCAGATATAATAGCATTTCATTTAAGTATCAATATACTCCTACTTAATGTCAATCGTTGGAGCCGTTATATGATATACGGTTAAGGGTCAAATATATCCTTGTACTATTAAAAATAGGCTATATTTATCCTCCGTTTGAATTCTTTTTCAAATATGTCCCCACCGTTATACATTAGGGCCATATATATCCCTCAGCCGTTAAAACGCTCTCCCATATATTTAGTTACGGTTAAGGGTCAAATATATCCTTATACTATTAAAAATAGGTCATATTTATCCTCCGTTTGAATTTTTTATCAAATATGTCCCCACCGTTATATTTTTATCAAAACACCCTCCCATATATTTTTAGTAGCACGTGGCATCTTATGATTGGACTAGACGATCCGCCCCACTCCTTTAATTAAACCCGCCCCGACCCAATGAAATTTAGTCTTCTTCTCCGTTCAATCCCTTCAATACTAGGTAGTGATGGCCCATGTTACATGTGCCCAATAATACAAAGGCGAAAACTCTATTTTTATGTAAAATTATAGCTATATAAATTGGCTCATGAAAATGACCCTCAAAATCGGATAAGACGAAAATGTATGCTAATTGTTCCATATTAGTTACATGCATCAATGAATAAAATGTCCACTCTTGAATGTTGCGCGGTCACTCTTTAACGACATGAGAGTACTCTTTCTATATTGAAAACATAATAATGATATCTGGTGAATCTCACTCCCAACCCATGAAGCAAGTGTGAAACTATATTTCTGTGCTAGCTTTCTTTTATTTTGTACTTTTCTTTTTCCAAATGGCATCTTCATGTAAAGTTGCGGTCTGTTAAGTTTTTGGCTTCTAGACTTACTAAATTTCTCGCATATCGTATAGCTGCAAGTACATGAATTATAAAGGAAAAAAATAGAATAGCAATAGTAGTACTAGTATCCGATAAGCATTCAAATGGATAATAGTTTAGAAATCAATATGGTGTTGTACTACATAAGTTATGCACTGAACCAGACACAAAAACTACCCATTTAGTAAATAACATACTCAATTTCTTCTTTTTTTTCGGTCCATCTCATATTTATGGCACATGATTGTTATCACTCCCTACTTTTTAAGGTACCATCAAAAAACTTTTTCATCAAATAGCAAAGAAGCATGCATTTTGCAGAAGCATAAGCATATTGAAGGGATTGAACAGAGAAGAAGACTAAATTTCATTTGGTCGGGAAGGGTTTAATTAAAGGAGTGGCGCGGGTCGTCTAGTCCAATCATAAGATGCCACGTGCTACTAAAAATATATGGGAGGGTATTTTGATAAAAATATAACGGTGGGGAAATTTGATAAAAAATTCAAATGGAGGATAAATATGGTCTATTTTTATTAGTATAAGGATATATTTGACCCTTAACCGTAATTTAAATATATGGGAGAGTGTTTTAACGGCTGAGGGATATATATGGCCCTAATGTATAACGGTGGGGACATATTTGATAAAGAATTCAAACGGAGGATAAGTATGACCTATTTTTAATAGTACAAGGATATATTTGACCCTTAACCGTATAATATATGATATGTACATTTATGTATTTTTAGGGGAAATAATTAATCATGAATGGAAATTTAAAGGCAGGTGATAAAGTAGTCTCAGAACAGAGTTTAATCACTCTGACTCAAAATCTATATATTGGCAATTGGAGTAATTATGGGTGAGTTTACTTCATCAAAATATTGATCTTTCCTATTCTTCAGTGAAGCTCCTTTCTTTTGTAGATTGGTGATCCAGTAGAAAGGCTAATGTGGGTTTTCTCGAGTCATGGTCCAAAAGAGGGTTCCGGGTTCCCCAATAAACAGCTGGGTCATCAATTTTTTACACAAAACCAAGGCTTTTCTGCGGGATAAAATCAGAAATACACGATTTACAACGGTTTTAAAAAAATAATAGTTACAATTTTTGAGTAATCGAAATCTAACTAATTTTTTTATGTAAAGATAAAATTTGAATCAAAATACCCTTAAAAATTCGGAAAAAAAATCCAGCATAAAATATTAGAGTTTGAATTTTTTATATATAAAATTTCTGTATAATGTGCTGGAATTTCATAATAGGTGGAGTTCCAACAAAATATACTAGAAGTTTATATATAGAAACTCCATAATCCAGCATATTATATTGAAAATTTCTGTATTTTAACTAGAATATTTTGTCAAATTTTGTCTTTATAACTTTGCAAATATTAGATTATTTTTTAAAACTGGCTAAGCCATTCTATTTTCACCCAGCCCCTTTTGCAGTTTCTCTTTAAGGTTTAGCAGCTTGTCGATGGGCTCAAAAGTTTTGCAATGCCCAGCTGGCAAAGATCACTTTTAGCCAGTCGTACAAATTATTTATATTTAATAGTTATATATATATATAAGTCTATTAGTTTTAGAGTATGTGTTTTGTGCGTGTAACCACTCTCAATATTATATTTTAATTAATGTTGCTCTAATTTTTTATTTCTTTCATATTCAGTTCTTCTTATGGAAATAAATCTATGTACACTAAAAGTTTTGCAATTACTTATATGATGAATTTGTAAAAGAATTGAATGCAATTCTTTAACAAATTAGTTGATTCAAAGAGTTTTTATGTTAAATCAGTTAAAATAATTAATTACCTTTTCTCAAAGTTAGAGGAAATAACTTTTCTAAATTCTTAATATTTAGCTCATTCCAAGTTTTTTGCGTTTAACAATAATAATTTTCTACAAAATAAAACTTATATGTTCAACGGATAACAAAAACCTGATCTGACATTTCACTTAAAAAATTAGTTAATTTTTAAGTCTTAAATATTAAAAGGATAATTAAATTAAAAAAGATTTTGATATCAAAATTAGTTTTAACAGATAAAAGATTGACCAACATGTCATTATAATAAATTCAAAATATTAATTATTTTTAAGCATTGTATTAGAGTGTAATATTTCAAAGGGAGAAGGGTCTAAAATGCCCTTCAACTATCAGCATAGGTCTAAAAATGCCCTCCGTCCATCTATTGAGCAAAATATGCCCTTCCGTTAATGTTTTTGGCTCAACAATAGCCTTTGTTAATTTTGTGGCTCAAAAATGCCCTTTGCGTTAATGGAGGGATACGTCTCATCCTCTTGTTGGCTCATTCTAATTTATTAAAAAACTCATTATTCATACATGAAAAATAATTTTCTAAAGCAATTTAAAAGGGATTTTTTCCTCAATATTTAGTAAAAAAATAAAAAAAATTAAAATATTTTTTTTCTAAAATACTTACAAAAATTTATTAATTTTTTTTTTGTAAAAACTCGAAAAAATCCTTTTTTCTTTAGTTTTTAGTAAAAAACTATTTTAAGCTTTTTTTAAAAATTGGATTTTTGTAGAAAACTGGATTTTTAGAAAAATGTATTTTTTTGTAAAATCTATTTTTTTAGAAATCTGGATCTTTTTAAAATCTGTTTTTTAGAAAATCGAGTTTAAAAAAAACAAATTCTAAAAACAGCTTTTTAGAAAATCCAGTTTAAAAAAATACATTTTTCTAAAAAAACAGATTTTACAAAAAAAAATCCAGTTTTAAAAAAACCTGTTTTTAAAAAAAAAATCCAGTTTTAAAAAAAAGTGTAAAACAGTTTTTTTTTTAAATGTTTTAAAAAATCCAGTTTTTTTACTAAAAACTAAAGAAAAAAAGACTTTTTCCAGTTTTTACAAAAAAAAATTAATAAATTTTTGTATGTATTTTAGAAAAAATATTTTAACTTTTTTTTATTTTTTTGTAAATATTGGGGAAAAAAATCCCTTTTTTATTGCTTTAGAAAATTATTTTTCATGTATGAATAATGAGTTTTTTTAATAAATTAAGAAATATTTAGAATGAGCCAACAAGAGGATGACACGTGTCCCTCCGTTAACGCAAAGGGCATTTTTGAGCCACAAATATTAACAAAGGCTATTGTTGAGCCAAAAACATTAACGGAAGGACATATTTTGCTCAATAGATGGACGGAGGGCATTTATAGATCTACGCTGATAGTTGAAGGGCATTTTAGACCCTTCTCCCTATTTCAAATCCTTGATATATTTAAGAAAAATACAATGTAAAATTATTAGTACTCTGTAATATTTAGGATTCATATTGCATATCTACAAAGATTTATATTATTCTATTAAAATTAATATATCTTCAAAAATATATAAATATTATCTCATCCATACTAATTTATTTTTCGACTTGCTTTGAATAATTTGATTTAGGGTTTTAATTTTGAGAGTTAGGCAACTATTCTTTATATAATAATGACATGATTAATCGAAATCAAGAAGTAAAAAAAAGCTAATTCTTTTTCTTGCTTTTTCCTTTTATGTCAAATACAATTTAGTGCCTTCAAATATTAGAAAATAAAATTTCACCAATCAAATTTTGACAGTTGAAACCATATAATTTTGCTTGTAAACTTTGTGAGTCTGTTGATTAGTGAAATTTCAATAATAATAAATTCGTTGTCGTAATCGTCCATCATTAGTTACCAATAATGTAATTTCTGATATTGAGCAATTTGTTTGTTTGGAATTTTTGTTGTTAAAATAAATATTTCATATCATTGATGAATTAACTGTAACGACCCGACTGGTTGTTTAGCTTTTTAGAACCTCATTCCCCTAGATAAGATTTTTCGTACTTGCTTTTACTGATTTATGACTTGCGGGAATGGTTGGTTCAAGATTTGGAAGAGTTTGGGTTGAAATCGGAATACTTGGTTCCTTAAGGGTGGCCTAAAGGGTCAAGTATGACTCCGGCCAACGTTTTGAGTAAACGATCTTAGAATCCAAATTTGAAGATTCCAACATGTTCGTATGATGATTTCAAACTTGGTATTCCAGCTCGGGTTTTGGATGACCCGGGAGCGTGTTGGTGCCTAATAGTGAAAGTAGATTTCTTAAGGATTTGAAAGTTCGCAAATATATGGTAGAGCGGATTTTTATTTTATCGAGGTCTAAACGTAGTTCTGAGAGTTTCGTATTTCCATTTAAGATTTACACGCAAAATTTGATGTCAATTCGAGTAATATAATTGTGTTTCGTCGCATTGGAAGTAAATTGAAGAACTTGAAGTTCATAAGTTTGATTCAATTGGTTTTAGAGGGGTGATTCTTAGATTTAACATTATTTCCGGCGTTCCGAGGGTTCGAGCGAGTCCGTTTTATGATTTCAAACTTGTATGTTCGGGCGAGGCCTTGGGCCCTGAGAGTCAATCGGATGAATGTCGAGTGAAGCTAGAAAATTTTAAAAGGAGCTGAAGCTCCCATTATCTGTTATGGCCGCACCCTCGGTTGGTCAGCCGTAGGTGCGAGACCGCAGGAGCGATCGACCCATCGTAGATGCGGGTAAGGGGGAGGAGCCCAGGAACCGCATATGCGGCTCCTTCTCCATAGAAGCGGAATCGCAGGATGGCCCTCAAACTGCAGAAGCAGTCCCAGCTAGCCCAGCCAGCTCTGTAGATGCGGACGTTCCCTCGTAGAGCGAGACCTTAGGTGCAGAAATCGCTAAAGTCAGTGCCTTCATTCAATACGGGAGTATGTCATTTTTGTCACATTTTCTCCATTGTTTAGGTGATTTGGGAGCTTCCAAAGAGAGAATTTCCACCTAGCATCTTAAGGTAAGTTATTTCTGCTTATGGCGAGTTTAATACTTGGGTTTTGTGTATATTAACACATAAAGATTAGTGAAAAATTATGGGATTAGAGTAAAACCTAAGGTTTTGATAAAAATAAGATTTAACCACGAAATTTATTATGGAATACAGTAGATATCACATATTCTTGATCCTTAGGCTGTAGAGAATAACTTTCTTTAAAAAATTTTGGAATCCCGGTACGTGGGGCTGGTGATAGATTTTAGAAAACTTGTGTTTAGGGTTGGAAAATTACTTTAATAGTTAGAATGCTAACTCTTGAGCTTGTATTGACTAGTTCCTACCTCGTTTAATTAGTTTTGAATTGTTCGGCTCTAAATTAAGGGTTGGAGCATCTTCTTGATATTGGAAGTATGCTTTGGAGTGAGGTGAATCTCCTTTCTAACCTTGTAAGAATGAATTATCCCAATAAGTGAAAAAATTGAATAATTTGTCACTAAATGCGAGGCTATGTACACTCTAGGTGACAAGAGTTCATGCGTAGCCACTATTATGCTTAAGTCCCGATAGTTCAGGACCTAGAAGTATTCTTTATGTGCTATTTGTGTAACTTTATGGTTCATTTATATTGCTTAAATCATGTTGAACGTGGTAAATGAATTTATAAAGAGTTACATCATTTTCGTGACGTTTTGAAGAGAAGTTGACATTTCTTTGAGTAGTTGCTTCCCTGATATAATCCTATCTGATTGTTTGTTGTGCTTAATTATATTTGACCGCATCAGATGTATGATTCGCGAGCGGGAAAATAGATGCATCTATGGTTCGTGCTGTTTGACCCATCGACAGTGCACACTTTATTTTTATATTGGATCGGGTCGTACGACCTTGGCATTATTTGCTCATGCTTCTTGCTCGGTATTTTCTGTGATTTGAAAACTTTGTTAAATGCCCCGAAATATAAATGAATATTTGTGATGTTATCTAGGAAAGAACCTATCACTTCTTGCTATAAATTATTTTTTAATTGCGAAATCCATGCTTAGCATAACACTTTCTTATATTATTTGACCCTAGTAAGTGTCACGTCGACCTCTCGTTACTACTGCTTCGAGCTTAGACGAGATACTTAGTGGTACTCATACTACACTTTTCTTATATTGTTTATTTTGTACATAATTATACCGGATCTGAGGCAGGTATATCTGGCTACTAGTCTGGTGTGCATTCTTGATGGTAGGCCGAGATTTTCATGGTGAGCTGCTCCCTTCCTAGGTTGTTCAGCAGCATGATGGAGTCTCTCCTTGTTTTTGACTGTGTATTCTATTTCAAACAATATGATAGATTTATTATTTTGTATATTCTACTAGATTCCCATATACTTGTGACACAAGGTCTAAGAAAACATATTAGTAGACTATTCTTTTGGGTTGTATAACTATTATTGTATGTTGCTAATTATTACTTATTTTAAATTCAAATTAAGAAATTGATGTAACTGTTTAGGTTAAGTAAAATGAGAATTCACTAATATCTTCAAGTTGGCTTGCCCGACAACAATGTTGGGCGCCATCACGACTTGTACTGAAATTAGGTCGTGATAACATGGTATTAGAACACTGGGTTCACGTAGGTCTCACAAGTCATGTTCAAACCTAATAGAGTCTTGTGAATTGGTACAGAGACGTCTGCATTTATATTCGAGAGGCTATAGGAAGTTTGGAAACTACTCTTTCATCATTTCCTATCGTGTAGTGGTTGGTATCCTAAATTTCCCTCTTCTATACTCTCACAGATGGAGAGGACGCACAGGACAGGTGTTCCAAACCTGGAAGGAACTGCTCCCCCAGTTGCTAGTGGTAGAGGCCAATGCCGAGGGAGGGCACTAGCCTGAGGTAGGGGATGAAGAAGTCCCAAAGCTGTTCCAGTAGCACCACCAGCGGATCTTGCTAGAGATCCTATCATTGAGGAGCAGGGCGAGGTGCCCCTAGTTGAGCCTACCCCGACGGTATTCATGACAATACCGGATTTTCAGGAGGTCATGGGCCATATGTTATGGTTCATGCACATCATGACTCAGGCTGGTTTATTTCTAGTAGATCCAGCCACATCACAATCGGGAGAGAGAGAAAAAAACCCTACTACTCATGCTTCTCGTCATACAACTGTAGTAGATTAGACTCCAGGTGCACTAACCGCGAATGGGGCTCATCCAATTGCTGCGTGGTACCCGAGCCTAGACCAGTTGCAGATAGTAATCTGTAGAAGTTGTTAGACAAATGGACCATGCTATACACTCTTATCACATGTATTATTTTCTTCTACGGTAGAGATGCTTCAGTGCAATTTGATTCAGGGTCTTCCTATTCGTATGTGTCATCTCTGTTTGCTCATTCCCTTGTTATTCCTCATAAGCCTTTTAGGCACTTCTGTTCATGTGTCCACTCCTATGGGCGATTCTATAGTTGTGGAACAGATCTACTGGTCCTGTGTGGTCACATTTTTCAGTTTCGACACTAGAGCAAATCTTCTGTTGCTTGACCTGACCAACTTTGAAGTCATCTTGTGTATGGATTGGTTATCTCCATATCACGTCATTCTAGATTCCATGCCAAGACTGTTACATTAGCAATGTCAGGGTTACCAAGGTTGGAATGGAAGGGTTCCTTCGTTGATACATGTAGTTGGGTCATTTCTTTTATGAAGGTTGATATATGGTCGAGAAGGGGTGTTTGGCTATCTAGCTTATGTTGGGGACACCACCACAGAGTCTTCGATAATTTATTCAGTTAGTAGTACGGGAGTTTGCCGATGTGTTTCCTTCTGACCTTCTTAGCATGCCACCGGATCGTGATATTGATTTCTGTATTGATTTGGCTCTAGGTACCTAGCGTTATCTATTCCACCGTACTGTATGGCTTTGAAAGAGTTGAAGGTGCAGCTTGAGGAGTTGTTATCAAAGGGGTTTGTTAGACCAAATGTGTCGCCTTGGGGTGCATCGGTGTTTGTAAAGAAGAAGGAGGGGACCATGCAGATGTGCATTTATTACCGCTAGTTGAACAAGGCTACCATCAAGAAGAAGTATCTGTTGCCATGCATTGATGATTTGTTCGACTAGTTATAGGGTGATAGGGTGTTCTCTAATATTGACTTGAGATCAGGGTACCATCAGTTGAGGATTCAGGACACAAATGTTCTGAAGACTACTTTCCGTACTAGATATGGTCATTATGAGTTTCTGGTGATGTCCTTTGGCTTAAATAATTCCCTAGTGGCATTTATGGACTTGATGAATAGGGTGTTAAGACCTTATATTGATTCCTTTGTCATCGTCTTCATTGACAACATCTTGATATACTCACGCAGCCTGGAGAAGCACGATCAACATTTGCGAGTCATGCTTTAGACCTTACTAGAGCAGAAACTATATATTAAGTTCTCCAATTGTGAGTTTTGGCTACAGTCAGTGGCATTCTTGGGACAAATTGTGTCAGGAGGGGGTATTAAGGTAACTCCTATGAAGATTGAGGCAGTTCAAAGTTTGCCATGTCCTATTTCAATGACCGAGATCAGGAGTTTCCTGGGATTAGCAGGTTATCATCGTCAATTTGTGAAAGTAATTTCATCTATTGCATCATCTCTAACTAGATTGATCAATAAGGGTGCTCCTTTCTACTGGTCCAATGATTGTGAGACGAGCTTTCAGAAGCTCAAGGCGGCTTTGACTACAACACCAATTCTTGCATTGCCTTCTAGTTCAGGGATATATACGGTATATTATGACGCTTCACGAGTTCGCTTGGGTTGTATATTGATGCAGGAGGGGTGAGTTATTGCATATTCGTCGCGTCAGTTGAAGATTTATGAGAAGAATTATCCTGTGCACGATCTAGAGTTGGTTGCGATTGTACATGCTCTTATAATGTGGACGCATTATCTGTATGGGGTGTCATATGAGGTTTACACTAATCATTGCAGCTTACAACATTTGTTCATGCAGAGGGATCTCTATTTGAGGCAGCGTAGATGGCTTGAGTTATTGAAGGATTATGACATCACCATTCTTTATCATGCAAGCAAAGCAAATGTGCCCTAAGCAGGAAAGCAGAGAGAATGGGTAGCTTGGCATTCATTCTAGAAGAGGAGAGACCACTATCCTTGTATATTCAGCCCTTGGCTAATAGAATTGAGAGGTTGGATGTTTAAGAGCCCAGTCGAGTCCTTGCGTTTGTTGTTGCTTAGTCTTCATTATTGGGAAGATTAAGGCCCGACCGCTCGATGATCCACATTTGGTAGTTCTCAGAGAGACGGTGAAACAAGGTAGTGCCAAGGAGGTTTATATTGGCGAGGATGGTGTTCTGCGACTCCAGGGTCGCGTATGTGTTACTAATGTTGATGGTATGAGGGAGAGGATTCTAGAGGAGTCACACAGTCTGCAGTATTCCATTCATCCGGGTGCTACTAAGATGTATCATGACTTGAGGCAGCATTATTGGTGGCGCAAGATGAAGAAAGTCATAGTGGAGTACGTGGCTAGGTGTTTGAATTGCCAGCAGGTTAAGTATGACACCAAAGGCAAGGTGGCCTACTTCAATAGATGCCTATCTCTGAGTGGAAGTGGGAGCGCATTACTGTTCCTCATATTATAGAAGTTTATTGCAATGTGGGTCATTGTTGATAGGTTGACCAAGTCGGTACACTTTATTTCAGTTTTCACTACTTATACTTCAAAGAGTTGGCTTAGATATACATTCAGGAGATAGTTCGGTTGCACGGATAGCCCGTTTCCATCATATCAAATAGAGGCCCTCAGTTCAGTTCCCATTTTTAGAGTGTCGTTTAGAGTAAGTTGGGGACCCATGTGGAGCTCAGCACAACATTTCATCCTTTGACCGATGGATAGCCGGAGTGGATAGTTTAGATTTTGGAGGACATTCTTAGAGCATTAATGATTGACTTTGGAGGTTAATGGTATTAGTTCTTGCCCTTTCCAGAGTTTTGTTACAATAACAACTATCAGTCCATCATCGAGTTGGCTCCATTTAAGTCTTTATATGGTCGACGATGTCGTTCTCTTATCGGGTGTTTTGAGCTCGGCGAGGCTAAGTTGTATGGTACAGACTTGGTGAAAGATGCCTTGGAAAAGGTAAAGTTGATTGAGGAAAGGCTTCGTACATCTCAGTCCAGACAGAAGTGTTATGCGAATCAGAAGGCGCGTGATGAATCATTCATGATCGATGAAAAGGTTCTCTCCAAAGTTTCGCCAAATAAGGGTGTTATGAGATTCAGGAAGAAGGGCAATTTGAGCCCAAGGAGCCCATTTGAGGTGTTGAGGCAAGTTGGGTAGGTTGCTTATGAGTTTACTTTTACCCCCCAGCTTATCGGGAGTTCATCCAGTTTTTCATGTATCTATGCTTTGGAGGTATAACACCGACCTCTCCCATATGCTAGACTTCAGCACTATTCAACTCGAGGAGGAGCCAATTCCCATTGTTGATCGGCAGGAGCGCTAGCTGAGATCTAAGAGAATTTTTGCAGCAAAGGTCCAGTAGAGGGGCCGACAAGTGGAGGAGGCGACCTAGGAGTCCGAGGAGGACATGCGGAGCATATATCTACACTTATTCGGCTTTTCAAGTATAAATCTAAAACCGTTCGAGGACAAATGTTAGTTTTAGAGGTGGAGAAAGTAACGACCCGGCTGGTTGTTTTGCTTTTTAGAATCATGTTCCCCTAGATAAGACTTTTTGTACTTTCTTTAATTGATTTATGACTTGTGGGAATGGTCGGTTCGGGATTTGGAAGAGTTTGTGTTGAAACCAAAACACTTGGTTTTTTAAGGTTGGCTTAAAATGCCAAGTTTGACTTCAATCAACGTTTTGAGTAAACGACCTCAAAATCTGAATTTGAAGATTCCAACAGGTTCATATGATGATTTCGGACTTGGACGTATGTTCGGCTCGAGTTTTTGATGAGCCGAGAGTGTTTTGGTGCCTAATAGTGAAAGTTGATTCCTTTAGGATTTTAAGTTCTTAAATATTTGGTTTGGAGAGGGCTTTTGTGTTATCGAGGTGCGAATAGAGGTTCGAGATTGGAAATAGTTCGGTATTGCCTTTTAAGACTTGCACGCAAAATTTGGTGTCAATCCGAGTAGCATAAGTGTGTTTCGTCGCATTGGAAGTAAATTAAAACACTTGAAGTTCATAAGTTTGATTCAATTGGTTATAGGGTGGTGATTCTTAGATTTAGCGTTGTCTCGGGCCTTCCAAGGGTTTGAACGAGTCCATTTTATGATTTCAAACTTGTCGGTATGTTCGGGTGGGGCACGAGGGCCCCAAGCATCAATAGGACGAGGCTCGAGTGAAGTTGGAAAATTTGGAAAGGAGCTGCAGTTCTAGTTATCTGCCATAGCTGCACCTACGGTAGGTCAGCTGCAGGTGCGAGACTGTATGAGCGGTCGACCCATCGCAGATGCTGCTGAAGTGGAGGTGCACAGGAACCATAGATGCTACTCCTTCTCCTTGATCCTTAGGTTGTAGAGAACAAATTTCTTCAAAAACTTTTGGAATCCGAGCACGTGGGCCCGGGGATGGATTTTAGGAAACTTGTGTTTAGGGTTGGCAAATTACTTTAATAGTTAGAATGCAAACTTTTGAGCTTGTATTGACTAGCTCCTACCTCATTTAATTAGTTTTGGATCGTTCTGCTCCAAATTGAGGGTTAGGGCACGTTCTTGATATTGGAAGTACTCTTTGGAATGAGGTGAATCTCCTCTATAACCTTATGATAGGGAATTGTCCCCATAGGTGAAATATATGAATGAATTTCCACTAAATGAGGGGATACATACACATTAGGTGACGGGAGTCCGTGTGTAGCCACTATTATGCTTAAATACGGGCAGTCTATGACGCAAAAGTATGATTTATGTGTTATTTGTATGATCAATTATATTGCTTAAATCATGTTGAACGTGGTAAATGAATTTTTAAAGAGGAACATCATTTTCTTGACCTTTTGAAGAGAAGTTGACATTTCTTTGAGCAATTGCTTCCTTGATATATTCCTGTATGACTGCTAGTTGTGCTTAATTATATTTGACCACATTAGATATATGATCTGCGAGCAGAATAATAGATGTATCTATGGTCTGCGTCGTTCGACCTTTCGGTAGTGCACACTTTATCTTTATATTAGATCGGGTCGTATGACCTAAGCACTATTTGTGCATACTTCTTGCTCGGTATTTTTCTATGATTTGAACTGTGTTAAATGCCCTGAATTGTAAATGGCTATCTATTATATTATCTAGGAAAGAACCCATCACTTCTTGCTATTAATTATTATTTAATTCTGACATCTGTGCTTAGCATACCACTTTCTTATATTAGTTGACCCTATTAAGTGTCAAGCCGAACTTCTGTCACTACTTTTTCGAGATTAGATGTGATACTTACTGGGTACATATTGTGTCACGACCCGGCCGGTCGTTTCTTATGTTACCACTCCGTTTCTCCCATTTATGATTCTTATTGTCTTATTTAGTGGCATTATGTTGGGTTGGTTGGCTCGGATTCGGAGAGGTTCTGGTAATGTTTGAGACACTTAGTCTCTTTTGAGTAAGCTTAACTTGAAAGTCAACCGGATGTTGACTTATGTGAAACGGGGCTTGGATGTGAATTCGGATGGTTCGAACAGCTTCAGGAGATGATTTGGTACTTAGGAGCATGATCAGAATATGTTTTGGAGGAATGGAGTAGATTTAGGCTTGAATTGGCGAGAATAGAATTTTGGCAATTTTCGATTGATAGGTGAGATTTTGATATAAACGTCGAAATGGAATTCTGGGAGTTGCAGTAGGTTTGCTGTGTCACTTGGGATGTGTGTGAAAAATTTCAGGTCATTCGGACGTGGTTCGATAGACCTTATGATCAAAAGCATAATTCTAAAGATTTTTTGAACCTTAGGCTTGAATCCGATGTGTTTTGGTTGATTCGATATTGTTTGAGGTGTTTTGAAGATTGGCATAAGTTTGGATTGTGGTATAGGACTTATTGGTGCTTTTGATTGATGTCCCGAGGGTCTCCGGGTAATTTTGGGTGGTTGACAGATAGATAGGAATTTGGAATAAGTCGTAGAAGCGGAAGGGACCAAGGAGAGCTAAATCCGCAAAAGCAGCTAGATGAGCACACCTGCGATAGCCCAGGTGCGAGTATCGTATCACATATGCGGAAATTAGGCGTTTAAGTGATTTGCGTAGAAGCGCACCTAGGACCGCAAGTGTTAGGTTATGACCGCAGAAGCGGTTTAGCTGGAGCAGAACATATATATTATGGACTTCGCAATTTTTAGCCTTTCATCACCATTTTAAGTCGGTTTTGGAGCTTTTTGGGAGGTTTTGAAGAGGGAATCCAAGGGAGATTCGTTAAGGTAAGATTGTTGAACCAAAAAGTATTTTTTATGGTGTTATTTCGTCGATTAGACTTGTAATTTATAAAAATTAAGTGTTAAAATTAGGAAAGCTAGGGCTTGATATTGGAGACCTTTCAGCAAGGGTTTGAGGGGTCATTTGTGATCGGAGTTTAGTACGTTTGATATGTATGAACTCGTGGAAAATAAGGAGTCTAATGATATAAAACTTATCAACTTTTGAGATGTGGACCCGGAGGTTAGGTTTGGTTATTTTGGGATTTGCGTGGTATTTTGATTAATTTTGAGTGGGATTTTCTCCCTTAGAATATTTTGTTGGTTATATACTGATTTTGGCTAGATTTGGAGAAGTCGGCGGCAGACTCGAGAGGCAAAGGCATCGCGAGCTAGAGTTTGGACCAGATAGAGGTGAGTAATGATTGTAAATGTTGTCCTGAGGATATAAAACCCCGAATTTCACATCTTTGGGCTATGTTGAGGTGAAACACACGCTAGATGACGAGCGTAGAGTCGTGCACCATTGTGGATTATGACTTAGTCTATCCCGAATGACTGTTTTACCGCGTATTTGATTGAAAACTATTTGCTACCATCATGATTTGGGTTGAATGCCATATTTAGGCCTTGTGTCAACTATTTTGGACCCTTAGGAGATTTTTACTACTATTTCTCCAACATTTTGATTTTTATATCTGTACTTGGTCATGTTATATTCTATTGTTTTTATAACTCAGCCATGTTTACTATGTTTTAACACTTTCAAAATGATATTTTGGGCTGAGCATCATGTTTTACTATGCTCGAGTGGCTTTTAGAGATTTTTGACTGAGTAGGGCCAAGGGCCTGTGTTATGAGGATTACCATGGGATCGAGTTTCACGCGTGCAGCAGTGTTATACTGATTATGATTATGAGGCGGGGCCTAAGTTGTACGTCACAAGATTGCTTGATGTGAGGCCGAGAGCCTATTGATTATGCCACGAGATGATTTGATATTGCGCTTGGGCCTTAAGGGGACCCTCTCGGAGTTTGTACACCCCAATGAGAGCGGGTACCCAGTGTGATATGTGATATAGCCCGAGGGGCTAATGTTGTTTTATGTTATTGTCCGGGTGGGTAATTCTGTTGATATTATGTCCGAGGGGCTTATTTTTATGTGTTTATCTGTTCTCGCTGTTTTATTATTTACTTGTTTAACTGCTAAAACAAGCTTCAAAGAGATTTTCACTGTTTTATTGCATTGTATTGATTTCATACTGCCTTTTTTACCATTATGCTGTGTTTTACGTGCTTTCTTATCGCTCTGCCTTCATTTATTCTTATTACTCACTGAGTTGGCGTGCTCACATTAATCCCTACACTATGTGTGCAGATTCTGGAGCTTCGGGTCCTGCTAGTGAGGGTTGATAACTTCCAGCAGATTGTTCAGAGTCCATTAGGTAGCTGATCGACATCCACAGCCCAGTATTTCTCCTTCCTATCTATATTTTTATTTGTACTAGATTTCTTTGTAGTAGACTATGTAGACTCTTCCTACTTTTAGATAGTTATTTAGATGCTCATAACTTGTGATACTCCGATATCGGGCTGTGTTAGTTTTCCGCAAAAATTATTTCAATTTTATTTTGGGATTATTAGCATTTTAATGACTTAAATTGTGTATTATAAATGTTTAAAATGAGTTGGGAATTGTGTCGTTTGGCCTTGTTTCACGATAGCGGCCATCATGACCGGGTCTGGATTTAGGGTCGTGACATATTATTTATGTACTCATACTATGTTTCTGTACTTAATTGTACAGGATCTGAGGCAGGTATTTGGCTACCAGTCTAGTGCGCATTCTTGATAGTAGGTCGAGATTTCCAAGGTGAGTTGCTCCCTTTCTAGGTCGTTCAGCAGCATGATGGAGTCTCTCCTTTTTTTTGACTATCTGTTCTATTTCAGATAATATGATTGATTTATTATTTTGTATGTTCTACTAGATGCCCATATACTTGTGACACCAGATTTTGACACACACATTGATAGACTATTCTTTTGGATCGTATAACTATTATTGTATGTTGCTAGTTATCACTCGTTTTAGATTCAAATTAAGAAATTGCTGTAAATATTTTGGTAAAGTAAAACGAGAATCCACTAACATTAGCTTGCCTGACAATGGTGTTGGGCGCCATCACGATCTGTAATGAAATTGTGTCGTGACATTCAGGGTCTTTCAACCAATTGGAAGGCTCTTAATTATTGATAAATAAAAATTAATTCTCTTATAGTTATCATATATTGAATTATTATAACTCTTACTCCTCGTTTAATTTAACATTTAGAATAATCAATAGTACTGGATCCAAAAATAAAAAGAAGAATAAATAGTAGTATTTTTTTTCGTTCAAGAAAACAAATAGTAGTAGTACTTTATTTTTAGGGTTCATAATAAAATAAATATTTTATTCGATGTGAACTCTTATTAAAGGGATAATAACACGTGTATCTCATATTTACACAATTTAAAAAAATTATGTAAATATTATTAAGTTATATATTTGAGCTATAAATAATTAAAAAAATATAGATTCATAAAATTAGGAATGTTGATCTAATTTAACTAGATTAATAACACATATATCAGATGCCTTATTGTGATTTCATGTCTTGCCTCCAATTACTAAAGTTATTCTTTTCTCTTCTTTTTTGGGGTCAAATTACAGAATATACTTAATATAAAGAAATTATTGATAAAATTATTATAATAATTTGTTCGTCATCTCTAAAATTATATCTTGAACTTGCATGAATTGTTATGTGTCCTTTTGAAGGCATTTATATAAGATCCATTTTTTAAAAAAAGAAATTAATTCCGGTAATCATATCAAGTTGGCATATGTTATGTACGAATTCAATGGTTGAATAATTTATTTAGCTATATCTACTTGAAACTGTTTCATGTGCAAAGATATAATAAAAATACTATCCATAAAAGAAAATAAATAGTACGCGTGGAAAAATAGAATTCAAAAGCATATACCTTTTAGTCTTTTACGATAATTCTAGTAAGGCAAACTTCATAATTAAAAATCTTATCATCTTAAAAAAAAATCTTCGTAATTCAATCAAGTTGCAATAGTTTAGCATCCTGTCACTTCTATCTCGTTAAAGAAAGCTTCAAAAACAAAGTCTAGGAAGGAAGGGATTTATTTTGCCTAAAAGAGAAGGAAACGATTTAATATGGTTTTCAAGTCCTAAATATTAAGATTTTTTTATATAATTAAAATAAGGATAGAGTTAATAAATAATATTTTATTTTTAAAAAAAATTATAATCCTAAATATTATTTTCACTTAATGTTAAATTTATTTTCAGCGATACAAAACGAACGATATTTTGCTAAAAATATTCGTACTTTTAATATACAAAAATTATCATTTGTTCGGATAACTAAAAAAAGGAATAACGCAATTCTTTTGGAATAGTGTTTATCTAAAGTTAAGTATGTTTTCATATTAAAATTTGAACATAGACAATGATATCTTTCTTTGGTTAACAAAGCAAGTTTCAACCAATGCGAAACCTTAAGTTGTCTTTATCTTAAAAAAAATATTTAGTTTTGATTGTTAGAAATCATAGTTATTTTGTTACGACCCAAATCAGTTAAGTATCGAAATAATGCCGGACATCACTGTCAGGCAAGTCAACCAAAATACTCAATTAAATTTCAATTTTATTAATTGTTGAAATTATTTTCTTTATACATTAAATAACTAATAATGAAATTTACAGAAGTAACCATGAAGTCTTTAACAACTTAACCTTGAATAATCCCAAACAAAAATTCTCCCAGAATCCGGTGTCATAAGTGCATGAGCAATTTCTAAGATATAATATAATACGACAACCCTCGAAATATAATATTGGACAGAAAATAAATACAGAAAACTGAAAGAGGCTCTGATGGCTGCGGGTCGCCTCGAGAAGTGCAGCTCACCTAAGTCTCTGTATCAACTATGCCGCTACATGCGATCCGGGAATATATATATATATATATATATATATATATATATATATATATATATATATATATATATATATATATATATATATATATATATATATATATATATATGCACATAGTCAAACAACCGATTAAGAGTTTATTGGGAAATGTTTATTCCAATAAAAGCCAATTTTGCTTTAATGATTTAAGTAAAATAAAGATTAATCCTTTTTAAAATTCATTTACTGATTCGATGTTATTTAAGCAATTCAAGCTATTAATAAATTTACAAATAATCCAAGTACAACATGCTTGTTGGTCCTAGAGTGCCTGAATAATAGCATAATAGTAGCTACGTATGGAATCTCGTCGCCCTGTACGTACGTAGCCTACAAATAGCACATAACCAATTTACTCACCTATGTGGACAATTCCCTCTTACAAGGTTAGAATGGAGATTCACCTCGCTCCGACGATCCATAACCGGCACCCCACGCTCCTATGAAGGCTCAAATCGCACAATGCTCCAAAACTAGCCAATGATTGTACAAATCCATTAATACATGCTCAATTACTTATGACAATCCAATGTATAGCAATTCTTAACCCCGATCGAGAAGTTGACAAAAATGCCATCGGTCCACGTGCCCGGATTTTGAAAATTTTCGAAGATAGATTTTACCCATGAACTCATAAACTCAAATATATTATTTTCTCCTAATTCCACACCTGAAATAGTGCTCAAAATCCAAGAACACTACTTTCTAGGTTTTTCCTCCAACCCTCTAATTTCGACCAATTTACATGCTAAAATCCATACATAATCGATGTGTTTAATTCAAGATGGATAGGATTAGCTTTATTGTTGATGATGAAAAATTCCACTTGAAGCTCTCCAAACTCGCCCACACCAAATGAAAAATAGGGGCAAATAACAAAACCCCCGATTTAAAAATAAACCACTACCTCCAGCACTTTTTGCACCTGTGGCCTCTTGACCGCTTCTGCGGTTCCGCAGGTGTGGTTTAAATACCTCTTTTGCAGTCCTCAGCTGGCTGCCCTTTTATGCTTCTGCGTCTTCACCACCGCAGGTGCGGTCCCGCATCTGCGGTAATACCGCATCTGTGACTCTTCTGGCTGCTTCTGCGGCTCCGCACCTGCGGCCCAATTCTAGTAGGTGCCGTTATGATTACAACCGACAACTTTAGCCTTCCAAAAATACTAATTTTGATCTATTAACTATCCGGAATCCACCCGAGGCCCCAGAGATCCCCAAACAATCATATCAACCCATCCCAAAACATATTATAGAGTTGCTCGAGGCCTCAAATCGTATCAAACAACGCTAAAATTTTGAGTCGACCTCCAATTTAAGCTTTTTGAACTTTAGAACTTCAAAATTCTACTCTCGATATTTAAACCTATCAAATTAGGTCCGATTGACCCCAAATTTTACACACAAGACATATTTGACATTAAGGACCTACTCCAACTTCTGGAATCGAACTCTTCACTCGATATCAAAAAGTCAACCTCCTATCAAACTTTTCAAAAACCTTCAACTTTTATCTGTAGCCAAATGACTCCACAATGACCTACAGACCTCTTAATTCACTTCCGATCGTGCTCCCAACTCCAGAATCACCATACGAAGCTACTCCTAGACTGAGAATCCCAAACAGACATCGATAGCACTAAAATGCACTTCAAGCCAGACTTGTGAAATTTCATCCAAAATGCTAACTTCCATAATAGGCTCCAAAATGCTCCCGGATTATCCAAAACTCGATCCGGGCATACATCTAAGTCCGAAATTATCATACAAACCTGCTGGAACCTTCAAATCCTGATTCAAAGGTCGTTTACTTAAAAATCCAATACTTGGTAATTCTTTTTACTTTAAGCTTCCGAAATGAGAATTCTCTTTTAAATCAACTCTGAACTTTCCAAAATTCAATTCTGACCATGTGTACAAGTCATAACACCTGAAATAAAGCTGCTCATGGCCTCAGATTGCTGAACAACATGCTAGAGCTCAAAACGACCAGTCGTATCGTTACATTCTCTCCCACTTAAACATACATTCGTCCTCGAACGTGATGAGAACTACACTGAAGTAGTCTAAAATCATTGTTTAACACCTCATGCACCATACCATGCTACCACAACTCAGTTAAGCACATTATCTCGATCAATTCTGAAGATATTTTCTTTTTATTCAAGAAAATAAGCATAGAGCTCAATTCCAACATCTAGAATTTTCTGCCAGGCATGCTTCCAATGTATTAATACCGAATCAATAACTACACGCAACACCAAAACATGACTACATACCGTAGCTGATTTCACACCTTGCACCACTTTATTCACAGGACCACGATAACTTTCTCTGAGCATAATATTCAAAATTTCACGAATTCGATACTCCCATTGCACCTCATGACATACATAGGTCTTGCTCTAACTCTTACAGTGCCGACATGACGGATGGGATGCGTGAAATTCATAACCACTACCGAATTAATAATTCATTGGGCCTATACTCCTGGCAAGAGCCATCACCTTATTCTTAACCAAAAAATGGTCTCATCTCCTTAATTTACTTCATACAATCAGATTGCACTGATCCTATATCCAATAATCTCGTCTCACCTAGTACGAACTACTCAGGCAATAAGCCACCCCGACATGACCAAAAGTCACATATGGTGCTACAATGTGCCAATAGGCTACCATATCGAACGCAATACAAGGGAATGTAAATTTTGAGAAGGAAATTCAATCACACCGCTCGCTAATTATACATGCGACGCGGTTAACATAATTTAACAAACACCTCGCCCGCCAATTATACATGCGACGAGCGCACAACTAATATATCATCATCTCTACACAAAGCCATAACACATAAGAAATTCACCAAGCCGTTTCACAACTCCCACGGTGCAATACAATCATTACACGAAATAGCTGATGACAAAATAACACCCCGAGTACTCTTCCATAAGGAGCACTTTATTGAAATGAACATATCTGGCCTGATATAGAGCCTATATTCATATTTAAGTCCATCTAGAGACCTCAAATTGATTCCGATCACACTAATCTAGGCTAATAACCTTTCAATGGTCCATAATAACTCCCCTTTTTCACATAATACACCAGAAAACCATCACACCCAGAGAAATCCTTCGTAGAACATAACCCAATAAACTGAGTGCCTCCTAGGGATATATTTTCAAATCAACCATATCATCACAATCTTCATACTTGGTTTAAATCTTTAAGCAATCAAGAGACTACATGCCATACTTATACAATATTCCTGTAGGACACGCTTCCACAACACACCATAACAAATAACTGGGTTGTATCCCCAAACTACCGGCCTCGCTAATGCTGAAAAGCGATAAAGAATCATTAACCAGTATGAAAAGCCCTTTTTTAACAAAGCATCGATCTTAGGTGACGTTGAAGACAATACTAACTTACCTTAAACATTGAAACTTCTTTTCGGCTCATCTGAACTTGTGACATCCTTGTCATCACTGAACCGTAAACTTTATCCTCACTTCAAATTCCATACCACTTACTGCACTCAACGTGCCAATATACGATAGAACATGATCTTCATCATGACTCCGGAACCACTAATAGACTAACACTTAATCATATAAAAGCTTTTCTCTTAAATCACTTCAGGAGAACCATAGCAACACACACGTGAATTCTCATAATCGTGGAAATATGCATATTTGTACGTAGTGGTCTAAGCCACCATAGCCCTTTCGGGGCCCACCTCTGCATAACATGCTACACAAGTAGATACTTTCTGAATAACCCCAACTACGACAGCCGAGAAGCCTCACATGCATCGTCATAATTCATTTGTATAACTTGATCACGCTGAAGGAACTGATCATTACCAACGATATGCTAGTTCGACTGTGGCTAACCAATCCATCTTCTCCCAATTTATCCTTGATTGCCATAGAATCAATAATATATCCATTCAACAGTTAACACACTCCGTCTGCACTCATCCCGAGTGAGCTTAGACCACGACACCATGCTATCTCAAATCCCATGAACCATTTCCTACCTCCCAATTGCTAGAATGAAAGTCAAAAAATCATAGAACATTCTGTGCCCTTCTCATAATCTGCTACAAAGCTTGATTCTTACCTGTACCTATAAGCTCGAAATCATTAGGCACCACACCTTACCTCTTTGAATCCACTAGAACCATTATTGAGAGTCGTCCACTCTGACTTGAACTGAATATAATCAACTCCATGATTCTTCTAGGACAAGCATATTCTCCTGACGGAGGACCCGACATAGTCACTTCCCTTGAAACCCACACTTATACGAGGCATAATTTCTGAATCCTTTCCCAAGTCTGAACATGAGCCAACAAGGACAACCATAGCACACCTTTAAGAATCCTTCTGCTCAAATTACCACTTATGCCCTTTCCCCTTAGCTGAGATATCCCATCAATATGTTGATAACCAGACACCTCATAAGTAGTTAACCTTGAAACCCAATCATAGGATATGGGACTCTCCCACTTAGATCGAAGATACTGCTACATAACTCTGGAATTCACCAGGATTCTTAATCTCTTATTGACATAACCTTGCGCAATCAACCCCAAAATTCTCGAAATCTTCCTGTAAAATCCCCTTTTTATACTCTGAAGCATCACACCACATTCACATGACCGACCTCCTTGCTGTATAACCAATAGAACTCTTCGCAGAAGCCTTGCCAACCATAAGACTGCTAACCTGCTCATAGGGAATAACCCACATGTGGAAATCACTTCCGACATCTTCCAACACTGCTGCACGAGGTACAATTACTACGAAATCAATAACATATCCTGAGTCTGAGCTCACTCTCTAGCTGTACAAGTCCATTCACCCCTTGTGGACATCAATTAAATGTGCGGTAACATCCTTCCAACTCAAAGTTATGTTGTATCCTTCTTTATTTTGAGCAGCTTCTTCCCGTTATATCAAACCTTCTGCCGCATAATGGTCCAGACCTCAACCATTAATTTTTAATATTCTCAAATCATTTTAAACTATCCTTAAGGTGCATAGTCATCCTACCACAATGCTCTTATGCAACTCCGCCACTCTCCCACTTTGGTAGAACCACCACTTTAATCAACTACTCGACCTTTGCTTTTTATACTTGGCCTTCTAGAAATTTTAACCACCGCCTGACACTTCCCACATGTCTATCATCATCCTTTGCTACTTAGTTGTTGCCTTAATTAAAAATTTTCTTCATAGCACTTGAACCCACAATCGATGCTAACCTTAAACCTTTCTAAAGATTATCTTTCTTGAGCCGCCAATTTTAAAAACGCTGATACAATCCTGATCCACCGCACCCCATGATATCTAACAATTGTTTCTCCAATATTATTTTACAATGTCCTACCCCAAGGCGAATTGCTAAAATCCATAACACCGGCAAACTTAATATATACAATTGAGGACGACGACACTACAGCGCAGATGAAAATTTTACCATGCTCGAAAATACCAAGTTTTGTTACCCTATCAACCCGAATCTAGACATTCTTAACCTGATTACCTTTTCCTTGCGGGGAATAAAATAACGAATCTCTAGATAATGTACTGAGTAAATCTCCCTCCAAGTCATTCGCTTCCCTGACACATAGGCAACCATCCTAGCATCATATCAATACCACAGAACAATCGTTCATAAGAATCATGTCAGCTTGTGCCTAGCATCAGAGATCTTAGAAGTATCGCTACTGTTTTAAAACAAAAGAATATCCTCCAACAAGGCAATGATAATAGCTCAGACAACTATACAAGGAGAAATACCCGGTAACACATTCACAGTACTATTACAATCCTTAGATTCTTGATTTATGACAGCGGTTTGCGTCACGTAAGATTGAGTGAGAAGGAAACAAGGGCATAAGCCCCAATGAATCAAATAGCATGATAAGGAATCAAGAAGGAAAGCACTCCTAACAGTCCTGCAGCCTCCCGAGGATAAGTACAGACGTCTCCGTACCGATCCGCGAGACTCTACTAGACTTGCTCATGACTAATGAGACCCTAGGAACCTAGTTCTCTTATACCATATTGTCACGACCCAAATATACTAAGGGTCGTGATGGCGCCAGACACCACTGGCGGGTAAGCCATCCAAAATACTCAATTAAATTAAAATTTTAGAAATTATTGAAATCATTTTCTTTATACATCAAATAACAAATAATGAAATTTACAAAAGTAACCATGAAGTCTTTAAAAATGTAACCTTGAATAATCACAAACAAAAATCCTCCCAGAAACAGGTATCACAAGTACATGAGTAATTTCTAAGAAATAATATAATACAATAACCATCCAGAATGCATTATTGGACAGAAAATAAATAAAGAAAACTGAAAGAGACTCTGATGGGTGCGGTTCACCTCGAGAAGTGTAGCTTACCTAAGTCTATCTATCAACCATGTTGCTATACCCGGTAGGCCACTAGAGATGCATATGTCTGTTCAACAAAAATGCACAAAAGTGTACTATGAGTACGAAAACAATGTGTACTCAATGATTATCCTATCTTATCTTGATAAAGTAGAGACGAGATGGTTGACTTCGACACTTACGAGTGGTTCAATAATGATTTATTATTAATGCGATGAATCACGGATTTATTAACAACAGTAAATTCAGATAATTCATGAAACAAGTTAAACTTCCTTTTTTATTGAAAGCCTTCGGATTCATAATCCATTACTTAACAATTATCTCAAGTCAGGGAGAGAAAATATCAATCTCATATAGTGTCAAGGCAACTAATACAAGTATGGGCAAATCATGCCGAGGTCGTACGGCCCGATCCAACTGAAATGTAAAATGTGCACCGCCGAGGGTCGAACGCCACAAACCACAGATGCATATATTATCCCGCTCGCGTATCATACGTGCAACGTGGTCAACATTAAATAAACAAATATCCAGCTCGCGAATCATACATGCAGCGCGGGCACATGTATATATATGCACACAGTCAAAAAACCAATTAAAAGTTTATTGGGAAATGTTATTCCAATAAAATCCAATTTTTATTTAATGATTTAAGTAAAATAAAGTTTAATCCTTTTTAAAATTCATTTAGTGATTCGATGTGATTTAAGAAATTCAAGTTATCAATAAGTTTACAAATAATCCAAGTACAACATGCTTTTTGGTCCTAGACAACCCATACAATAGCATAATAGTAGCTATGCACGGACTCTCATCACCTCGTGCGTACGTAGCCCCCACAAATGGGAGTACATAACCAACTAACTCACCTATGGGCAATTCCCTCTTACAAGGTTAGAATGGAGATTCACCTCGCTCCGAAGATCCATAACCAGCATTCCACGCTCATCTGAAGACTCAAATCGATGCACACTGCTCTAAAACTAGCCAATGATTATACAAATCCATTAATATATGCTCAATTACTTATTACAATCCAATGTATAGAAATTGCTAACCCCGATCGAAAAGTTAATAAAAATGCCCCCGGGCCCACGTGCCCGGATTTCTTAGCTTTTCGAAAATAAAGTTTACCCAGAACTCACAAACTCAAATATATGATTTATCCTAGTTCCACACCCAAAATCATGGTCATAATCCTAGAATATTAATTTTGTATTTTTTCCTCTAACCCTCATATTTCTCTCGATTTACATGCTAAAATTCATACATAATCGATGTATTTAACTCAAGATGGATGGGATTAACTTACCTTATCGCTGATGGTCAAAAATCCCACTTGAAGCTCTCCAACATCGGCCATACCAAATGAACAATAGGGGCAAATGACAAAACTCCCGATTTTAAAACAACCCACTGCCTCAAGCACTTTTCGCACCTACAGCCTCTTGACCGCTTTTGCGATTCCGCAGGTGTGCTTTAAGTACCATTTTTGCAGTCCTCACCATTCTCCCCTTTTCCTCTTGTGAGTCTTCACCACCGCAGGTGCGATCCCGCATCTGCGGCAAAACGACCGCATCTGCGGTCCCAGCTCTCCTCTGCCAATGCTGCATCTGCGGCTCTTCTGACCGCTTCTGCCACCCTCACCTGCGGCCCAATTCTCACTGGTGCGGTTATGATAGCAACCAACAACTTAAGCCTTCCAAAAATCCAAATTATGATCCATTAACCAACTAGAATCTACCCGAGGCCCTCGGGACCCCAACAAATCATACAAACCAGTCCTAAAACACATTACGAACTTGCTCGAGGCCTCAAATCATATCAAACAATGCTTATACCTCGAGTCAACCTCCAATCCAATATTTATGAACTTTAGAAGTTCAAACATCCACTCCCGATATTTAATCCTATCAAATTTCGTCCGCTTGACCCCAAATTTAACACACAACTTCAAAACCCTTCAACTTTTATCTTTAGCCAAATGACTCCAAAATGACGCACAGACCTCTGAATTCCCTTTCGATCGCGCTCCCAACTCCAAAATCATCATACGGAGCTACTCCCAAACTCAGAATCCTAAAAAGACAATGATAACACTGAAATGCACTTCAAGCAAAAATTTATTAAATTTCTTCGAAAATGCTAACTTCCACAATAGGTCCCAAAATGCTCCCAGATTATCCAAAACTCGATTCGGGCATATGCCCAAGTTCGAATTTATCATACAAAGCTGGTGGAACCTTCAGATCTCAATTCCAAGGTCGTTTACTCAAAAATCCAATCCTAGGAAATTCTTTCTAGTTTAAGCTTTCGAAATAAGAATTCTCTTTCCAAATCAACTCCGAAGGTGTGCGAGCAGCGAGGGTCTGATTTCCTCCCCCAACTTGCGAAGTAGCTGCTGCTGTGCTAGCTGGAACTATCTGAGCCAGGTCGATGCAAACTATCAAAATCTGAGACAAGGCCTCCTGAACACCTAATATCACAATGGGCACAGCTGGTGCTGAACTGGTGCTGTTGTAGCATGGTCCTGAGCTGGGGCAACTGGAGGAACCACTGGTGCTACCCTAACGTCTGTGCCTCTGCCACGGCCACGACTGCGTCCACGACCTCCGGTGGCCTCAGTGGGTGGTACTAGTGGTCGTCCACCACGTATGGTAGCTCGTGTTATCACCATCAGTGAGAGAATGGAATAAAGAGAAGTTTAGTACTCGGATCAGCAAGTTCGCACGATAAGAATTCAAGAATGTGATATATTCCTAAATGTTCTAAATCCTCCCGATAATAAGTATAGATGTCTCCATACCGATCCACGAGACTCTACTAAACTAGCTCATAACTCGTGAGACCTAGTAACCTAGGCTCGGATACCAACTTGTCACGACCCAATTCCCGACCCCGATTGTAATGGTGCATCTCGTGAAGACAAGGCCATCCAGAACAATCCAAACACCTTTTTTAAACAATCAATTAAATTAACAAGACTAAAAAGGGGTTGTCCATCCCGCCATATCCCGAACTGGAGTGTCACAAGTCATGAGCTACTACAGACTCTGCTATAAGTCTATAAAGTATAAATTTTGATTTAATAGTCTGAAGAAAACATAAATGATAAAGAATAGGGGAGACAAAGGGCTGCTAACGTTAACAGCTACCTCGAAACTTGAAATCGCTGCCTGGTCTGGAAGGAATCAATGCTCAGGTGCAGACTCTGCTATGCCTAAATTTGCACACATGGTGTAGGGAGTAATGTGAGTACTCTGACCCAGTGAGTAATAACAATAAATAATGGCTGAAAGCATGAAAACACATAAATGCACAAGACAATTCTATACCAGGTAGTAAATCACTTAAAGAAGTAAAAACATAAAGAGTCAAATGAAATCTGATTTTAAAAACAGGTAAATCAGGTAAACCAACAAGTAAACAGTGGGTAGTAATCAACCCCTTGGGCCCAGTATCAATTGCTCAACATAGTATCAGCCCCTCGGTCTCACTCTCAGTCACTCAGCATAGTATCAGCCCCTCGGGCTTAGAATCAAATACTTAGCATAGTATCAGCCCCTCGGGTTCAGTATCAGTCACTCAGCACAGTATCAGCCCCTAGGGCTCACTTTCTGATTATATAGGTACCCGCGCTCACTGTGGATGTGCAGACTATGGAGGGGCCCCTTACGACCCAAGCGCTATATCAAGCCACCTCGTGGCATCATCTCTCGGCACTCGGCTTCACATCACTCGGCCTCCCATCACTAAAGCCACCTCATGGCAAATAAAGCATATCATATCACTTAGCATATCCTCACATATGGCCCTTAGCCTCACTAAGTTTAGAAATCATCACAAGCGCCTCGGGCATCAGTAAACAGTTGTGCTTAGCCCAAACAACATTACAAATATCATTTAAATCCAAAAATTCGATTAAAAGTGCCTAAGTTTGTAAAAGAACATTATTCAATAGGACTGAGTTCAAGCAATATATCAAAAAAGTGAGGAAACGATGACAAAAGTCCATGAATCGGCATGAAGCCCAAAAAATGGCAATAAGCCTAAATCATGTTGATAACAAACACGTCTTTGTCAAATATGTCGTGAAAATATCAATCGGGACGGACCAAGTCACAATCCCTAGTAGTAAACAACCCCGCGCTCATCATTAAGCGCCTGTTTCACCTAAATATAGCACTACGTTGTGCAAATCCTGGGTTTCAAACCCTCGGGACATCATTTACTATCATTACTCTCCTCAAGCGAGCCAAATCTCTACCTCGCTATGCGCTTGCCTCTCAATCTGCCTCCTTATGCATTGAATCTGGCCAAAACCACAATGAATACATCAAAGTAGGCTAAGGGAACATAACCCAATCGAAAAGAATCGAAAAAATAGCAAAAATCTCGAAAGTGGCAAAACCCGAACCCCAAGCCCACTTCTCAAAATTTAGAAATTTTCCCATCAACAGGCTCCTTATCTCGTCACGAGTCTATGCATATAAAAAACTCCCAAATCCGAGCTCAAATGTCCCATCAAAACAATATTTGAAATATCAAAACTCAAGTCCTAGTTCTTCCCTCTTCTTGACAAACTTTCATGAATTTCTAGGTTGATTCTACAATTAAGTCATGTTTTTAAGTCATATGACTCGCCTCCCATCAATATTAGTTAAAACCCTCTTCAGTTCCCGTCCAAAAGATCTCAAGGATGTTAAAAAATGGAGGAAAAATAATTTAGCTCGCGGAACAAAAAATGGAATTTAAAACCCTTCTGCCCAGCACATTATCGAATCTGCGGTGACCTTTCTGCTGTGACTTCCGCTTCTGCAAAAAATCTTCCTCTTCTGTGGAGCTTCACTTAAATTCCCAGGACCGCTACTGCGGTAAAAAATCCGCACTTGCAGACTCCGCTTCTGCGGACAACTATCTGTTTATGCAGAAATTCCTCTATGACCAATATCTGCTTCTGCAATGCCATTACCGCATCTGCGAGATAGCATCTGCAGTCCCAATTCTTCAGATGCGAAAATACTAGAACCAGAAATTTTTGCAATATGACAAGTCCAAAATTCATCCCGATAGCCATTTGAAATCACCGCGAGGCCCCCGCTCAACCAAAAGTGCCTTCCCATCCTACAATATCATTCAAACATTCTCCTATTATCAAAACACTTCAAACAACACCAAAACCATTAAATAACATTGGCTTCATGCATAAGTTCTTCTAAAACTTTCGAAACACATATTTGAACAAAAACCCAACCATAACACCTCCTAATGACCTGAAATTTTGCACACTCATCCAAAATCACCTAACGAAGCTACATCAACTCTCAGAATTCCATTCCGACCTTCTGATAAAAATCTCACCTACCAACCAGAAATCGCCAAAATACTAACTCGCCAATTCAAGACTAATTCTACACCGGACCTTCAAAACCACTTCGGATCACCTTCCTAAGTTACAATTCATCCCCCGAAGCTAATCGGATCATCAAAAATATCATCCGAGCCCTCTAACTCATAAGTCAACATCTAGTTGACTTTTCCAAACCAAACCTTCCTTAAAGAGATTAAATGTCTCATTTCCTACCAAAACCTATCCAAACAAACTCGAGCACATAAGATATGGATAATGAAGCATAAAGAAGCTAAAATGGGGGAAATAAAGTAGTAACTTTTGAGACGACGGGTTAGGTCGTCACAAAAATAAACAAGTAAGGGAGGGAGGTCCTAAGTTTATAAATAATATGGATCACCCCACACAACACTCGGTAACCGTATATACACGTGGTGTTATCGCGTGGTAATCACATCAATATCTACCCTTCCTTACCCCGTTAAGTTATTGAGCACGGAATGGTCTTGTTTTACTTATTGCATGCTATTCCCCCCCCCCCCCCCCCAATCCTATCAGTCTAAGAGGCATTTGAGACTACTAATCCTAAAGGGAAGAGATATGAGGTTTTATTGCTTCAAAGGACAAAATTCTAAGGCGATAATCAAAACACATATGTAGCAAACATGAGGGAGAAACACAAAACAGATAGAAAGGCGCAGACAATCCTCCTTAAAAACAAAAGGAAGCATATAGTTTAGCATGTCTTACACATACTGATTAGGGTCTGATTAAACTTAAGAGTTATGGTAGACTGATCTATTACATATTTTAGATGAGAATCCCGATTCAGGCCTACCTGCTGGTTGAAGTTGATAGAATCTGATTCAATTTACAAGTTACCTTATGGCTTGCCTAAGTGTCAAGTAAAAACTTATAGGTGTTAGAAACACGTTCTCAAGGCTTTATACTAAAACGTGTGTTCTTATGTGTAGGTTTGGATGAATGACAAACAAGCGCAAATTGATATATGCGAAGTTCAAGTACAAGCGCACAATTGGTTTTGATGAATGACAAACAAACGCAAATTGATATATGCGAAGTTCAAGTACAAGCGCACAATTGGTGGATAACGTGATTCAAGCACAAGACAAAGTTGTATAGTTTAAATGAGTCGTTCTTAATTGTGATCTTGATCCGACAACTTGACTCATGACATGGCTTCTCTCGTAAAATTATTTTTACAAAATCATGCATATTTAATTTAATGCTAAATGATTTTAAATCATGCATATTTTCATTAGTCAAAATGATTTTAAACATGCCTCTAAAAACTGGACTAAGATAATCGATTATGTACTTATGATAATCGATTATGTTAAGCCAAGACTGCATGACAATCGATTGTGAACTAATGACAATCGATTGTGTTAAGGCAGTGAGCATCAGGTTTTTCAAACCTGCATGACAATCGATTGTGAACCTTATGACAATCGATTGTGATGAGGCAGTGTCCATCAAAGTTTTTCAAAACTCAGAATAATCGATTGTGAAGCTAATGACAATCGATTGTGAAGAGACAGTGTCCATCAGATTTTCAAAAGTCACAAAATAATCGATTGTGAACATATGACAATCGATTGTGTTGAGGCAGTGTCTTCCAGACTTTTTCAAAATTATTAAATAATCGATTGTGAGAATAAAACAATCGATTGTCACGAGGCAGTGTCTAAAATGATTTTCAAAGTCTGATAAATAATCGATTGTTAACATTGCACAATCGATTGTGAAGCTGACCGTTGTCGTAAAAATTTCAAATACCGTCAGGTAATCGATTGTTGATTTTGTACAATCGATTGTTGATATTAAAATCTGGAAAAGATTTTTTGAACGTTGCTGAATAATCGATTGTTGATTTTGTACAATCAATTGTTGAAATTAAAATCTGGAAAGGATTTTTTGAACGTTGCTGAATAATCGATTATTGATTTGGTATAATCGATTGTTTTACGAAAAATCTGGAAATGATTTTTTGAACGTTACCGATAATCGATTGTTGATCTTGGACAATCGATTGTTAAGCGTAAAATCTGGGATTGATTTCTGGAACGATTGGCAAACAATCGATTGTGACTTCTTGACAATCATTGTCACTCAGTAAAATCAGCAACTCTTAATTGGCAATTAGGCAACGGTAATGCCAAGTTTTTCAACTATAAATACAGCTTCATTTCAGTGTTTTAAACACAACAACACACAACAACTGATCATGCTATTGCTATAAGCTTGCATACTATTGTTTATCATTTTATATTCATTTCATAAAGCTTTTGAGAGCCAAAGTCTTGTCCATAGTTGTTGTGATCTTGAGCTTACTTCTTTTACTCATATCTACTCATTAAGGAGTGCTTTGTTTGAGTGTTTAGTGTTTTGTACACTTGTAAGAGAATTGTGATTCTCTTATTGTAAGGAACTTGTGTTTCCTTGGTTGAAGTCTTGGAGTGTTGTATCTCCGAGCAAAGGTGTTAAGGCTTGTGTCCTTAAGTTGTAAAGGTTGGTTAGCCACCAGTAAGCTTAACAGTGAAGTCTTGGAGTGTTGTATCTCCGAGCAAAGGTGTTAAGGCTTGTGTCCTTAAGCTGTAAAGGTTTGTTGAGCACCCGTAAGCTTGACAAGTTAGTGGAAAATCTCGAGAGAGTCTCTCGGGGACTGGACTAGCCACGTGTTGTGGTGAACCAGAATACATCGGTGCGTACTTTATTATTTATCGCACTTATTTACTACCTGCAATTTTTTTTAATTCCGCAAAGTTTACGTTAATTTTTATTATAACGCTTTTCACCCCCCTCTAGCGTTAAGCGTCTTATCTAACAATTGGTATCAGAGCCCAACTCTCTGAAGACTTAACAGTTTGAGAGAACCATCCATGGCTTCTACTCGTGACTCTTTTGCAGGAATAGGTGAAGGTGATTTTAACATGTTGCCCCCAATATTTGATGGAAATAATTACTTATATTGGAAAGATCGGATGAGAATTTTCATCACAGCCAACAACTTTTATCTATGGAAAATCATCAAGCATGGTGATCAAATGACAACAAAAGTTGGGAAAGCCAAGGTAAGTGAATACAACACTGATGCAATAAATATGTTGTATAGCGCCTTGAATCAGGAAGACTATCAGAAAATTTCCCACTACAAAACCGCCAAAGAGATGTGGGATAAGCTGGAGGAAATGTATGAAAGCATGCCTCAAAAAGCGGACAGCTCATATGATGAATCAACTGGCCAATGTCTCATGGCAAACGAAGAAGAAGAGGTAAGTACGTCCAACTCTCACTCGCTTGAAGAAATGCAAAATGCTTATAATAAATTACATAGTGAGTTTGTTGATGCTTCCAAGACTATTAAAGATTTGCAGAAAACTCTGTCGTTGCAAGAAAAAGATTTTCAAAAACAACTCTCTCTAAAAGAAAAAGATTTTGAAAAACTGGTTTTAGAAAATGAGAAGTTGAAAGAGGAAAACAAGTTTTTCGGAAAAAGAAGCGCCAATAAGCCCGAAAACTCTATTAGAAAGTGTACTTCTTGCTTGCATCTCAAAAATGAAGTAGAAAGGCTTAAAGGCACATTAGATAAGTTTAATTCTTCGCACAAAAATTTGAATGATGTTCTTGATAATTTGAAGTCAACCAAGCATGGCATAGGCTTTAAGAATGAGCCTAAAGAAAAGGTTGAAGCCAAACCCCAACCACCTAAGGCTCAACCTAGGATTAATAAAACAAATACTTATCCTAGAAATAGCAATCCTAGAACAAAATGATGCTAGACCAAATGTTGAACATTTTAGAAGACCTAGCAATGACTTACCACCTAGAAATAACTACCCTAGAAATGATGCATATTATAGGCCAAATACTAGAAGGAATTTTGAACCCTTCAGAGCACCTAGAAATGATTTCCAACGTAGAAATAATTATTCTAGAAATGCTGCTCATAGTAGGAGAAATGATGTTCATAAAGCACGCAATAGTCATAATGCTGAAAATAGAGTAAACCATTTTCGTCCGTCAAGTTACTATGAACCTAGAAGGATGCATAACCCCAACGTGACTTGTCATTATTGTAGACGCATTGGTCATATTGCTCCTGCATGTTTTACACGACATAGACATATCACTCAATCGCATCATTATAATATGCCTAACCCTCAAGGACCCAAAATGGCATGGGTACCTAAAACGCATTAATTTGTTTTGTAGGTATGTTTGAAGGGATCAAGTGTACTATGGTACCTTGATAGTAGATGCTCCAAGCACATGACGGGAGACGAATCCAAATTCCTTCAACTAGAACACAAAGAAGGAGGAAGTGTTATTTTTGGTGACAACAATAAAGGAAAGATTATCGGCATCGGATTAGTTGGTAAGGATGAAATTCTTCTATTAAGCATATATTACTTGTTAAAGGTTTAAAGCATAATCTCTTGAGCATAAGTCAATTATGTGACAAGGGAAATCTTGCCTTATTTGATTCGGATGAATGCTTAGTATTTAGACGTAGTGATTTCAAAATTATCCTTCGTGGTTTTAGAGTGGATAATATTTACATGGTTGACCTTGCTAATTCCTCACCCGAATATGTGGATTGCCTTATGAGCAAAGAGGATGATACTTGGCTATGGCATCGTAGAGTTGCTCATATAAACATGCATCTTTTGAACAAATTGATTTCACAAAACTTAGTTATTGGCCTTCCCAATTTGAAATTTGAAAATGACTCTATTTTTGATTCTTGTCAAAAAGGGAAGCAAACAAAAGCATCTTTCAAATCGAAAAACATTGTTTCAACTACTAGACCATTGCAATTGCTTCACATGGATTTATTTGGACCATCTCGCATTGAAAGTCTAGGAAGAAATCGTTATGCTTTTGTGATTGTTGATGATTATTCTAGATTTACTTGGACTTTAGTTCTTGTCAATAAAAGTGATGCTTTTCAGAATTTTAAATATTTCCTTAAACGTGTTCAAAACGAAAAGGAAACAACCGTCACTTCAATTAGAAGTGATCATGGGGGAGAGTTTGATCACAATCTCTTTGCGGACTTTTGTGACGAACTCGGCATCGAGCATACCTTTTCCTCTCCACGAACACCACAACAAAATGGGGTGGTGGAAAGGAAAAATAGGTGTCTCGAAGAGATGGCTAGAACCATGCTCGAAGAGGCTAAGATTCCCAAACATTTTTGGGCGGATGCCGTGAGTACCGCATGCTGCATCTTAAATAGAGTAGTCATAAGGCCTATACTCATGAAAACTCCCTATGAACTCTATAAGGGAAGGAAACCAAATATCTCCCATTTTAGAGTATTCGGTTGTATATGTTTTATTCATAACAATGGCAAAGATCAATTGGGAAAATTTGATGCTAAGTACAATGAGGGAATTTTCATTGGTTATTCTTCACGTAGCAAAGCATATAGGGTTTTTAATAAAAGAACCGAAACTGTGGAGGAATTCCCTCATGTTGTATTTTCCGAAAATAATGCTCGCTTGGCGAGAAAGGATTCCGGTTTTGATCTTGCAGGTATTTTAGATAGCTTGAAAGACAAAATACAAGAGGAAATGCCTAAGGAAAATAAAGATGAAATTTTGGAACAACCAACGGAGGAAGCGCCACAATTGGAGAATGAAACGAAAACGCCTAACGAGTGGAGGACAATCAAAGATCACCCTCTCGAACAGGTAATTGGCGACGTCGGTGAAAAGGTAAGTACCCGAAACTCCCTTAAGAACACCTTAGGACATACTGCTTTTGTGTCTCAAATTGAACCAACAACCATCTTCGAAGAAATTGGGATGAATTATGGACCTTGGCAATGCAAGAGGAGCTTAACCAATTCAAACGGAATGACGTTTGGGATTTGGTGCCAAGACCCGAAAATCATACCATAATTGGTACGAAATGGGTTTTTCGAAACAAACTAGATGAAAATGGTGTAATCACTAGAAACAAAGCCAGGCTTGTAGCAAAAGGCTATAATCAAGAAGAGGGTATTGACTATGAAGAAACATATGCTCCCGTAGCTAGATTAGAAGCTATTCGTCTATTGCTCGCTTTTGCCTCTTCTATGAATTTCAATTTATATCAAATGGTTGTGAAGAGTGCTTTTCTAAATGGTGTTATACAAGAAGAAGTTTATGTTGAACAACCCCCCGGTTTTGAAGATTTTAAATCTCCCGATCATGTTTTCAAACTCAAAAAGGCTCTCTATGGTTTAAAACAAGCTCCCCGAGCTTGGTATGAAAGATTGAGTAATTTTCTATTGGAAAATGATTTCATTAGGGGGAAAGTTGACACCACCCTTTTTGTTAAGCATAAAAACAATGATATTTTATTAGTTCAAATATATGTGGATGATATCATATTTGGTGCTACTAACAATGCAAGGAATTTTCTGATTTAATGACAAGCGAATTTGAGATGTCTATGATGGGTGAGTTAACATTCTTTTTGGGATTACAAGTAAAGCAAATGAAAGAAGGTACGTTCATTTGCCAAGCCAAATATTGCAAAGAATTGCTGAAACGATTTGAAATGGACAATGCAAAAGCAATGGCGACTCCCATGAGCACATCCGATCATCTAGACAAAGATGAGAAAGGTAAGGAAGTCGACACTAAGAAGTATCGAGGTATGATTGGCTCTCTTCTCTATCTTACTGCTAGTCGTCCGGACATCATGTTTAGCGTGTGCTTATGCGCCCGTTATCAATCGTGTCCGAAGGAGTCTCACCTTACTGCGGTAAAACGAATTTTGAAGTACCTTGTTGGTACTACAAATGTGGGCCTATGGTACCCCAAAGGTTCTTCATGTCAACTCGTTGGCTATTCCGACTCTGATTTTGCTGGATGCAAATTGGACCGCAAGAGCACTAGTGGCACTTGCCATTTGCTCGGTAGCTCTCTCGTTTCTTGGTTTAGCAAGAAACAAGTAAGTGTTGCGTTGTCCACAACCGAGGCTGAATATGTAGCCGCGGGGAGTTGTTGCGCTCAAATCCTCTGGATGAAACAACAACTCTTGGACTATGGCCTAAGTCTTGATCATATCCCTCTTAGATGTGGTAATACTAGTGACATATGCTTGACGAAGAAACCCGTTCTTCATTCGCGAACAAAACACCTTGAAATTAGACATTATTTTATAAGAGATCACGTTCTCAAGGGCGATGTCGAAATCGAATTTGTTGAAACCAAAGACCAATTGGCCGACACCTTTACTAAGCCCTTAGAGAAAGAGTCCTTCTTCCGAATTCGTAGTGAACTCGAGATTCTTGACTCCACGTTGATCTAAGTCATGCATTGCATCTTTTTATCTTACATGATTTCTAACTTGAGCGTCGGAGACGTCTAACGAATTTTTGCAGGTATCGCCCTAAAGGTAGGGGGAATTATAAAGCATGACGCGCAATAATCAAGTCTTCTTCAGAAAAATCGGTTTCTGTCGTCTAATAATCGATTATCTCGTATCAATAATCGATTGTTCTGCTATTACTTGAGTTATTGTACTCTCTTTAAGTAATCACGTTTTCTTTCCAATAAATAAACAAGTTTTATTTACATCTTTGGCATCTTCTTATATTATTTTGCTAATGGCAAAGGGGGGAAGATAACGGGTATGCACTCTCAATATTTATAAGCTTAAATTGAGGGGGAATTCATATATTGACGGGGAACAAATTGCATACTTATACTTGTCTTGAATCGTCATTATAAATTGTTTAATTTGCATAACCCGCTTAAAGTTTGCCATTATCAAAAAGGGGGAAATTGTTGGAAACATGTTCTCAAGGCTTTATACTAAAACGTGTGTTCTTATGTGTAGGTTTTGATGAATGACAAACAAGCGCAAATTGATATATGCGAAGTTCAAGTACAAGCGCACAATTGGTTTTGATGAATGACAAACAAGCGCAAATTGATATATGTGAAGTTCAAGTACAAGCGCACAATTGGTGGATAACGAGATTCAAGCACAAGACAAAGTTGTATAGTTTAAATGAGTCGTTCTTAATTGTGATCTTGATCCGACAACTTGACTTATGACATGGCTTCTCTCGTAAAATTATTTTTACAAAATCATGCATATTTAATTTAATGCTAAATGATTTTAAATCATGCATATTTTCATTAGTCAAAATGATTTTTAAACATGCCTCTAAAAACTGGACTAAGATAATCGATTATGTACTTATGATAATCGATTATGTTAAGCCAAGACTGCATGACAATCGATTGTGAACTAATAACAATCGATTGTGTTAAGGCAGTGAGCATCAGGTTTTTCAAACCTGCATGACAATCAATTGTGAACCTTATGACAATCGATTGTGATGAGGCAGTGTCCATCAAAGTTTTTCAAAACTCAGAATAATCGATTGTGAAGCTAATGACAATCGATTGTGAAGAGACAGTGTCCGTCAGATTTTCAAAAGTCACAAAATAATCGATTGTGAACATATGACAATCGATTGTGTTGAGGCAGTGTCTTCCAGACTTTTTCAAAATTATTAAATAATCGATTGTGAGTATAAAACAATCGATTGTCACGAGGCAGTGTCTAAAATGATTTTCAAAGTCTGATAAATAATCGATTGTTAACATTGCACAATCGATTGTGAAGCTGACCGTTGTCGTAAAAATTTCAAATACCGTCAGGTAATTGATTGTTGATTTTGTACAATCGATTGTTGATATTAAAATCTGGAAAAGATTTTTTGAACGTTGCTGAATAATCGATTGTTGATTTTGTACAATCGATTGTTGAAATTAAAATCTGGAAAGGATTTTTTGAACGTTGCTGAATAATCGATTATTGATTTGGTATAATCGATTGTTTTACGAAAAATCTGGAAATGATTTTTTGAACGTTACCAATAATCGAGTGTTGATCTTGGACAATCGATTGTTAAGCGTAAAATCTGGGATTGATTTCTGGAACGATTGGCAAACAATCGATTGTGACTTCTTGACAATCGATTGTCACTCAGTAAAATCAGCAACTCTTAATTGGCAATTAGGCAACGGTAATGCCAAGTTTTTCAACTATAAATACAGCTTTATTTCAGTGTTTTAAACACAACAACACACAACAACTGATCATTCTATTGCTATAAGCTTGCATACTATTGTTTATCATTTTATATTCATTTCATAAAGCTTTTGAGAGCCAAAGTCTTGTCCATAGTTGTTGTGATCTTGAGCTTTCTTTTACTCATATCTACTCATTAAGGAGTGCTTTGTTTGAGTGTTTAGTGTTTTGTACACTTGTAAGAGAATTGTGATTCTCTTGTTGTAAGGAACTTGTGTTTCCTTGGTTGAAGTCTTGGAGTGTTGTATCTCCGAGCAAAGGTGTTAAGGCTTGTGTCCTTAAGTTGTAAAGGTTGGTTAGGCACCCGTAAGCTTAACAGTGAAGTCTTGGAGTGTTGTATCTCCGAGCAAAGGTGTTAAGGCTTGTGTCCTTAAGCTGTAAAGGTTTGTTGAGCACCCGTAAGCTTGACAAGTTAGTGGAAAATCTCGAGAGAGTCTCTCGGGGACTGGACTAGCCACGTGTTGTGGTGAACCAGAATACATCGGTGCGTACTTTATTATTTATCGCACTTATTTACTTCCTGCAATTTTTTTAATTCCGCAAAGTTTACGCTAATTTTTATTATAACGCTATTCACCCCCCCTCTAGCGTTAAGCGTCTTATCTAACAATAGGCATGATATCTATTAGTTTCATAAAAGAAGTATATTGTTTTTAAGGGAAATAAATTGTCAATTACATGAATATAAATTCTGCAGTCATTATTGTTACTATTGATTTTAGACTTATAAGCGAAAGGACGATTCAGATTTAGTTGATGGTTCCTATAGGCATGCTTTCTAAGTGTTATTATCTTGAAACACTTTTTACATGCGTAGTAAGAGTGCGGAAGTCCTATAGGTTTGGTATCTAAAATTTTGTTAGACATGGCCTCCATAGAATGCAGAAGTGAAGAAGCCTATAAACATAATATCTATATGAGAGCAAAAGTGCATAAGCTTATAGACATGGTTATTATAAAAAAATGCGGATGTGCAAAAACCTATAGACATGGTATCTATATAAGATAAAAAGGTGAAGAGACCTATATACATGGTTATAAAAATGAGGATGTGCATAAACCTATATACATGATCTCTATATGAGATGCATAAGTGAAAACTTAAAACAGGATTTATGAGTGTGGAAGTGTAAATATTTCGTATGAACATGGTATCTATCCTTTTGCATGCATGATTAACCCTTCACCTTTTAATTAATCACCCCAGGAGTTTATTATAGAGTTATTACAATCCAAAATAAAATAAATAAACTACATCAGAAACAAATAAAATTACAACCAAGGAGAGCCTGATTCAAGTTTCCTGCCTGAAGCATGAAGTAGACCAACTACAAAGATCCAAATCCAAAGCCTTTATCATTTTGGGGGTGTGTCAGAGTTCCCTAATAGCCTCAATTGGACTCAAAGCAATGCATACACTCAAGTACATTGTAGGATTGATACATAGTGCAGTGTGGAAGGGCCAACCCTCAAGTGTCGAAGTTTAGAGCATCAAGGCCTAACGATGCTCGTCCGAATGGATCAGCAATGGTAGAAAGGAAATTTGAGTAGGCATCTTTCTCAACTGCTCCACAATGGAGTAATCTTGTGCCTTCATTTTTCTCAAAAACTTCTCTACTTCTTCTAAAGTGACTGCTTTCTTTACTAGAATTGAGTTATTTATGGAAGTTTTAGCTTTCCTTAACTCTTCGGGGCAAAGCGTCTCCCTGAATGAGTTTATCCCTAGGCCTCATTGACTTCTTCTTTCACTTCCTTCCCCTTATAGGTCATTATCACCAATGCATAGTTCCCTGGGATAGCCTTTGTGTTGATTGTTAGTGTCTAGGTTACGCGTTTGCTGATAATCGGGTCCGTATGGGCACCCTCTATTATTATGATAGGCTTCTTTGTCAACCCTGGCATGATCCTTTTTGACTTCTTTCACTTTGCTACAACATCACTTGGGGATCTTCTCTCAACTACCGCAGATGGCTCACTATTTGTCATGCCCAACTTTTTCACCGATCCTTCAACCATTGGTTTTTTGACTGGCTTAACCTCGCTGGACCGAATCATCATAACGGATTATGAGGGCTTTTTGGGTTCCCCCTCCTTTTGTACTATCTCGATCATGTTTGTTTCCTTATGGGCTGGCAATGGGTTCTGATTGATGTTTGGTGCCTCCGGAGTTTGGACTTCGATTCGGTTTGTGTCGATGAACTCCTGGACGACATTTTTCAAGTGCCAACATTTCTCCATATCATGCCCCAGAGTTCTAGAATAATATGCACAGCTCAAGGAGTAATCAAAATTCTTTGGAGGAAGGTTTGGCAGTTTTGACTCAATTGGCCTCAGCATATCCAATTGCCTCAGTCTATGGAATAAATTGGTATAAGACTTCCCCAATGGGGTGAAACTTTTCTTCCGCTGCAACCTCTCATTTTTGAACGCTAGATTGGATTGGAAACCTGGGCCGACAGTATTTCGATAGGCTTGTGGGGGTGGGTAAGCATTTTGTAGAGCTGGGTATTTGTTTTGTAGGGTTGGGGCATGCCATTGTGAGTAGGGAGGAGAGGCGTGGTGGACGAAAATATGAGGGTGTGGTGATAGGAAGTAATGCTGGGGTGGATTATATGGGGTTGGGGTGTAGGTTCGGCGATGGGATCCAGGATGGCTATAATGGTGTGACGGACCCCTGGTTCAAACCATGATCCTGAATCAACTGTTGCCACATCTTCTTTCTTCTTCTTTCCGATCACTCCTCCAATACTATTTTGAATTGCTTGTGTAGTTGCGGTGATTATCGAGTAGCTCATGATTTTGCTTGATTTAAGCCATTCTTTCACCATGCCACCTATCTTCACTACCTTGTTGAAAGACTTGCCTATGGCCGATATTAGATAGCCAAAGTAAGTAGGCTCCAGAGCCTGCAGAAAGTACTCCACCATTTTGTTCTCCTCCATCGAGGGGTTAACTCTTGCCGCGTGTTCTCTCCAGCGAAATTGTATTCCCTAAAACTTTCACTAGACTTCCTCTCAATCTTAGTCAGAGGCAAACGATCTGGAACAATATCGATGTTGTATCATCCCATGTATACCATCTGATGTGATCCTGACAAGTGTATCACTCCAATGTCGCGCCACTCAGACTCTAGCTAAAGTATGCCATCAACAACTCATATTTGCCACCAACTCCTCTCATTTACTGCAGAATCCCCTCAAATGGGCCACCGGGTCTCCATGCACATCATACAAATCAAACTTCGGCATCTTAAACCCCACAAGAAATTGAACATCGAGAAATAGACAAAATCTTTGTAGGTTACGTCACATGGCCTTCCAATCCCTACATGTTTTTGAATGACTGCTCTGGGCTTCTTACCTGCCTGAACATCTCCTCCTGCTCTGGGGTTTTAGGTGGTTTCTCAGTCTTAACTGGGAGGTCGAACCGAGGAGTGTAGGAGTAATGATCTGGGCCTTGAAAGTAGGCTCTGGGGGATAGTATTGGTTATCTTGGGTCTGAAATAATGGTTCACTGGAGGATCGATTAAGTGTAGTTGGCAGTGATTCTACGAAAACATGGGTGGTTGGTGGAGGAGGGTATGTGATTTGTTTGTCTGGTGGTGCTTATGTAGTTTGGAAAGTTGTGCCCTGATAGTAGTGGTAATGGGGGAAGCCTGGAGATGAATCAATAGTGGGAGGTTCTAGGGATTGAGCTAGTGGCGGGACGAAAGCGGGGTTGGCCGGGTATGATGGTGGTGGATGCCCTTTCATCAGTGTACGGTACATCTCTACCATTTGGTGTTTCAACTTATGTAACTCCTCTTTCAGATTAATATCAGACTCTTCTCTCTCCCTTGCTGGATCAATAACATTTGCATCCAGTTCTTGGCCAACCATGATCAACTTGTCTTTGGGCCCGGTGTTGTACGGGTGAGTTGCCAGAATGCCAAACAAACTAACCACCTGCCTTAACTTGATGACAACAAGCAAATTTGTTAGCGATTATTAACAGATAGGCAACCGCACGTTGGGGATGCAATGCACCTAAGTAGTTAACCATTTCTATTATGCATTTGAACAGCCGCTTCCGTCATCTCGACTTTCACCAATTTCCATTTGTAATTTCTTCCTTCTCTTTTTTTATTCTTACTTTTCTTTGCTTGAGTCTTGTCTTTATTCTTTTATTCTCTCATTTTTCCTCTCTTTTTTGCCATTATATCTTCCCCGCAATTTTTCTTGTTTTCTCTCCTTTTTTTCTTTCATTTCATGGTTATGGTCGAATCCTAGGGGATTGCCTATGTATCATGACGCCACATGAATCAAACCAAGCGTAGTTTGGGGTATTTTGACCAAAACTCCAAACTGCATTTATTTGAACCCTTACCCATTTTCATTTTTTTCAAAAAGTAAAGCTGAACCTTATGTATGTTGCCTACGTATCCCATATCCACTGAGAATCAAAGCTGCGTAGTTTGGTCAGTTTTGACACATTTGAAAAGGACACAGTATTTTGAAATGACTTTTTCTTTTCCTTTTTATTTGAAAATTTTAGCCAGAGTTTCAGGACATTTTCAAATACCGAGGGTTTTTCATAACCGGGCTTTATTTCCTTCCCTACACCACTCTTGGTTTTTCTCTTGATTTATTCTTCCCTAGCCGGTCAGCAAGCAGGTAGAAACAAATAAATGTTCACATAGCACGCAGGATGCATCAGGATGGTCTCTTATTTGGGGTACACCTATCCTAGACGGAACCAACCACTGTGTTGAGTCCCCAAATTCAAATGCACGTGATGTAAAAAAACGTTCCTACTAGGGATATGGTATGAGGCTGTGTTTTTCTAGGTTTAAAAACTGGGGTTGTGTTCTAGACCTGGATTATCCGAGCACAACTCGAGCCGAAGGAGGGGCAGCAAACCGGGAGCACTAAAGCCTACTCGGCCTTTTTGCTGGCCCAACCTTGTTCTTATTTGGTATAACTTCTACAAAAAAAAAAAAAAACAGGCCACGCGAACGTGTGTACAATTTTCAGAAGACTCAGAGAGGTAGTGTAAGAAGACACTTATATTTGATTAAAACAATATTAAAGCGGTAAACAGATAGCATTTAGCACAAAAGGTTCACAGAATATAGTAATATTAACAATAAACAAAGACAAGTAAAACGTCATTAAAACAAGCTCGAATTCTTGAACCTTCAACCAGAGATTTTGGGTTCTTTTTCCCAGCAGAGTCGCCAGAGCTTTCACACCTCCTTTTTACTACACCCGTAAGTGGGGTATAAGGGAGTTTTTTCCAATTTAAGTGACAATCGTAACAATATTATTTATTAAAATCAGAGTCGCCACTTGGGATAATTCATGGTGTCCCAAGTCACTGGTTTAAAATCCCGAATCGACGAAATTGACTCTATTTATGATCTGTGAACACAGAAATCCGGGTAAGAATTTATGTTAACGCGAGAGAAGGTGTTAGGCATTTCCGGGTTTTATGGTTTTAGCACGTCCCTTTGATCATACTTGACTTAATCAAATAGTTTAACTACTCATTTTGGAACCTATGTGATTTACCTCTATTAATTAAGAAATTATCTTGTAACGGGTCACGAGCACGTGTACCTGCTTGTTTGGTGCGTAAAAAATCATGTCATGCAAACATGTCCACAATTAACGCTTTATTTTTATTAAGAAAGTTTAGCCAAAGTTGTGCGAACGCATATCCCGATTTTGTTTTTAGAATCGTAATCATATGATGCGAACGTGTCCACAATCACGATGATATATTAAACGTGCCTAAAGCAAACTACGAATTTTCAAGAGTTAATTATTTCTATAGTTTGAGATTATCGTTGGTGGCCCAAGATATCAACTAGGTAGCCATAGTGTTCAACCTTGGGGGACAATTTGATTGCCTAGTCATCTTCTCAAAGTAGTAAAACCCTTCACTAACATACCCACCATGACTACAGGCGGATAAGATCCTGAGAAATGTTGCACCATTTGGCCTTACTCCACTCAATCCTTCTATTAGTTAAAATAATTGCAGAGCCTCATCGTACTTTGCATTCATAGCTAACCCAGAAATCAACGTACTCCATGAGTAAACATCCTTATTAATTAACGAATGAAAAACTTCAAGAGTCTTATCAACTAATCCACATTTAAAGTATTTATCAATCAAGAATTCTTCACTACGAGGTGCATTTCAGTACTACTCTTTTCATAATAATTAAGCACCCACCTTTCAAAATCTAGTGCACCCAAATGCCCGCATGCAGAAACAACATATGCAATTATGGCAGGTTCGACCTTCACCCCAGCCATCTGCATATGATCTTAAATTCACCAAAACTAAAAGACACCCACAAAAGAACATCTAAATCAAAACTCTCAACAATCAAACTAATTAATAACTAAAATTAAACCAGCAACCAATCCTCCAAAACATTTAGGCACAAAGTATTGTAATAAAATTCATGCTCAGCAAAGCTAACAAGAAATATGATAGAATCATGGCAATAACATCACTGATACTAACAAACAAGGAAAGAACCTTTGAAATTTTGTGTTTTACAGCAAGAAAATCCTGAAACAAACAAGACCAGATGGGACCAGGCCTCGACGAACAAAACTCGGATCTCAAATCGACTCAGAAACCCTAACAATTTTCTGGTGGTGTTCAACTATAGCATATGCTGCGTCTGCTTGGGGATGTTCTTTCGTAAGCTTTATGTGGTGAATAAGGGTGGTGAAGAAATAGATTTCTGGTTGTCGTTCGTTTGCCGATGAGATCGATGGTTGAAGAAGAAGGGGTCAGGGTGGTGTGTGGCTGATTATTTGGTGGAGATGGTTGTTCTAGGGTGGTCGTGGGCATCCAGAGAGGCGGGGTGGCTTGGCGATGGGTCTGGTGAGGGAGATGGGGTGAGGATCTTCAAGTGTAGAAGAAGATAAGGTGTGAGTGATTTGGGTCTATGTGTTCAAATGCTGAAGAAGCTGATGCTTACACTTGGGCATTTTTTATTTTTTGTTGAAGAAGTATCGATGTTCAGGGGGGATGGTCATTTTTTAGGGTCCAAACGGTGGATCCATTTTCTTGTATGTCTAGTCTATGGTCTAGGTATTTGTAGGACTTTTTATGTTAAGGGGTATGGGCCTAGAAATGATGAGTTTGAGAATTATGGGCTAGATCCTAAAATTACGCTTAAAAATGGGTTGTTTGAGCCCAAATTTTATTCTTTCCGCGAACGAGACTAAAAACACGACCCCATTTACTAATTAATCCTATTTAAGTGAAATAACTATTAAAATAATACTAACCATTAAAACAAAACCTATTTTTGGTATTTTCAGATATCATAGTATTTTTTGTATTTTTTTTAGTTTTACGAAAAGTAATAAACTAAAAGCAACTAAAAAGAGGAAATATTTTTTGTAATTTTTATTTTTTTATAAAATAAACTAAAAGAGTCAAAACTAATTGAAATAACTATATTAGCCCTAAACTAAATATTTACATGCTAAAACATAAAAAATCGTGGGGAAGGTCAAAAAATCACATTTCTACAAGGAGGCCTCGTGATGGCCTGATCAATGATTCATTTCATGATGAGTAACTCCTTTCTGTGTGAGTGAATGTTATGCCATGGTTTGCGGACGTTGCTAATTTCCTTGTGACTGGTATAATCCCATGTGAGCTCTCTTCTAACCAAAGGAAGAAGATTAAACGGGATAGTTTGGACTTCTATTAGGATGAGCCATACTTGTTTAAGATCTGCACTGATAGTGTGATCCTGAGAAGTGTCCCGGAGGAAGAGCACTTGAGTATCCTAGAGGCTTATCATTCCTTTCCCTATGGCGGTCATCATGGCGGGGCGAGGACAACTTCAAAGGTTCTCAGTTGTGGGTTTTAGTGGCCAACTTTATACAAAGATGCAAGTGAACTTGTAAAGAGATGGGACGAATGTCAAAGAGCGGGTGGAATTTTGAAAAAAGATGAGATGCCTCTCTATGATATTCTAGAAGTTAATATTTTTTTATGTGTGGGGCATTGATTTTATCGGCCCGTTTGTTAGTTCGTGTGAGAACCCATACATTCCAGTGGCAGTTGAATATGTTTCAAAGTGGTTTGAAGCCGTGGCTTTACCTAATAATGAGGCTCAGAGTGTTGTTGCGTTTTTTAAGAAGAACATTTTTACTAGGGTTGGCACTCCTCGAGCAATCTTAAGTGATGGAGGGGGGGGGTATCATTTTTGCACTAGAGCTTTTAACACTTTGCTTGCAAAGTACAATGTCAATCAAAAAGTTTCTACCCCTTATCATGCTCGAGCGAATGGCCAAGTTGAAGTTTCAAACAGGGAAATCAAAAGAATATTTTCAAAGACGGTCAATGAAAATAGGACCGATTGGTCAAAGAAATTAAATGATGCTCTATGGGCTTATAGGACTGCTTACAAGACTCTAATTGGTATGTCTCCATACCAGTTGGTGTTAAGGAAACCATTCCATATACCGGTAGAGTTAGAGCACAAGGCTTTCACTCTATATTTTCAAAGAGAGATGACAAGGAACTTAGAAGTCGGGAAAAAACATGTGGGCTTTGAGGAAGCTAAATCTTGAATAGGATGTGGAAGCAAATCTTCATGTGGAGCAGCTTAATAAACTCAATTAATTCTGATTTCATGCCTACTCCAGTTCGTCCTTGTATAAGGACAAAAGAAGCACCTTCATGATAAGTATGCTCATGGCAAGGAGTTCAAAGTGGGTGATTTGGTTCTCTTGTTCAATTCTCGGTTACGTTTGTTTCTCGAAAAGCTTAAGTCGAAATAGAGTGGACTTTTCGAAGTGGTGCTTGTGACTCCGTTTGGTGCGGTTGACTTGAAAAACATAAATGGAGAGGTCTTCGGAGTTAATGGGCTCAGAGTCAAGCACTATCTCGGCAAGATATATGATAGCCATGTGCTGGAACTGATCCATCTAGTGTGATATGATGGTAAGTCGTGCCGCAACATCAAATCAGGCGCTTCTTGGGAGGTAACCTAAAAGGAAGAGAACTATTGGCAGATATTCAGGGAATAAGCCCCGCCTTTTGCATGTACAAGATTACTTTGGATGAGGGCGCCAAAACCTCTGTTGAATATCAAAAGAGGCTAAATAAGCAATGCAAGGATGGTAAAAAAGGAGATCATAAAGTGGTTGGATGCAAGGGTTGTTTACCCCATTTTTGATAGTTCGTGGACTTATTTGATTAATTGAAAATTTTGGATAACTGAAAAAAAGGATGATTAATTGAAAATTTTGGATAAGGTCTTGGCAAGATGTGAATAGATGAACTTGGTATTGAATTGGAAGAAGCATCACTTCATGGTCGAGGAAGGCATTCTCCTTGGCAATAAAATTTGAAATAATGGTATTGAGGTCAACAAGGCCAAAATAGAAATGATTTCTAAACTTCCACCCCCAACATTCTTGAAGGGAGTGAGGAGTTGTTTTGGGTCATGCGGGGTTCTATCGCCGTTTCATCAAGGATTTTTCCAAAGTGGTGAACCCCTTGTGTAAGCTTTTGGAAAAGGATGCCAAATTCCATTTCAATGAGGATTGCGTGAAGGCATCTGAATTACTCGAGTTCAAATTGACAACTACTCCTATTATCACCACATCAGATTGGAGCTGGCCGTCTGAGCTCACGTGTAAAGCAAGTGATTTGGCGATTGGAGCAACTTTGGGGCAATGTATCAATAAAATCTTTCATATGGTCTACTATTCTAGTAATACTATGAATGATGCCCAAGTCAATTACACAGTGACCAAAAAAGAGCTCCCTGCTATTGTCTTTGCTATGGAGAAGTTCAGCCCATACTTGATGGGTACAAAGGTAATTGTCCATACCGATCATACGACACTTCATTACTTAATATATAAGAAGGATACAAAGGCGAGGTCAATGTGGTGGGTGATTTTTTTGCAAGAGTTCGACCTCAAAGGCAATAAAAATCATGTGGCGGACTACTTGTCTCGATTGGAGGAGGAGGGGAGGACATATGACGGCCTTGAGATCAATGATTCCTTTCTTTACGAGCAACTTTTAGCATTTTCAATGACTGAGATGCCATGGTTTTCTGATTTCGCAAATTATCTTGTAAGTGGCATTGTACCGAACGAGTTCTCTTCAAACCAAAGGAAGAAGCTCAAACGGGATTGCCTTGACTATTACTGGGATGAACCATACCTGAATTTATACTGATGGTGTGATTCGAAGATGTGTGCCGGAGGAAGAACAAGTGGAAATTCTTGAGGCTTGCCACTCTTCACCATATGGTGGTTGTGAGCATATGATTTTTGCCCTATATGAATTACTCCCATAAATTCAAAAAATAAAATAATTTCTTTTATTTATTTGTAATTTTGTGAATTTTCGTGGCATTGTCTGTTAGTTGTTTGCATTTTGTTAGTGCATTTTAATTAGTGAAAATACAAAAAAAAATATGTATCATGTGCATTTAGAATTTAATTTGACATTTTCAAGAATTAATTAGCAATTAGTCATTTTATAAAAAGGAAAAAAAATGGTTTAATTTGCACCTTTAATTTTAGGTAATTTTTCTTTCAATTTTGTTTTAGTTATTTGTGGTAATGATTATTTAGGATTAACTAGCATTTTGATAGGTTAATTTGGGATTTATAATTTAATTTAGATTTTAGTTAATTAAAAAACACAAAGAAGAAAAGAAAAGGAAAAGGAAAAGGCTTTAATAATTGAATTAGAAAATAAAGAAGAGAGCAAAATTTGGGCCAGCCCAGCTTTATACCCAGCCCAGAACCAGAAGCCCGCCCAAATAGCTGTGACCAGGCCCAAACCCGATCCCATTACCCTGTCCAGGTCCCCTCTTGAACCCAAACGACGTCGTTTGGCTTTGTTAAATCCCAACCGTCGAGGATTCATCATCCAACAGCTGAGAAGTAATTAGTCCTACGTATATTAATGTCCAAGCACTACCCCACCCCCCAAACCCGCCTCCTCTCCCACACCCAATAACCCTAGAGACCATATCTGCCATCCGCCGCCCATCGAAAATCGCCCACGGTGGCGGCGGAGCTCCGATGACTACCAAACACCCTTGCTTGCCCTCCCTCTCGTCTTTCCAAATCCACCATCATTTTCCCTCAAAGCCTAGCCAAACTTCTCGAATATCGTCCAGAAGTACTGACTCCTCCGCCGTACACGGCGGCGCCACCATCCAACCAACCCCAAATTCACACCAAGCATTCACTACATCCTCCCCATATCAAATATCCATTCCACTTGTTTCAAAGCCCTCAGAATCTTCTCGAATATTGGATTAAAGAGAGGCGGAGAAACCTCATTACCACCAAATCACCCAAAAATCACACCCTATTGCCTCTCACCTCAAATCCACATTCAACTTACCTCGAACATCCTTGTAGCTGCTCGAATTTCAAATCAAAATCGAGCCATAAGAGCCTAAGGATGGATTCGTGCATGCAAGTCGAGCCAATGCTTCAATATGGACTTCAAGTTCAATTAGTAAGTTCTTCACTCCTGCTCATTTTACCTCTCGACCTTTTTCCTTTCTTTTCCATTAGTGCTGGAATTTCAAATTTTTCTTCTGTAAATGGGTTTAGATTTAGTAGTCCTTCCTTTAGATTAATTTGGAGGTGGTACCTAATTCTAGTCGTTTATATTTTTATTCAAATCCCTGAAACTGGTTCATTAAACCCTGATTAGTTTTATTTTAGTTCAGGTTAATTAGTTTGTATTGATTTAGTAATTTAGCTAAATCCGTCACCTAGTTGTGAATTGTTAATTGTTTGAGTTAGAATTACTATTGAAATCATTTAGGTATGTAATGCTTTCGTCCAATTGGTTAAGTGCAATTGGGTTTTGGGTTGTCTGTGAGTCAGTTGGCAAAGAGCAGCCTACCCAATTTGGTTCAGTCGATTGGGTCAAATTTTGGACCCATATTGCCTTGTTTCTAAAAGTAATTTTCAGGGTATGGGAGGGTAGTATAGGTAACATAACCAGGGAATTTTTAGTAACAGTTTCAGAAACTTCTAGTAGGGGTTTGCTAGCAAACTTCAAATATAACTTGGCTAGCAAGTCTTAAAATAAGGGACCAAAGGGCAAATGAATTTCTAAATATTGCCCTAATATTCAGCCTATAAAAGGAATAAAAACTTAAGCTATAGGGGGTTCGAAAAAGGGGTTCTGTAAAGGTGAACAAAAATAGAGAAAAAAAATCATAAAACACAAAATGCTGAAAACACTGTTCCATTGAATTTTAAATTTTGTAATCTAAAACACCCTTCTTCCTGAATTAACTTCCTAATTGTTTGAACTTAGAAATGGTTTGAAACTTAGTCTTTGAGGTTGGATTTTGAGCTCAGCTGGTTTAAGTTTGTGTTTGAGACTGATTTCCGGGCTGTAGTGTTTCATTTCTAGGTGTTGAAAATTGTTCGTTCATTGGAGCATGAAAATGATTTGATTTTGGTTGGTTTCAAGAGCTGTTGATTCGATTTTGGTTTTTGGTTGTTGAACATTGTTCGGACTGTTGATTTTAACTTGCCTCAAAGCTAGTTTTCCTTTAAATTCCTTCTGGGCTAACGCTGCAACTAACACTGGTCTACTGCTACTGAATTTCCTTCTTCTTATTCTCTTTGCTATTGTCATGTACATTCTCTTGAAATTCTATTGGAGGTATGTGTCGCAATGAAGATGAAATGAAAGTTTTGAAACCATGGCAACTGAATCAGTTTTATTTAGTTTCAGTTTTCTTCGTAATGTTTATATGATGGATCAGTTACTTGTGTGAACACCTAATTTTTTATCACACCTAAATTCTATACTATTTTAGTGTAAATATTTCTATTACGTCTAACCTTAATATTTTAAAATTTTTATCATACTCTTAGTAGATTTTATTTAAAAAATATATATATACTAACTGTATATTCACATTCTTAGAGTATAGGTTTTACTCCTAATTTTAATAAAGAAAAAATTAAATAAAAGAAAAATAACTAAAAAATCTAATTAAAATTTTAAATGTAAGCTATTGTATTTTTCTTAGTATAATTTAAACTACAATGTAAATATTTAATTTTCTTATGTATATAATATTTAAATATAAGATAGCTAACTAATATTTTTAACTATGCTTTTTACTTTCTAGTTTCTTCATTAATAAAGAAAAACTAAACGTTAAAAAATATAATAATAATAATAACAATAATAATAATAATAATAATAATGTGCATGTAAGTTCACATACACTGAGATTGATGGCAAAAGGAAGAGGAAGAGGACGAGGAAGAGGCAGACCAAGGAAAATTCTAGTTCCAATTTATACGAACACTACTCCCCCAAACTCAGAGAAATCCCCAGCTAAAAATAATGTAGATCTGAAGGTAGCTGAAGATTCAGTAATTGAATCAACTGGACGAGGTGCTAATAGCTCAGATTATGGTGTTGGTCCATCTGATAATACTACATCTGTAACTGTTACATGCAACACTGTTTCATTGCCAGAAATGGAGGAGGGTACTGTTACATTGAGTACTGTACCATCAACTGCTGATGTAGTGGCACAATCGGAGAAGAACATCAACCTAGATGAACATCTGGTGCCACCAATAGTACCAGATGTTACCATGCAGAGTCCCCACCAGACACTAAAATCAGATACAGCAAAGGAGGCCAAGGATCCACCCAAGGTTTGGGCAAATTTGTTCCAGAAGAACAGATTCTCTTCGAATGGTATGGCATTGGAATACATCCCACCTGTTATTCTAGATGGTAAACCTGTAGGGCAATTGATGAAGGAGGAAATGGAGGAGGAAGAGAAGAAATGGAAGAGTGCTTTAGTAATCTATGTATTTGGTAATGGACCAGGCTTTAATGCTATGAAAAGATTTATAAACCAACAGTGGTCACATGTTCCTGAGCCAGAGCTTTACTATCACGAGGAGGGTTATTATGTGGCCAAATTTCTGACCATAGAGGATGCCAAAGAAGTAATGTATGCTGGACCATATACAATAGCTAATAGACCTATGATTCTGAAACATTGGTCAGTTGATTTTGATTTTAAAGCTGAATTCCCAAATGAAATTCCTCTGTGGGTTAAATTCCCTAACCTGCCCATGTCATGTTGGGGGATTAAATCACTTAGTAGGATTGCGAGTGTCTTAGGGAAGCCTTTGTTTGCAGATGAATGTACTACCAATCAGTCCAGGATTTCCTTTGCTCGTATACTCATAGAAGTCAATGTTTCCAAACCATTACCAAATGAGATTGAACTTATGGATCCAACTGGTAACAGATTCATACAGGATGTAACTTATGATTGGAAACCTACATATTGTGAGAAATGCCTGCAAGTTGGTCACAACTGTCTAGCTATGCCCAAGCCTCAACCAACCAACAAGCACAAAGTTACACAACAATGGAGACCAAAAGTAGTGACTGAGAATACTATACAAGTTCAAGCTTCTAATTCCCAAGAGCAGACTATGGCCCCAAGCAAACAAATTCATCATGAGCAGATGAAGGCCCCAAATAAGGCAACTGATAGCAATGCAGTGGTGAAAGCAGACAATGGGAAGCAGGTACTACCAGAATTCAATATAGACAACTTCCCCCCTTTGACACCTATGGTGCTGAGCAACAGATTCCAAAGTATGTCAGAGGGTAAACCTAGAAACCATCCTGATAAAGGGGGACCTAGTTTTACTAAATGAAGTTGTTAGTATGGAATATTAGAGGTGTAAATAAGAGATACAAACAAAAGGAGGCTAAGGAGTATTTTAAACAAAATAAATTTAGTATAGTTAGCATAGTAGAGACAAAGGTTAAAGCTCATAATGCAGGGAGAATAGCTAATGCATTATTACCTGGCTGGAAATTGTTAGCTAACTACAGGGATTCTACAAGAGGCAGGATATGGATTCTTTGGGATGAACAGAAGATTATTATCAATGACAGTCAAGAAGGAGACCAATTCATTCACTGCAAAGTACATACTCCTCAAGGGGAGCTGATCTGTGTACTTACTATAGTCTATGGAAGCAATGCCTTGGATCAAAGAAGAATACTATGGCAGCAGATACAGCAACTGGCTCTTGGCATAAGTGTGCCTTGGTTAGTGGCAGGAGACTTCAATGCTGTGATGGCCATCTCAGATAGACAATCTTGCAATCAGGTTACACAATCTGAAACTCAAGACTTCACTCAATGTATTCTAAATACAGGTTTATCAGAACTTCCTTGGAAAGGGTCATTCTTCACATGGTCTAATAAACAATCTGGTTCTGAAAGAGTAAATAGTCGATTGGATAGGATTTTTGGTAATTATGAATGGATGATTAAGTGGAGTCATTTACAAACTGTATATGGCCCTCCCTTAATATCTGATCATAATCCCATGGTCCTTACTATGTATGAAGACTGCAGGATCAGGAAAGCTCCCTTTAGATTCTACAATGTATGGGCTACTCATAAGGATTTTCATTGCATTGTCAAAGACAACTGGAAGGCTAATGACCAAGCAACTATCAGGGGAGTATGGAATAATCTCAAAGCACTCAAGCCTGTCCTTAAATCTCTAAATACTAGAGAATTTAAGAACATAACTCAAAAGATTGAAGATAACAGGAGGGAACTGATTAGCATTCAAGATCAGATGGGGTCACATTACTCTGATGAACTACTGCTGAAAGAAAAGGAGCTCATACTACAATTGGAGAAATGGTCAATGATAGAGGAGAGCATACTTCAACAGAAATCAAGGGCTAAATGGATTCAATTGGGTGACTCAAATAATAAGTACTTCTCTGCTTTAATGAAAGAGAGGAACCAACAGAAGAATATTACAGAACTCATTACAGCTGAAGGTACTAGAATCACTAATCCAGATGCCATCAGGGAAGAAGTGAAGCAATTTTTCAAAGCATTGATGGGCACAGCTGCTAAGTCACTACCAGCAATTAACAGGTCCTACATGGATAATGGTCCCAAGCTCAATCACAGGCAACAATTGCAACTTTTAGCTGATGTTTCTAAGGAAGAAATTGTTGAAAGCTTAAAAGCCATAGGTGATCATAAAGCTCCAGGCATTGATGGCTATAATGCTGTGTTTTTCAAGCAAACATGGAGTATTACAGGTGAGCAGATCATATTAGCTGTCCAGGATTTCTTTCAAACTTGCAGTATGTATAAACCTGCCAACTGTGCTTCCCTTACTCTACTTCCTAAAGTTGCTAACCCTACTTCAGTCAGAGAATATAGACCTATAGCATGCTGTTCAGTTGTCTATAAAATCATCTCCAAGATCTTGGCTAATAGGTTACAGCAGTGCATTGCAAGCATCATATGTGAGACACAGGCTGGCTTCATACCTGGAAGAAGGATAGCTGACAATGTTATCCTTGCTCATGAACTGATCAAACACTACACAAGGAATCATATATCCCCCAGATGTATGATAAAGATTGACTTGCAAAAAGCTTATGACTCTGTGGAGTGGATTTTCCTACAACAGGTGATGGAAGCTCTAAATTTTCCTTGGAAGTTCATCAGATGGATCATGGAATGTGTTCAAACAGTGAGCTATACAGTCATGGTGAATGGGCAAACCACAGAACCATTTCAAGCAGCCAAAGGCCTGAGGCAAGGAGACCCAATGTCCCCATTTCTGTTTACTATTGTTATGGAGTATCTCAGCAGAGCTTTGTATGAACTTAGGAAGGACTCAAACTTCTCCTTTCATCCTGGATGCAAAAGATTGGGTATCACACATCTTAGCTTTGCAGATGATCTATTATTGTTTGCAAAAGGTGATTTCTTATCTGTATGCTCTATGTTCAAGCTTATTACCCAATTCACAGAGGCTTCTGGTTTAAAGGCAAATCTAAATAAGAGCTCTGTGTACTTTGGTGGAGTACCTAATGAGATCAAACAGCTTATTCTTGATCAACTGGGGTTTGCTCCTGGTGAGCTACCTTTCAAGTACCTGGGTATTCCTTTATCAACTAGAAAGATGTCTCTCATTCAATGGCAGCCTTTGGTGGATAAAATCACTGCTAAGATAACCTCTTGGACAGCCAGGAAGTTATCTTATGCAGGAAGAGTACAGCTTGTTCAAACTATCACATTTGGTATTCAAGCTTATTGGGCACAAATTTTTCTCATTCCTGCCAAGATATTGAAGATGTTAGATGCAACATGTCGATCCTATATATGGACTGGTAATGCCAGCATTACAAAGAAGGCCTATGTAGCTTGGGATAAGATGTGTATACCAAAATCTGCTGGAGGTCTAGGTCTCATGAATTTACAACTATGGAATAGAGCTGCTATTCTCAAGCTGGGGTGGGACTTAGCCAACAAGAAGGACACTCTATGGATTAAGTGGATTCACTCTATGTACATCAAGCAACAGCAGATTCACAACATCAAAATTCCTAACCAGGCAAGCTGGATGGTTAGGAAAATACTTGAGGCCACTGTTACATTGAGCCAACAGCAGCAACTCTCTCACATTGACTGTTCTGTAAGGAAACTGTATCTTCACCAAATTGGACAGCTGCCACGAGTTATGTGGAGGAACTTAACTATCAAAAATCCAGCAAGGCCAAAGGCAGTGTTTAACTTATGGTTAATACTGCAGGATAGGCTGCCTACCAAAGTTCGAGTGAAACAATGGAATTCAAACATTGACAGCATGTGCATTCTGTGTCAACAATGGGAAGAATCAAGAAATCATCTCTTCTATCATTGTCCTTTCACTACCATGATGATGCATCAAGCAATGGGTTGGATAGGAGTTACTCAGCCTACATTTCAATCTTGGGATCGATTCATACAATGGGTTGTAGCCAAGGCTAAGGGAAGGACTGCACGAGCTCATGCTATGAAGCTGATATTTGCAGAAGTTTGCTACTGTGTTTGGCTTGAAAGAAACTCCAGAATATTCACGAATATGTCAAAGTGTGTTAGCCAATTGCTTAGAAATACTGCCTACATTTGTCATGTTAGAAGTCATATTGAGTTTAGCCTACAATTTCAACAGGTTCACTGTAATTAGAAATGGAGGTATAGTATAGGAGTAGGAGAGGAGCTTCTTATTGATAATTAGCTGTGCTAGCTGATTATGGATTTGTAATGACTTATCATTGGTGATTAATAAAAGAAAGTTAATTACCAAAAAAAAAATAATAATAATAATAATAATAATAAGTAATAATATAATAAAAAGGGATAAATCTTAAAAGATTCAAACAAAATTATCCTAACCACTTACCATGATCTTCTCAACTTCTTTCTCCCACTTCAATTCTACCTTTAACTTTTTTACCTACCCTACATTCCTATTATAAAACGAATAACAAAACATAAAACAAAAAAAGAAAAAGCAACGGAAAAGAACAAAGAAAATAAAGAAAAGAACAGAAAGAGAACGGAAAGAAAAACGTTGAAAAGGAAGAGAAAAAAAGTTGAAAACGAAGGAGTAGAAAAAACGTTCAAGAATAGAAGAAAAAGATAGAAAGGAAATAGGAGTTCGTGATTTTGTTCGCGGTTCCATATTCGTGGTTTTAAAAAGATTAGTATTGCAACTTTAGAAATGTGTAGATATTCTTTTGTGGTGAAACCTTACAAAAAGTAACACTCAATCTTTTGGTACAGTTTAAATATGATATGTGAGATCTATGTCTTCGCAAAGTTTGAATTTTAATTTGTTTTTCTGAATTTTGTTAGAAGCATATATATATATATATATATAAATCTTTCTTTGTATGTAATATTTAATACGTGTGAGCAACTTTCCTACTAATTCATGAATTAGGAGGAGTGCCTAAAGAATTTTTTTTTACTTCGTTATAGTTTTGTTTATTTTTCTTAGGAGTTTTATTTATTTTTGGTATTAAAAAAAATGTGATTGACAAAATTTTGTTGGAACATGTGTTAGGTTATTATTTAAGTTGGTGAAAATTTAGTTCTTAAATAGTTAAATTAAATTCATGTTCATATAGATGTGTATATCAAATTACGGCAAGTTAGTCACACATACAATATGATAGTTAATTAAAATTATTATTTTTATTAAGTTCTATTGATAAATATGGCTGGAATTTGTATATTTTGTTTTGTTTTGTACAAATTTCTCCAAATAATGATAAATCCAATATTATATAGTTTTGCTTAAATTATAACGCATCAATAGAAAGCTTCGTTAATTTGGTTCTATCTTCTAGGATAATGGTCATCTCTTAGTTATTTTGTTTTACTTTAAAACCTTAAGATTTATTATAACAGTTAAAAAATAATAATAATAAACTAGATAAATAAATAGAATACTCTAAAATGCTAGAAAACTTTTAGATGCACTTTAAAATACTAGCTCATGTGTTCATACCCGAACCTTGGATTGATACTCTTAAACAATAAAAGGATCATGTGCGCATCCTGCGTCTTGATAACTTTTCAATTTAAAATAATTATATTATAACCATGTGTACATTCCGTACCTTGGTTTAATATTTAACTTCAAGGAAGTACCTTGTGTGCGTATCGCATCTTGGTCAAAATAATTAATAAAAAATATAATAAATTAAGTGAAGCGGTAATAAATAAGCCATAATTAATAAAAATACAAGAATAGCTAAAAATTGATTTAAGCCTTACATTAATCAATAGAAGCGACCGTGCTAGAACCACGAGATTCGAGGGGTGTCTTACACCTTCCCCTCGGTCAACAGAATACCTTACTCGGTCTTCTGTTTTTGTTGAGTTGTCCCACATCGGAGGGATTTGAGGTCCTTTGTCTCCTTATATGGCTTGGGCAATCCTCACCTTATATGCTAGCTTTTGGGGTTGAGTTAGGCCCAATATCCATTCTTATCATGGTATCAGAGCCAGGCCCATCCCAATTATTGTTGCCGATGTTGGGCCCCCATTTATGTTGTCCACGCTCCAGAGATCTGGGCGTGATGGGGGTGTTGAGTTGTCCCACATCGGAGGGATTTGAGGTCCTTGGTCTCCTTATATGGCTTGGGCAATCCTCACCTTATAAGCTAGCTTTTGGGGTTGAGTTAGGCCCAATATCCATTCTTATCAGTTTTCGTAGACCATAAATTAAGAGTCAAACCTTCCTTCTGAAAAGAGATTCAAAGGAAATGTGACTTGGAACACCAAAACTCAATTCCAAGTGGCGACTCTATATAATAAATAATCCCTTTTCAAAACGTCACTTTAATTGGAAAAACTCTTCTAACTCAACCTCGTAACAGGGTTGGGTGAGAAAAAAGAGGTGTGATAAAATTGTAGTCTAACCACTCTTAGTTAATTAGCTAAATTTATATGTTGTAGTTAAACTTTGGGACTGTTGGTGATATACAATTGGTGAATGCATAATTTCTGAGAGTTTTCTGTTTGAGCATTGTTGGCATTGAGATGTGTTAAGTTAAACATCTCTGCTGTATTGTGCTAGTTAACTAAGGTGCAGTATCTGTTGAATGATGATTATATAGTGTACACTGTAACTGCTTCATTTGTGTTTATAACAAGAGCATATCCTTAGGTATGAGTGAGTGTGTGGTTGATAAGAGTTAGGCTGTGACTTGAACCAGTAGCTTAAGCACCTTTTCGTCGAGCATTTTGTTTGATATTAACACCAGAACAAAAACTTAACTACCTCAGCCAGTATGTGGCTAACCTGCCCCTCACGACATATCATGGTCTTTTTGCAAATATTGTGGATATGATATAATTAGTATAACCGGTCTTGTAGTTTGTGTGTGAAACTTGTGATAATCTTGCTTGATCCGGAAAATCTATACGTTGGTCCAAAAAAGAATTACGTAGTGTCAAAATTAATTCATACTAGTATTTGTTTGGACTAGAAATTGGGAGTTGCAGTTTAAATGGACCGTGTGGTAACGAATTGTGTATTGGAGTTTATGAAGAATAAGCACTGTTTGATTGCTTCACCATAGTTTAATCCATCATCGTGCGTGTGCAATGAAATTGAGGTGTGCCATTCCAAATAAAACTCCAATCGCATGGCCCTCATTTAATTAATTCCGTATTGATCTTTAGAACTCGAGGCACCATTTAGTAAATTCCATGGCCCCCGCAAATTTGAAAACATACAATTGCCTTAGGCGCGCTAGATAAATAATTTACTATCCTAAACTCGGGTGCGCATTTATGTGACCCAAATTCAAATCTCAATGTTAGGTGAAATGTGTTGTGAACTACGGGTGCATCTATGTGACGTGGTTCAAGACGCGTTTTAACAACGTTGCAATCTTCTTAAAATTAAATAAAAGCGGTTAAAAAAGTTAAGTTGCACATAGGTTAAAAATGTATTAAAATCTGATAACTAAGCCGAATATAACGGTTGAGCGACCGTGCTAGAACCACGAAACTCGGGAATGCCTAACACCTTCTCCTAGGTTAACATAATTCCTTTCCTGGATTTCTGGCTCGCAGACCGTATTACAGATTCAAACCTTTCTCGATTCGGGATTTTAAACCGGTGACTTGGGACACAATTAATTATCCCAAGTGGCGACTCTAAAATCTTTATATAAATAAATCCCGCTTTGATTATTCTTTAATTGGAAAAACTCCATTTCTTACGCCCTTCACGAGGTGTAGTCTAAAAAAGAAGGTGTGATAGTGGTCACCATGCTGGAGCTAGAACAGTGGCAAAAGAGTTGAGTTGTGGGTTCTATTGGCCTACTCTCTATAAGAACGCTAGTGATCTAGTTATCCATTGTGATGAAGGGCCGGTGAAAATTTCAAAGAAAAATGAGATGCCCTTCACTATCTTCTTGGAAATTGGCATTTTTCATGTGTGAGGTATTGATTTCATGGGTCCATTTGTGAACTCTCTTGGAAACACCTACATTCTAGTCACGGTTCATTATGTGTCTAATTGGGTCGAGGCTATTGCTTTACCCAACATGAAGCGAGGAGTGTGGCATCTTTAGAAGATTTGGTACTCCAAGGGCTATCATAAGTGATAGGGTTCACATTTTTACAACAAGGCTTTTGATACCTAACTCACCAAGTATAGTGTAACTCACAAAGTCTCGACCCCTTATCACCCTCAAGCAAGTGGACAAGTAGAAGTCTCCAACTACGAGATCAAGAGTATTTTGTCAAAAATAGTGAATGCTAATCGGACGGATTGGTAGAAAAACTTGATGATGCTATATGGGCTTATAGGACGGCTTACAAAACATCGATTGGGACATCTCCATACTGGTTGGTGTTTGGAAAAGCTTGTCATCTTCCGTTGGAACTTGATCATAAGGTTATGTAGGCTTTGAAGAAGTTAAACCTTGAATGAATGTCGCCGCCAACTTAAGGATGACACAATTGAATGAGCTAGATGAATTCCGGTACCTTGCATATACAAGTTCTTCCTTATCCAAGGAGAAGATGAAGTACCTCCATGCCAAGTACATCCGAAACAATGAGTTTAAAGAAGTAGATCTTGTGTTTTTGTTCAATTCTCGGTTATGAATGTTTCCGAGAAAGTTGAAATGAAAATGGAGTGGCCCGTTTGAGGTTGCTGGTATGACACCATTTTGTGAATTGGACTTGAAAAATAAGAATGATGAAGTGTTTAGAGTCAATAGGCACCAGGTGAAGCACTATCTCGAAAAAGTTGATGAGGACCACGTCGTGGCGCTTCTTCATTTCAAGTGATTGGTAATCTGTGTCATGCTGCAATGTTAAATCAGGCGCTTCTTGGGAGGCAACCCATGTGTCTTTTTCTTTATCTTTTTCTTCTTCTTTAGATAGGTGTGCTAACTAGTTTTGAAGTGTATGCAGGAATGAGTGCGCTTTGCAAGGACTGTGCCAAAAAAATTGGCTAAGTGTTGAAAAAGTATGGACCACACATTTATTGTGCGGACTGCATGATCTTCAATGCCACAGCAGAAAGGAATCTGCGGCCGCACAATTTATTGTACGGCTGCACAACTGGAATACAAACTTTCTGAAGTTTGTTTTTTAGAGAAATGGCCAATTGCGGTCGTACTTAGGAATTGGCACCAGGTCAAAAGTGCGGACTGCACACAAAATTGTGTGGCCGCACTCAACTTTATACTTTGCCCTAATTTGGTCAACTTATAAATAGAAGACGTTATTCTCCTGTTCAAACTTTACATTCTCTGTACATTCACAAAAGTCAACCACAGTACTTTAACCTATATCAAGCTTCTAATTCTCGTTTCATGAGGCATCACTACATCACTGGTATGTTAAATCCATCCTTAGATATTTTTTTTCAAATTTCTTAATTTTTATTCATAGTTAGTTGGTTAGTTTGAGTCATAATCGTAAAATTAAAGACCACGTGGGCTTAATTTCAGGATGCGGTTCCAGCTACATCTTTATATATCTCATTATATGATATGGAAAGGGATCAACGGCACTTCCCAAAAAACAGAGCTCTCCATTGTCATTTTCATTAGAGAAAGAAGCTTCAACCATTACAACTTAATTCCTAACCTAGCAGCGGCAGACTTAATATGAATTTGTTTAAAGTGAACTCCCTTCCTTAAAGTTTGAAAATATTCCCAAGTCCCACAGTACTCCTATCTCATCTTTAAGGTTGTGCATTACAATTTCTCGCTTGAGGTTTCCAGCGAGGCATTCCAGTGGAGATCTTGTCCGCAGTTCTGACGCTTGTGTTTCGAAGCTTCCTTACAATCAACTTCAGATTCGTTTGAGGTCGATTTGTTGATCGTATGAGTTAATATATCATTATTCTGTTTTTTAATATCTTGATAATATTTGCTTTTGTTGATGATTATTGTTTCTACGTTGTTTAGTTTACATATGTTTTGGATAGATTTTTGATGGTTAAAATAAGTTTTTAATTCCATGTTTCACCACTTCGTTTAGAGATAATTGTTTCATAGTTACCATTTTGATGATAAAGAATCAAATTGACATTATTAAGTGGATTGAATGGAATTCTAACTGTTTCTGTTGTGGGAGTTAGCTCTTAAAACGTGGAGGAAATTGAGCATAGATAATTTTGTTGCTCTTATATTCTTACTCTCATGAGTTTGATGGATAGTAGCATGCTTAGACCGATCACATTCGGTCAGAAAAATTTTTAGGCGCGTAAATGAATAATCTTGGACATGGGTACGATTTCTGTGGCATGGTCACGATACGTACTCCCTAATTCGAGTGTGCATTTCATGTGAGTCGATCATAACTTCAATAATAATAAAAATAAATATGTCGTAAATTGCGGGTGCAAATCATGTGGCGCGGTTTGCAACGTGTACCAAAATGATAAGTGTACGACATCATGACTTGTCTAGAAATAATTTCATAAATACTAAAATCGGTTAAAAGTTTTAAAAATGCATAGTAGGTTCTCAATATGTAATTAATTAGATAATTATACCAATTATTAATAGTCGAGCGACCGTGCTAAAATCACAGAACCCAGGAATGCCTAACACAATTAACAGAATTCCTTACCCGGTCTTCTATGTTTGCGGACCAATAAAAATAGAGTCATTTTTCTCGATTTGGGTTTAAAATAAACTAGTGACTTGAAACACCATAAATTATCCCAAGCAGCGACTCTGATTAAACAAATAATTCATTTCGATTAATGTTACTTTAATTGGAAAAACTCTCATATTCCTTCGGGGAAAAGGATATGTGACAGCTCTGGCGACTTTGCTGGGGATAAGAATCCAGAACTTCTGGTTCAGGGTTCAGAATTTGAGCTTAGAATAACTGTTATAATTGGCTTTTATTTATTATCTGATTTTTACGTATTTGAGCCTAATATGCTAAATGCGCTTTTTACCACTTTGATTGTTTGAATTGTATAAAAAACTATTACGAAAACCTCCTTCTCTCTAAGTCTTCTAAATCTTTTGGGAGTGTGCGCTTCGCGTGACTTCTTTTCTGTTAGAGTCATTCCTAATTTTAGAATGTGGTTTGTACAAGTTGCAAAGCCGGTGAAACTTCTACATTTCCAGTACACTGACCCCCTCCCTCCCGGCTCGAGTTATCCGCTCGGGTAAGCCAGGTCTAAAACAATACACCCAGCTTTTAAAATTAGAATGACATAGCCTCACGCCGATTCCTAGTAGGTACATTTATTTTCATCACGTGCATTTGACTTTGGGGACTCAACACAGTGGTTGGGTCTTTCTAGGATAGATATATCCAAATTAAAAAGACCATCCTGATGTGTGCTACTTGCGCAATTATTTGTTTCGACTTGCATGTTGACTGGCTTCTAGAATAGGAAAAGAAAAGCAAGAAAAATGAAAAAAAAAACAAGAGTGAGAGGTATGTATTTGAAATATTTCGAAACTCCGCCGAATTTCTAAAACAGAGAACGAAAATAAGCCAATATTTTCAAAAAGTCATGTTCCCTCTATTCCATCAAAACTGGGTGAATTACGTGGGTATGATTTTTACCGGATTTGAGATACGTAGGCAAACCTCATCGATTCTAGCCCACAATTCTGAAAAATCAAAAAATATTTTTCTTTACTTCCTTCTGTAGAAAGTCTTTCTTTTAAGATCTCAATTTTTTTAAAGAAAAAACAAAAATATTTTCTTAAATTTATCTCAAAATTCAAAAATATTTTTATTCGTCTTTAGAAAATTCAAGATTCAAAATATTTTCTCTTTTCTTTTGAAGTATTTCTTTCATAATTGTTTTTTTAAAGAAGTCCAAAAATCAAAAATTATTTCCTTTTTTAGAATTTTTTTTCTTTTGGAATTCCCAAAAAAAAAAAAAAAATAGAAGTTCTAAAAAATATTTTCTTCCTTTATAGAAGTCTTTCATTAAAAAATACAAAACCAAAATTCAAAGATATGCAATTTTCCTCCCAAAAATTCAAAAAAGAAAAAAGCACAAAACCAAAAGCCAAAAAGAAAATATTTTTTCTTTCTTATGTAGAAGTCCTTATTTCGAAAAAAAAATAAGAGAACAAATCAAAATCCAAAAATATTTTTCTTTCTTTTATTTGAGACTTTCTTTCAGAAATAAAAAAAAATAATCAAAATCCAAAAAAAGATTATTTATTTATTTATTCCTAATCTTTCCGAACTACACAAGATCTGGTTCATGTTTTCACATGGTACATAGGTAATCCACATTAGATTCGATCGAATGATTTTGAAAGAAAAAAAAGTGTGACAAAGAAAATAGAAAAGAAAAGGAAAAAGAGAGTGCTCATTCTAACATGCGTGCTGTTTCGATATAAAATCTGGTTAAAAGTGATCGGTTTGTTGGTTTGCAATGGCGAGTCCAAGATCCCTCAAAAATAAAAGCATCTTCTCAACCGAAAGAACAAGAACCAGTATTGTTGATCCAACTATGGTCACGAAAAGGCAAGTAGACAAGTTGGTGTTAATAATACAGGCAAATATTGACTGACTTCTACCAGTTTTGAGCAATAGGACATGCTTTGCTCGGATGAGCTGTGATGATAGTAAAACATGAGAGTTCGTCGAAGTCCTTTGGAAAATTAGTTACTGTGAAAGTTATCATGTTGCAAGTCCTAAAATCTGATAGCCAATATGGGCAGCGGTTTGATCAAATCCAATTTTAAGTGTTGAATCCTAAGTAATATAAATGGTTGAATGTCGTAGTAATGTTGAGGTAGAACGTTGCTCGGTATCTGAAAAGTCACTCCTCTTTTGCCAGGGAGGAGTCTTGGTAGCTTATTTTGTCGTCTTTTCTGTTATATGGGTTATCCAGGGTTGTATCCCGGATTTCAATTTGTTTGTCCTGTCATCAAATCCTTCCATCCGTTATTCAACAAAATACAGTTTGTGCTTTTGTGACATTCTATGCTTAGTTCTTTACTGCGAGTTCTAGTGACATGACATGCATGCGGAATTTTTAGCCAGATCCTAGAAATCTGATTTAGTCTTGAATTAGATAACTGAGACAAGACACTTTTGATTATGAATAAAGAATCAAAAAAAATTAGAATTAATATTGAGAAAAATTCACGTGGAACTCATACCCCTGGAAGTTAATGATCTTTACCTTCAAATCATTGTGAAGATCGAGTTTGAGAAAGAATCAATTGAATATTGGTGGAAATTTTGACCTTAATGGATGGAAAGTGTCTTTCGACCACGACACACATGAAAAGAAACATGTCCATCAATGTCATGATTGTGAAGGGCTAACATGATTGGCATTCTCGAGGCTAGGAGGCCTATTTTCTGCTATCCAAACACTTTATACCCTTTATTACCCCTTTTGAACATGTGGTATTTTCTTTGAGCACTCTCTTTTGACATCAAATTTAGAGTTAAAATTCCAAAAAAAAATGAAAAAAATAAAAATAAAAATCCATGCCCCAAGAATATAAACTGGGGAAAACTCTTAAAAAGTTCAAACAAAAAAAGAAGAAGAAAAGAAAAGTCAAAAGTCCATGCCCACAGAAAATAGAAGTTGAGGCAACTTGTTTTGAAAATAAAAGAAAAAAAGAAAAAAAAAAGCAACAGAAAAAAGAATTAAAAAAAGTTAGGTCAGATGTTTGAACTATGTTTCACCTGATCCGTTTAAAAAGGATATGTAGGCTGCCTTACACGGTTCGGTCAAATCAAATAAGAATTCATAAAAAAAAGAAAGAAAAAAACCCAATATCCAAAACTGGGGCATGGATTTGTTTTGATTTTTGAAAGAGTTGATTCCAAGAGTTGAAAGTGTACAACCCATCATATTGAGTCTAATTTGAGCCTTTATACCATCATTTCTTTCTAACCATATCCAAAAGACTTCTAAACAAGACTTCCTGATCGGTTTTGAGAATGCTAATGAAATTTTGCAATGAGCTACAGTTGTCACACAACGGAAACACTGTCAAGTTGCTCATAAAAAAGGAGGGAAAAAAAGACAAAATAAGATGGTCTTTCTAGTGAAAACACTCATGGTCACTATAAGACGATGGTAAACAGAGATAAATAAATGAGAGAGAGTTGTTGGTGAAAACTCCTCTGGGGATCACTAGTCGAAAGTGAGTCGTGAAGCTGATACAAAGGATTGTCACGAATAAGCCCGACCTCAAATTCATAAGAATGGTAGAAGGAAAGATTCAGTCAATTTTATAAATTAGGCCATTAAGTCCAAAATGCATGTCATGATCATTAAGGCTAGTTACCGTAAAAAAATTCTTCCTTTTGTCCTTCCTCACAGAGATATTCCTTTGTATATTGTTTCTTTGCATCATTTTTGTAACTTCACTCTAAGCCAGTCTTTGTCAAAACAAGCAAGAAAAGATTTTAAAATTTGCTACCATCTTTTTATTTGCACTAAGTAAACTTGGCCAGTACACTCAGATGATACAGTCAACACGCCTTGAGGATTCACTCAAAGTCTCCCTCCCCCCCTCCCCCCCGCAACAAAGACTCTTATCAGCCTACTTGGCGCAAGTAAAGATAACTTGCGATTCTCTCTAACAAACAAATTGCTCAAAAAGCAAGAAGCAATTCAAGATATCAGAAAAGGTCACCTAAGTAAAGATCTCCAGTTGGGATAAGGCTGATTGAGCCACAATTACAAATGGTATAGGGTGTGAAACAACCAGAGTTGGTGCAGAACAGAAGTCTCTTGAGACCGACTCAAGTTGATTGAAAAAAATCCAAGATGCTCAAGACTCAAGGCCACAAACTGACCACCACTTTCAAAACTGACAAAATTTTCTTTGTTCGAACAGGAACAAAGCAGTACAAGGAAAGTGGTTTCAAAAAAAGAGAAAAAAGAGAGAAGAGAAGAACCGATAAAAGGAAGTTTCACAAATCTTTGCCTTTATTTTTCTTGCTAATGTGCATAAAATGTTGTCATTTCTCTTCAAACTTTTCCTCCTAGGAGAAAAAGTCATAGTCTGATGGATTTTCTCCCAATAAAACTTAGTATGATGAATTTTCTCCTAAAATAAGAAACCTAGTCTGATGAATTTTCTCCTAGGATAGAAATCTTAGTCTGATGAATTTTTCTCCTAATATGAAAAAAAGGGAGTCAGATGAATATTTTCCTAGGATCAAAATCTTAGTCTGATGAATCTTTCTCCTAAAATAAAAAACCTAGTCCGATGAATTTTCTCCTAGGATAAACGTCTTAATGTGATGAATATTTCTCCTAAGATTAAAACCTAGTCTGATGAATTTTCTCCTAGGATATAAAAAAAATATAAGTCTAGGATTGAAAAAAAAGGATCAATTTTTAGTTTTCTTAAGTTATCAATCTTTAGTTTTCTTGAAATCAGGGCCCAGCCGGGAGAATAGGATCAGTTTTTACTTTAGTCAAGCTTAGTATATAGTTTTTCACAAGCTCAATCTTAAATCTAGGAGATGCACTTCCTAGTTTGGGTTTTTCAAATTTTATTAGGAGACATACTTCCTAATCTTAGGTTAAAGGTTTCACCCCTATGAAATGCACTTCCTAGTCTGGGTTTTTCAATATATACTTTTAGGAGATGCACTTCCTAAATTGAGAATTCACCTTAGGAGACGTACTTCTAGTATGATTTATTCAAGTGTCACTTCTAGGAGACACACTTCCTAGTTTGGGTTATTCAAGTTTCACCCCTAGGAGACGCACTTTCTAGTCTGGGTCATTTAGGTTTTCTTAGCAGACGTATTTGCTGGTCGAAATTTTCTTGGTTTTACTCACAGGAGACGCACAACCTATTCGAGTCTTCAATTTTACTCTCATCATTGCATCCTTTATCAATAGCATAGGTGATTTACAGTTCTGTTAATAACTCATAAATCTTCATAGTGTAAATTGGGGCAAAAAAATTTCTCTGTTTTGTCGGTTTTGCTGTAGTATCAGTTGCCCACCTGGAGAACGAAGGTATTTATTTCAAGAGTTTCAAGTTTTAAGCCAGTAGCAGGCATCCACCTGGAGAACGAGGGAACTCATTTCAGAATTCATTTAAGAGTCATTTGAAGTTTCAAGTCAGTAGCAGGCGTCCACCTGGAGAACGAGGGAATTCATTTCGAGTTTCAGTTAGAGACAACATGATCCCTCCTGAAGAATGGGACAATTTTCTGTCCTGTTGTCAATTCAAGTTTGAAGTAGCTGAAGCTCTCCTCAAGAATGCGGCTCGACAAGGGTTCGAGACAACCAAAAAGAAGTCTCAATCAAGGTGAAAGATTTGAAATGCTCAAGACATGGCTGAAGTCACGAGAAGTGCATATCCGGTCTTGATCTAAAGAATCCGTCGAAGATTGAATCAGCACCCGCAGCTAGCGAGCATCAAGGTTCAAATCAAAAGTCTGCATTCAGAACTATTCAAAACTCAAGATTAAGCTTCAACTGACTTATAAATAGGAATCTTGTAGCTCATAGCCGATAGGTTTGTTTAGTTCTTTTAGATTTTGATTCTAATATAATAATAGAAACCACGGGCCGGAGCCTTGACGGAACCTCACTCAACTCTCTAATACTCTCCATATACTTCATCACTTTATTCACTTTTGAACTACACGTGACCTAATTTTCTTATAATCCGGGATATGTAGGTTGTCCAAAACCAGGACTCTGTTGTACCTTTTTCTTTTACTATATTCCTATTTTGAATAATGATATGGCAAAAATTAATCACACGGCTCACTTGCTCTTTGGCTAAAAACTCTTCGTGTTTCCCAGAAAAGAGGGGCAGCTGTGAGCACCTAATTTTTTACTACATTTAGTTTTTTCATCACCTTTTAGTATGTAAATTATTATAATTTTAATTTAAATATTTTAGCTATTATTTCTCCCTTTATATATTTTACTTAAGAAAATTGAAAACAATAAAAAAGAGTCACATTTTAGTGTAAGCTTTATCTTCATTTACAAAGAAAGAAAATGTTTTCCACAAAAAAATTTAGCTTGACAAGTAAATTTTGAGAGCTTAGTATTTTATCCTGCTATTTGTTATGAAATAATATAAAAGACAAGAACAATAATGCAAGAATAAGAACAATATAGAGAGAGAATAGGGAGAGAGAGAAGTATTCTTATTAATACTTGGGGTTGATTTACAATGGGGTAAGACCCCTCTATTTATAGGAAGAGGAATGACTTAGCTTCAAGCTAAAACTCTTAGACATTCACTCTAAATAGACTTCTATTTTATAACACTCCCCCTTGAATGTCTATTCACTAATGTACCTCATAAAACCTTAAAACCAAAACCCATTGGGAAAAATTAAAGAAAGGAAAAAGAGTACACATGTTTGAATATGCGCCTATTGGTTGCCTCGTTAAAAACCTTGCAAGGAAAACCCAGTGGGACAAAACCTTGTAAGGGAAAAAGAGTGCAACGCGCATTAACTCCCCCTAATGAGTACATCAATTTATATCCTTGAGCATTTGCATTCCAATCTTGTGCACCATCTTCAAAACGATCTTTGGTAGACTTTTGACAAATCAACCATATTGACTTGAATAAATATTCCGTACCTTGAAATCATCATTCTTGATAGATATGAACATCTTCATATAATGTCGTGGAATGACTCTTCAATATCTCCATAGATGCATTCTCAATGCCATCATGCTTATGGTTATAGCAAGATACATATGTACACAAATTGTACTTGGGATGTGGTACTTCAAGACCAAGAATTGCATATGCTTCAAGCAACTTAAATCTTTCAAGTTAAGTCATATAAGCCATATAATAGACTTTAGATGCATATCAAGTTTTCCATGTCATGCTAGACAAATAAGATATCGAAAACTGACTATACATACCTTTGACTTTACTTTCAAGCATTTGAACTATAGGTTCAAAACTACATGTCTTTCATATGGAATCAATTCTTCTTGAATTGAATCTCTTCCATTTAGTTACTTTCTTTGGGTCAGCAAATGCGTATAGCATGCTTTGCAATATGTTGCAATTGAATTATCCCTTTTATGAACTTCAGGTTCATATCATGATATTCGGGGATATACATATACAAATGATAATTCATCCCATGTAACCTTTTCTCAAGTGTTTATCATGTCTCCCCCTCATGTTAGTAAAGCTAACTTGTTTCCTCAACTTTGGGAAATCATCTTTGTGCATTATCATGTCAATATACATGGTACATTAATAATAAGATGAAATTATTTGGTTCCAGACCCTGAACCACTTGTGAGGGGAGAATATACTCTCGTATACAACTTATATCAAATTGATATATATAACTTTGTTCTCATAAGAAACAGTTTAGCTATTAAGTGGAAGCACTCAATAATTATCTTGCTAAACCAACTTTGATATAAACCAACTTATCAAGATGAACTATCTTGAGTAGAAAATCTGGAAATTATGCTCGAAGTTAGATCACTGAGCAATTTACCTCGCAAGCACCGGCCAGACTGCGGGTTAATAACAATTGCGCATGTAACCATATCATAGATGCATCATATGTGGTATACATGGCAGGTGAATGGGCCCATATTCACCTTTGATATTTCCAGAATTTATGGGCTTCAACCCGAACTCTTTAGTTGGTCAGTTCATTAATGAGAACAAGTGATACATGAGAATTCGTAAAGAACTTTCTAGTTCTTTGATATTCACCTATGTGAATTTGCACATCATACTTAAAATGAGATGGCTAACACGAATGCCAACTGAATAAATTATCAATATTGGTAAACTTTAAATTTACACCATGACATGTGCACTTATCAATAAACTTCAGGTTTATTATGACATGGTTTTTTATACCAATAGATATCCACTTTATTGTGGCATTCTTTCGTTTGTGTAGTACAAACTGGAGAACAAAGCGGGTAGCTTTTCATATGCAAATTACCCCGCTACAAGTTGTAGTAATAGGAGATATCAAAGCCTTCCTTTATTTATAGTCTCAATATAATCAATCGCTTTCGCGTGTACTTTGGAAACTGAATAAGTTTCTTTGAGACTTACTACAGCACAATACTCAATTGTGTTTCTCCAACATAGTAATAATTGGCTCTTCCAGAGCTCTCAATTAATTTTGTACTACCACAGATTCATCAACATCCATGTGGTGAATATCTTTCTTAAAGAGAAAGTTATACCATTATGGTCATGTCAAACTTATATGCAAGTTATGTTTCTTGCATTATCGTTGTCCTTTAATAGTCATATTTCCAAAATACTTTGGCGTACAATAGGTACGTGACCAGCGATCATTCATGCCATATATCATCTCAAACCTCCTTCTAGGGGTGAGTGTGGTATCATCTCAAACCTCCATCTAGGGGTGAGTGTGGTATATTTAATACCAATTTCATCTTCATATTCTTCCAATAATGAATATGTATTCGTGAATCAGATGTTGTCACATTCACTTCGAGGATATGTGATTTTGTTATCCTTTTCAAATCTATAAATGCGTCAGGCATTTGATTTGCTATTCTTTTCAAATGGATAATCTTTTGTGCCTCTTTCTCACAAATAGAGGTGTGTGGATCAAGATGAGATAATGATGCATTTTTCCACAAAATTTCCCGTTTGGTTTCACCAACTTCTCCCCCTAATTTTGGGAAAAGTGTCTCATCAAATTGACAGTCTGCAAATCGTGCAGTGAACAAATCTCCTGTCAATCTTTCGAGGTAGCGAATAATGGAGGGCGATTCAACCTCAACATATATTCCTAACCTTCTTTGCAGACCCATTTTGGTGCGGGATGGCGGTGCTAAAGGCACATATACTGCGCATCCAAAAATTCTTAAATGGGATATATTGGGTCCATGACCCAAAACCAATTGCAACGGGGAATATTTGTGTCAATTCGTCAGTCAGAGACGAACTAGCATTGCTGTATGCAAAATGGCGTGACCCCAAACCGAAGTGGGCAGCCGACAAACTAAAATGCTGCATGCAAAATGGCATGAACCCAAACCAAAGTGGGCAGCCGACGAACTAGCATTGCTGCATGCAAAATGGCGTGAACCCAAACCGAAATGGGCAGCCTCGTTTTCATGAAGAATTCAAGATTATTCTCATCTATTGTCTCAATATGATATCCATTTTGAATGATATCTTTAAAACTCAACAAGTTCTTCTTAGACTTGGAGGAGAATATTGCATTCTCTAAGATAAACGTCATGCCTTTGGGCAGAGTTACAGTTGCTCTTCCGGAGCCTTCAATCAATTTACTTCCCATGGTTTGACATATAAAAGAAAATATACGAACATGAGAATAAACAACTTCAATTCGTTTGTGTCACATAATATTTTCAAAATCTGCTGCTAACAGTTGACTAACAAAATCAGATAGTCGATTATATGTTTTCCATAATCGATTACTATGCAGTTTGAAAATTTCAGTTTAAACGTTTCATAAAACAATCGATTGTTAAACACACACAATCGATTGTTGAACATTGACAATCGATTGTTAAACACACACAATCGATTATTTGCTATTTTTGAAAAACTTCAGATCACTGTCTTAAGACAATCGATTGTTAGACATAGACAATCGATTGTTGGTTATTTTTGAAAAATTCCAGACCTCACTGTATAAAGACAATCGATTGTTAGACATAGACAATCGATTGTGGATGATTTTTGAAAAATTCCAGATTACTGTCTAACGACAATCGATTGTTAGACATAGACAATCGATTGTGGATGATTTTTGAAAAATTCCAGATCACTGTTTTAAAGACAATCGATTGTTAAACATAGACAATCGATTGTTGACTGTTTTTGAAAAATTCCAGATCATACTGTTTTAAAGACAATCGATTGTTGATCATTGATAATCGATTGTTTTGCTGTTTTTATGCGAAATATGAGATAACCGACTAGTTTTTCAGGTTAGTCGATTACCTCTACTGGAAAGTAAAAATATTATTGATATTTGAGCATATTGATACATTCTAAAGAACTAATACTAACATTATATTATGAATTAACTAATACGAGCTAATACTAATGGCTATTAGTTTATTCATTCACTAATACAAACAAATAAAATCAAATAGCTCCATCTTCTTTCATCACGGATCCATCACCGATTAGGTGGTCTATCTTCCCCTCGGGTTGCTCAAAGAAGTCTGCCACATCCAAGTGGGTGATGTCAAAGTTGTCGTCAGAGACAAAATTCGTTTCAGGGCGTTTACTCTTTCGAGATGCTTGATAAAGGTCAACCAAATGTCATGGTATACGGCAAGCCTTTGACCAGTGCCCGTTTTCACCGCAACGATAATATATAGTTTATAAACTATTTGCTTTTGGATTCTTATCGTATCGTGCTTGTGGCAGAGTGACCAACTTCATGTTGTCATATCTCTTCTTTAAGCCATTCCACAAGATAGGTGGATCCTTGATGGTGAGATATTCAATCTTCAAACCTTCATCAAGGTGATGGCGCAAGAAAATCAAGGCCTTAGCATAGTTTCAAACCTTTATCAAGGTGATGGCGCAAGAAAATCAAGGCCTTAGCATGGTTTTGGGTGGACGCATTATTTCTGTCTTTAATGGCGTCTCCAAGACCCATAGCATCCAAAATGGATTTAAGTATCCAACACCCATATCATATAGTTCTTGCCCGAAATTTCAAGGGCAACGAACTTTCTTTTCATAATGTCAGACATAAACCAAAATTACATCAAGAGCGTGTTCATACTTACGGGCTCTATTACAATTATCACATTCACTTCAGGGAATGGATCAAAATCATGTGCTTTACACAATCTCATGTCAAATATTACTTTCATAAAGTGAAAGATTATTTTGAGAATCCTTTATTGTTCTCATTACCACAATAATGACGATTATAACTTCGTCTATTGCCATGTCCACATCCATTGATACCTTTACGGTAATTAGTCTTCTTTCAGACTTATCACATACTGCTACCACATTCTCTATAGGGAATGGAGCAAATTCAATTGGACGGAATTCTTTGCCACGTCCACATTCATTGATACCTTCATGGTAATATTTTAGTCTTCTTTCAAACTTATCATATACTGCTTCCACACTCTCTAAAGGGAATGGAGCAAATTCAATGGGACGGGTTTTCAATTATTTGCCCACAATCATACATGAATTTAATCATGGCAGGACATAGAGATTTTACCACTTCATGTGGTTACAATTTCTTACAAACTCCATTAGAGTTATAATCAAACTTTGTTGTCTATGTTTGTATATAAAATTAGATTATAGAATTCCAAGAATTTGAAAGGGAAAAATAAGTTACTTACCTTTAAGGTATACCAATTATATTTTCAATGTTTTCTTCCTTTTCTCTTTGTTTTTCGTTTCTTTTCCTCCCTTTTTTTTCGTTTCTTTTCCTTCTTTCTTCATTCTTTCTTTGAAGCAAAACCTTGCACAAACAAAAGTTAAGACAATCGAAAATTAAATTAGGAAGAAGGAAATACCTCAGATTTCTCGAGAATGGTTCTTGAGACGGTAGAGTCTCGTGCTGATAACGTGTTATGAAATAATATAAAAGACAAGAACAATAATGCAAGAATAAGAACAATATAGAGAGAGAATAGGGAGAGAGAGAAGTATTCTTATTAATACTTGGGGTTGATTTACAATGGGGTAAGACCCCTCTATTTATAGGAAGAGGAATGACTTAGCTTCAAGCTAAAACTCTTAGACATTCACTCTAACTAGACTTCTATTTTATAACACTATTCAAGTTTTGGAGTAGTATTTTTATTTTCATCTATTAATCAATAAAAGAAAATCAAAGTCACAAAAAAAAAATTTGGACTAGTTCTCCTACAATTCTTGCTTAATTCAAATGTCCAAGTCATGGCCCAAATTGGGCCAAACCTGAGCCCAATAGCCAATAACACATCAGATTTCCTCCTCCCAAAACCCTACATCTTTTATATATCTCATTCTCTAATTTGGAAGGGATCAGCGGCACTTCTCAAAAAGAGATCTCTCCATCGTCATTTTTTTTAGAGAAAGAAGCTTTAACCATCACAACCTAATTCCTAACCTAGCAGCGGCAGACTTTCGGAATTCTTAAGCAGAAAGAAAAAAAAAGCAATTCCGAAATTACTAAAGCTAAGAGCAGCACCTACCCCTTAAAAGATTGTCGATTCTACTTTTTTCTAAAATGGATAGAGACACACAAGAGGACTCCTAACCAAGCTCCTCCTTCTATAATATATGAGCATGTGCAATAAAAATACACAGAAGTGTAGTATGACTACAAAAGAACAACGTGTATTCAGTAAGTATCTTGTCTAATTTCAACGAAATAGAGTCGAGATGGTCGACTTCGACACTTACTAGTGGTCCAGTAATATATTGTCTATAATACATTAAATCATGAACTTTTATAAACATAATTTTTAATCCAATAGAAGGAAACAAGTACACCATTATTTCTTTTATAGGAAATGTCCGAAATTCCTTTCATTATTTGTCCAAATATTCTAAAGCCATGAAGAGGCAATAGCAATTTTAATAAGTTTAAGGAAGCAATACAACCATGCGCAAATCATGCCGAGGCGTACGACCCACTTCAACAGAAAATAAATTGGGCACTACTAAGAGTCAAACGGCGAGAACCATAGACGCTTCTATTTAATCTGCCGAGACGTTCAGTCCGTTCCAAAAATAAAAACACACAGACAGTCAATCTAGAAGTCCACACGGAGCAATTACCAAAGGAAAACAAATCCTCTTTTAACCATTTAAGAACTATGAAGTTTTACCTGTTTAGAAATTCATTTACTAATTCGATGTGATTTAAGAAATTCAAGTTGTCAATAAGTTCACAAATAATCCAAATATAACATGCTTTTGGGTCCTAAACAACCCAGACAATACCATAATAGTAGCTACACACGGACTCTCGTCACGTAGTGTGTACATAGCCCCCACAAATAGGAGCACATAACTATTTATTTCACCTATGGGGACAAATCCCTCATACAAGGTTAAAAAGGAGACTCACCTTGGTCCGAAGCCTATATTACGATTCAAAAATGTGCTCAAACCTCCACATTGGGAGCCGAACACTCCAAAACTATTCAAATAGAGTAAGAATTACTCAATACATACTCAAAAGCTCATATTCTAATTATTAAACCAAATTTCCCAACCCTAATGCAAGGTTTTTAATATTCATTCTTCAGGCTCACGCGCCCGGATTCCGAAAATGTGTGAATAAAATTGTTACCCATAACCTAAGGATCAAGAATATATGAATTTTACTTTATTCCCTAACAATTTTGTGGTTAAATGTCGTTTTTACCAAATTCTAGGGTTTTCATCTAAAACCCTTAATTTTCCTAAATTTTTACATGTTTATCTACCCATAATCTGTGTATTTAACTTATGATGTGTAGAAATTACTTACCTCTTTGATGATGATGGAATCCATTCTCAAATACTCTCAAAAATCGCCTAAGGCCAAGTTGGAAATGACGAAAATGGTCTAAGTCTCGGAACAAAAAGGCACAACGCCATGCGCAGAAGTCACATTTGCAACATACAAACACCATATCAATCACCACACGATGCACCAGAACATGACTGCATACCTTTGCTAAATTCACACATTTCACCGCTTTACTCACAGGACCACAATAACATTCTCTGGTCCACTTAGTCGAAATTTCACGAATCTGATGCTCCCATTGCCCCTTATGACATACATAAGTCTTGCCCTAACTCATACACTACCGACATGGCGGATGAGATATGTAGAAATTCATAACCAACTTCTGAATCAATACATCATTAGGTCTATACTCCTGACAAGAACTATCACCCCATTCTGAACCCAATAATGGTCTTAGCTCCTTATTATGCTTCATATAATCAGATTGCACTGATCCCGAATTCAATGATCTCATCTCACCTACTATGAACTGCTCGGGCAACAAGCCATCTCGACATGACCAAAATCCTCGTATGATGCTACAATGTGGCAATAGGCTACCATATCGAACGCGATACAACAGAAACAATCTTTGGAAGGAACTATTCAACAAAAGCACTACAGTGGACTTTCCTTAGAAAATGGGAAACAAAACATATAAAAATAGCACATAGAAAACTGTATTCAACATCACACTGTTGCGATATGCAACCCGATCCAAATAACATACCTATGACCTTGTGCTATCTGATCCATACATAGAATTCACATAAGGAGATATACATCAAGCTAAATTGCTCATTATAATAAAATACCAAATGTTGGTCACAAGCACGCTAAGTGCATAATATCATCCCTGGGGGAACATATTGTGCCATAAGCTACAAAAGTCAAGCACAACTGAGGCGCGATATACAATCTGAATCTCAAGAGCCATTTTGCTCATATAACATCATTTCTAAGTGGATTATCAGCATATAAGCAATTTCTCAAGCCGTCTCACAACTCACGCGGCATAATGTATCACTACATGAAATATCTGGCAACGAATAACATTCGACTACCCCTCCATAAGGAGCGCATTACTTAAATGAACACATATGGCATGATATGGAGCCCATATTCACATTCACCACCAACCTCAAGTCGATCCTGATCACACCAAACTAGGCCAATAATCTTTCAAGGTCAATACTAACTTCCTTTTTTTTCATAACACACTAGAACAACCATCACAACCGGAGAAATCCTCCACTGTCCACATCCCAATAAACTCAGTGCCCTCCAAGAACATATTCTCAAATTAACGATATGATTACAATCTTCATACTTGGTTTAAATCTTTAATCAATCAAGTGACTACATGCCATACTTATACAATCTCCATGTGGGACACGCTTCCACATCCTACCATAACAAGCAACTGGTTCGTACCTCCAAACCACCAGCCGCACTATTGCTGAGAAGCGACCAAGAAGCATTAACCAGGAAGCAAAGTCTTTTTCAAAAAACACCAATCTCAAGCGACGCTGAGGACAATACCAGCTTACTTCAAACATCGAAACTTCTTTCCTCCCCATCCGAGCTCATGACATCTTTGTCATTACCGAACCGTAACGTTGATCCTCACTTCAATTTCCATACCACTTACTGCACCTAACATGACAATATATGATAACATGATCTTCATCATAACTACGGAACCACCAATAGACTAACACTTCATCATATAAAAGCTTTTCACTTAACTCACTTCAGGAGGACCATAGCAACACATAGGTTAATTCTCATAACCGTGAAAATATGCAAATCTCTAAGTAGTGGTCTAAGACACCATAATCTCTAAGTAGTGGTCTAAGCCACCGTAGACTTTCCGGGATCCGCCTCCACATAATAGGACACAATAGTAGAATACTTTCTGATTAACACCAATTGCGCCGGCTGACAAGCCTCACACACACCATCACAAATCACTTGCATAACTTAATCAAGCTGAAGGAACTGATTACTACCACCAATATGCAAATTCAACTATAGCTAACCAATCTATCTCCTTCCAGTTTATCCTTGATTGCTATAGAAACAATAATAACTCCATTCAACACTTAACACACTCCATCCGCACTCGTCCCGAGTGACCTTCAACCATGAGACCATGCCGTCTCCAATCCCATGAACCACTTCATAACTCCCAATTGCTAGACTGCAAGTCAAAACATCATAAAACATTCTGGGCCCTTCTCATAAGCTTCTACAAAGCTTAGTTCTTAACTGTACCTATAAGCTCGAAATCATTAAGCACCACACCTTACCCCTTTGAATCCACTAGGACCGTTGCTGAGATCATTCTGCTCTAACTTGGTCCAAATATAATCAACTCCATGATTCTTCTAGCCCAAGCATACCTTCTCAACGAAACACCCGATAGAATTTCTCCCCAAATCTAAACATGAGCCAACAAGGCCAACCATAGCACACCTTTAACAATCTCTTTGCTCAAATTACCACTTATGATGTTTTCTCGTTGCTAAAATAACATACCAATACACCGATAACCCAAAACCTCACAAGACGATATCCATACAACCCAATCGTAGGTGGTGAGACTCACCCCCTTGGCTTGAAGCCATTTATTACACAACTCTGGAATTCTCCAGGATTCTTAATCTCTTATTGACACAACTTTGCGCAATCAACCGCCAAAATTCTTGATTCTTTCTGTAAAATCCCCTTTTATGTTCTGAATCATCAAACACATTGCACAACCAATCTCTTTGCTGTATAACCAGTAGAACTCTTCATGGAAGCTTCGCCAACCATGCAACCACTAACCTGCTCACAGGGAACAACCCACCTGTGGAAATCACTTTCTGACATTTTCCAACATTGTTGCACTAGGTACAATCACCATGACATCAACAACCCTTCTTGAGTCCGAGCTAACCCTCTGGCTGCATAAGTCTTTTCACCCCTCGTGGACATCAACTAAATGTGCGGCAAAATCCTTCCAATTCAAATTTATGTTGTATCCTTCTTCATTTCAAGCAACTCCTTTCCGTTATACCAAGTTTCCTGTCATATAATAGCCCATACTTCCGATTGAATTCGTAGACCCCAATCACCAATCACTAATATTCTCAAATCACTCCGAACTCTCCTTAAGGTACGTGGTCATCCTACTACCAAGACCATATGAAACTTCGCCACTCTCCCACTTTGGGCAAACCCGCTTCCTTAATCAACTAGTCAACATTCGCTTCATATACCTGGACTTATAGAATTTTTGAACATCGCCTGACGCTTCCCACATGTCCTTCCTCGTCCTTTGATGTTCAGTTGTTGCCTTAAATAAAGTCCTTCATAGCTCTTGGACCCACAAATGCTATTGACTTGAACCTTTCTGAAGATCATCTTTCTCGAGCTGTCGACATTAGAAACACCGATTCAATCCTGAACCACCGCACCACGCGATTTCTGATAGCCGCTTCTTCAATACTATCTCACCATTTCCTACTCCCAGGGCAAATTGTAGAAGATTATAACACCGGCGAACTTAGTACATTCAATATTCTTGCCAAAACACATCCCATCTTTCCTTGGTGACACTTTCAAGAAAACAAAGTCACCATCTCTAAAAGTCAACTCCCGCCATCGAACATTCGAATAGGACTTCTGGAGACTTTTAGCTGAGTCTCTTTTTAATCACCTTCAACTATTTTATAGCTTGGTGCACCATGTCGGGACCTAATAATTGGGTCTCACCAAGTTCTAACCAACCAATAGGAGACCTACATCGCCGCTCATACAAAGCTTCTAACAGTGCCAACTGTATGCTTGCTTGATAGCTATTAATATGAGAAAATTCAATGAGTGATAAATGATCATCCCTATTTCCCTTGAAGTTGATCACGGGCTGGTAGAATATCCATAAGTGTCTGAATATCCCTTTCTGCTTGTCCGCCTGTCTGGGGGTGAAAATCCGTGCTAAGGTTTACTTGCCTACCCAAACCCCTCTGAAACGATGGCCATAAGTTTCTCATGAATTGAGAACCTCTACCTGAAATTATAGAAACACTAGCAACATGTAGTTTAACAAGTTCTCTAATGTAAAGGTGTTCATACTGCTCTTCGTTTTCTGTAGTCTTGACCAGAAGAAAGTGTGTCGACTTTTTCTAATCGATCCACAATTATCCAAATAGAATCATACTTACGAAGAGATTGAGGCAACCCAACAATGAAGTTCATATAGATAATCTCCCATTTCCATTGTGGATTTTCAATATTCAGGGCTAACCCATCTGGTCTTTGGTGTTCAGACTTTACCTGCTGGCAATTTATGCACATAGGCATGAACTCGATTGTATCTCTCTTTATATTATTCTACCAATAGACCTCTTTCAAATCTTGATACATCTTTGTAGATCCCAGATGTACAACGTACCTCAAATTTTGTGTTTCAATCATGATTGATCTTCTAAGATCATCCACATTGGGAACACATAGCCGACTTTGATACCTCAGAGTACCATCGATTGCATCTACCATGAATACTGTGACTTTTTGCCGGTCAACCCCTTCTTTTAACTCTACTAAATGTGATTCTTCATATTGATGGGACTTTACTTGTTCGATCATGGATGACTGGGCCCCATTTTTAATGGTTACTTCCCCATTGCCATTCTTGAAAATTCGTACACCTAAGTTTGCCAAGCTATGGATATATCTCGTCATAGGTTGTTCACGCACCACCAGACAAGCCAAGTTACTTATTGACTTTCTACTAAGAGAATCCACCACCATATTGGCCTTCCCCAAATGGTATAAAATATCAACATCAGAATCCTTGAGAAGCTCAAGCCATCTTCTTTGCCTCAAGTTCAATACCCGGTGCTTGAAAATGTAATGCAAACTCTTGTGATAGGTATACACCTCACAATGGACATCGTACAAATAGTGGCACTATATCTTTAGTGCAAACACCTCCATGACAAGTTCTAATTCATGAGTGTGATAGTTCTATTCATAGATTTTTAATTCCCTTGAAGTATAGGCAACCATTTTACCTTGTTGCATCAACACACACTCAAACCCAACTCTTCATGCATTACAATACATCCTAAAGCCCTCGAAGCCCGTAGGTAAGGTCAACATCGGTGTCATATTCAATATCATTTTAAATTCTTGGAAACTCCTTTCACAAGCATACGGCCAATGAAATTTGGTAGCTTTCTATGTTAGTTTGTTCAAAGGAGATGCAAGAGTAGAAGAACTTTCAGCAAACCTCTGATAGTAGACGCTAACCCCAAGAAGCTTTGCATCTCTATCAATGTTGTTGGTCTAGGCCAACACTTAATTTCTTCGATCTTTTTTGGATCAACCTTGATACCCTCACTTGATACCACATGACCCAAAAATGCCACGGGTTTAAGCCAAAACTCGCACTTAGAAATTTTTTTCATATAACTCATGCTCCAATACCATTTGCAACACCATCATCAAATAATTTGCATGCTCCTTTTGACTTTCCCAGTAGAATAAAATGTCATCAATAAACACTATTACAAATGTATCATGAAATGGTTTAAAAACTATTCATTAGATCCATGAAGTCTACAGGGGCATAGTTAACCCAAATGACATCACCAAAAATTCTATGTTCGTAGTGGGTAAGAAAAGCTATTTTGGGAATATCTTTTTCTCGTATCTTCAACTGATGGTAACTTGACCTTAAGTCAATCTTTGAGAAATACTTTGCCTCTTGTAACTAGTCAAAAAATCATCTATCGGAGGTAACGGATACCTATTCTTAATAGTCACCTTGTTAAGTTGTCGATAGTCAATACACATTCTCAAATATCTATCTTTCTTTTTCACAAATAAAACAGGTGCACCCCATGGAGAGACACTCGGTCTAGTGAACCTTTTATCATGTAAGTCCTTCAATTCCTCCTTCAATTCTTTCAACTCTACCGGAGCCATTTGGTACGGGGTTATATCTGGTACCACATCTATCCCAAAATTAATAACATGGTCTGATGGAATACCCAGTAGTTTATAAGGAAGGACCTCCAAAAACTCACAAACAACTGGTACAGATTGAAGATTTGTACCTCCGCATCCATGTTCGCGACCCTGACTAAGTGGTAGAAGTATCTCTTGGGAATCCTCTTCTTCTCCTTAAGATAAGAAATAAACTTACCTAGAGGTTCAATTATATTGCCCTTCTATTTGCAAACAGGCTCATTGGGGAATTCAAACTTGATTACTTTAGCACGACAATCAAGGGTAACATAAAACTTGAATAACCAATCCATCCCTATGATTACGTCAAAGTCAAACATTTCTAACTCAATTAGATTTGTCATGGTCTCTCGATCATACTATAATTACACAACTCCTATAGACCCAGGAAGCAATAACAAAATCTTCAACTGGGGTAGACACAGAAAATGGTTCAAGTAATTGTTCTATCTCTATCTTGATATCCAAAGCAAGTATGGGGTAACATAGGAAAACGATGATCTAGGATCTATAAGAGCATAAGAATCAAATGTGCAAGTAGTGAATATACATGTGACAACAGTATTTGAAGCCTCTACAGTAGGATGATTAGACATAGCATAGAAGCAGGGTTCATCCCCTATAGAAGTAGTAGTTTCCTGATGTGTTTTTCCTATATTACGCCTGTCTTGGGTCCTATTTCCCTGAGGTATGGGTAGTGTAGCTGAAGTAGTATCCATGAAGATATTGGCTGGGACCTTGATCCATGTTTCCTATTAGGGAAGAAACTCTTCATGCGGCCTATCTAACTACACCCATAGCATGAACCTTGAATCACCGGATGAGAGTCACAATATCTAGGACATGAGGCTATACTACTTTATACCTGTTGAGTGGTTATAAAGTCACTCGGAGTTGGTCTAGTATGACCTCCATGTCCCAAACTATGTACCATTGGTCAGCCGCTAAAAGTAGTCTATATTTTAGACTGCGCTGGCCCTGATGGCCCCTTGTTGTTCTGACCTTTTCCCGGACTAGGCACTACACTGAAAGTAACAAAAGTACGAGCCATCTTATTCTATTTCCTATTGATATTTTCCTCTTAATGAATCCTTTCTAGATCCATAGCCAAGTCCATGAAGTTAGTATAAGTAGTGATCCTCCTTCCATTACAAGCATCCTTTCGAATACTCGGACTCAACCCACAAGCAAAACGATCAATATTGTCATCATATATGGGGATGAGGTGGGGAGCATAACCAGATAACTTCTCAAGCTTAATGTTGTACTCTGAAAGAGATATAGTATCGTACTTGAAGGTATCAAATGACACTGCAATAGAAGCCCTAACTTCCGGTGGCAACCACTTCTTGAGGAGCATTTTGGTAAATTCTACCCAAGTCATTGGATGTGCATCCTCCGATCGACTTTTCTCCACCTCTTTGAACCAAAGGTCAAACACATCTTTTAATTGGTGGGCTGCTAATCTAACAAATCAAGGATCTTTCACTCCTAGAAAGGTAGTGGCCTTCTTCGTATCCTCCAGAAAGTCTTATTGATTTGCAAGAGGATCTGTTCCCGTAAATGTCGATGATCCAAGACGTATAAACTTAATGTCCAATTGTGTCATGTCCTCAATCACCGGTGCTCTTATGCCTCCCTATTGGAGAGGTTGAATACCCATATGTAGGTTTTATTTTGTTCATAGCTATGAGCTCTACAAAAGTATCCATGGTCTTCTTTATGCCGAGAAGGGTCTCATCTAGGCGGTTTGGCACTAGAGGTGGGGCAGGTGTCTCATCAACATCTTTCTCATGACCATTTGAGGAGCTACGAGAACTGGCATAGTTAGTGCCTTTCCATCCTTAGCAAGCCATCACCTAGGTCTGGCAAGGGTCCCTTTCGAAGCCACGTTGGGTATAGGAGCTTCTTCTCTGTTCACGTTGCTATCGCGTGTCTTCACGATTTTTCTGCCAATCAAGATAATGCACGAGTTAAGCAATATCTTAGATTCAAGCTCTATTGCACGATTTGGAATAAGGAGTAAGAATGAAACATTTCTATAATGTCCATGTAGCCTTCCTGATATAAGAGTAGTGCACAACACACTGACAAAGATAACCCTACTAGAAAAGACTCCATAGACACCCTATAACTTGCAATATAACCTAGTGCTCTGATACCAAGTTTATCATGACCCAAGATCCACGTGATCGGCACTCTATATACTACCTAACCCGAACGAACCAAATCTATGTATAAATGTCACGCCCCAACCTCGGGAGGCTCGACCAGTGCTCAATCGACTAAATCGAACTGAGCAAGACTTATTAACACTTTCTACCCAACTCAATATGATTAAGGAATGAGGCTTTCAATTAATTAGACAATAGCAAAAATCGATCATTCAACATTGATAATTCATTTTTATATCAATCACCTTACATCATGGCTAAGTTTCCAAGAGTTTATACATTCATCACTTAGCTGAACTAGAGAACAGAGTTATAACATAGATCATTAACCCAACCAACACCCATACATAACCCACAAAATGTCTACGGAGCCTCTACGGATAAAAAAGATGAATTATGACCACACTAGCAACAAGGCCCCGACTATACCTCAAAAATTGAAATCTTCAACAAAAAAAGTACATCATAACCCCTTGAAGGAAGAAGGGGTTCACCAAGTCTTCGAGATAGGGACACTCCTCTACGCATGATCGGCACTGCCAACTATAAAGCCACCTACATTCATTTAAAAAAATGTAGCGCCCCCAACAAAAGGTACATTAGTACCATGGAATAGAACTAGTATGTGTAACTAAACACCATCTAATTAGAAAGAACTTTCATAGAATAATAAGAAATCACAAGTATAACCCAAAAATTCAGACGATCACCATATTATCAAATAAAGGAATCATACAACTTACACGCCATTTTCCTATAGATTTTAGTTTGGGGCATTTCACATTATTCAACATTGCTCACAATACCACTACTATTTTGAGCGGAGTTCGATCTCGACCTGATCGGCTAGGTTTCCTCATTTGAGACATACGCTTCAATCACAATCTTCCAGAATTCAATTTCAACATAATACCACCATGTGTACAGCATGGCATCCGATCACGGCCCGATCGGCTAGACCGCCTTATCATGGCATTGTTCCTTTCTCATTAGTCATCTCATTTCACATATATTATCTCATAGGCACAAGGGGCTAGAGCTTATCACATCATTCTTAGCACTAGGCCATATTTCACATTGTTTCCAATTTCAATATTAGCTTTTCCATTTAGGATACTAGGTGCACTTAAGGGATATTTAAATCATAAGCATAAATAAGATTCCCAATCGAGGGCACAACAACACGACTTCAATCTAAGTTAAAGTCTAAGAATTTCAATACATAATTCATACCTCTTGTCCCTTTTAAGTTATGAAGATAGCACATTGATCACACTGTGACACATCTTTTACGCATATAAAATAACAACATCAATTCATGTAAATTAGTAATTAGTGCAAGAATCCAAACTTTAGCCTTACCGCATTTACATACGCACTAATAAAGCTCAATTTCTAAAAGACGAGATTTAAGCCATACATACCTCAATAAAACTTTCCTTAGTCCTTAGAAAATTCTGGAACTCTTAGCACTTCGATCTATTGCACAAAAATTACAAATTAAACCAAGAATTAGGGACAAGATTAGGATTCTAGCTCGTTTGAGCATATTATCAAGCACTAAGGGTGCATTGGGATCTTAGGTCCCTTTTCTGAGAGATTTATATCATTTTATACCTAATTTCTTTCCTTTTAGTTCACATCCTCCCAATACTCTATGATCTTATGTGCATGCAAGAAATCCACCCTTATACCCATAAACTACCTCACTAATGACCCTTTATGGCTATGTATAAAATTTATAAAATAGGGTAATGAAGTCTTACCTCTTGGGGTGAATGTTTAAGTTACTCACTTGGTTATCTTCAATGTTTAACATGGATTTGTGGAAAATGTTTTGGTGAAAAGCACTTCCCCTTTCTTAGACCCTCTTTCTCACTCTAAAAGTACCAGGAAAATAGGCTCAAAATGAGCTATTGCACAATATATAACGACAGAGGGTCGGGTTTAAAATTTAGAAATCTAGAGCCCCGACTCAAATCTGCAATAACAAAGCCGACATGCAATCTGCAGAATGGACCACAAAATACTCCCTAAAACCTGAAGACACTGTTTGAGTATCCGATGGAAATGCAGTTCGCATACCCGTTATGCGATCATATAATGCACTGCAGAACTAACCCTTACAAAATCCCAAGGGGATTATGCAACGACTCTGCGGTTAGCATATCGATTATATGATTGCATTATTGACCGCAGAGTTGACCTTAAATTTGACCAACATGTTGTTTCATTCTACGGTGACTATGCAGTCCGCATAGTTGTTATGCGACCGCATAATCGCACTTTTCTTAAAAACATTACTCCTTGCATTTTTAATGTATAGATCAGTCCAAAGGGTCCAAACTGCGGCGAGCTTTTCCACATTCCTAACACATATTTCTAATTTGGCACTACGAGCTTTCGAGTTTTGAGTACAAGTTTTCAAGGGGCCTTAAATCCTCCACCACTTAAGATCATTCGTCCTCGAATGACGATCAAGGGTCACTTATTAGAAACTCTTATGCAACTTTAGCTTTTTTCATAGCATGAAACATGTTAATAGTCTAACTCCCTGAATTTTCAAAATTTCGCTAGAGTTTCCTTTGTATCTAGGCCTATCCACCTATCAGAGTGCCCCAAAAACACATCCTAACAGCATATACATCTTCCATAAACATAACATAACTTGTACAACACCAACCATGGCCATATAGGCAACATATATGACCAAAATGGAATAGTTTTACATAGATTAAATCAAAAGATAAGAGTACGTATGAATCAAATGCATAAAAGCTATTACATGACTATTCAAATATTAGTGGGTAATTCCTCTTCATTTCTTCCTCGGCTTCAATAGTGGCTTCATCAATCTGCTGGTTTCTCCATAACACTTTTACGGAAGCAATCTCCTTATTCCTCAATTTTCGTACTTGCCTGTCAAGAATGGAAACTGAAACTTCTTCATAGGACAGTTCTTCATTGACCTCCATAGTTTCAACTAGTACGATGATGGACGGATCTCCCACTACTTTCTTCAACATAGACACATAAAAGACCGGGTGTACCAATTACATCTCGGGTGGAAACTCAAGCTTGTGTGCCACTTGACCAATCCATTGGATGATCCTGTACGGTTTGACTTACCTTGGACTTTATTTTCCTTTCTTCCCAAACTACATGATACCCTTCAAGGGGAAAACATTTAAGAATACCCAATCATCTTATTTGAACTCCAAATCCCTACAACGGATGTCCGAATAAGACTTTTGGTGACTCTGAGCAGTTTTCAACTTTTCTTTAATAATTTTGACTTTCTCCATGGTCTGGTTCACAAGGTGAGGCCCTATTAATTTAGATTCTCCAACCTCGAACCACCCAATGGGAGACCTACATCTTCTACCATATAGTTCCTCACATGGTGCCATCTGGATACTAGAATGGAAGCTATTGTTCCAAGCAAACTCGTTAAGTGGCAAATGATTATCCCAGCTACCTTTTAAATCAAGAATGCAAGCGCCCAACATTTCTCAAGTTTCTGAAGAGTCTGTTCTGCTTCTCCATCGGTCTGGGGGTGAAACGTTATGCTGCGATTTACCTGTGTGCCCAAACCTTGCTGAAATTTCTTCCTAAAGTTGGCCATGAATTGAGCCCCTCGATCTGAACTAATTGAGATTGGAGTACCATGCAACCTGACTATTTCCTTGATATCAACTGAGCATACTGTTCTGCTGTGTCAATAGATTTTACTGGCAAGAAGTGTACTAATATGTGAGCCGATCCATGATCACCCAAATTGAGTCGAACTTGCGTGGAGCGCACGGTAACCCCACCACAATTTGATCTTTCTATATTGGGATTTCTATGCTTTAAATCCACTGGACCTTTGATGTTTGGCCTTCACTTGTTGATAGATCGGACACCTTGCCACAAAGTCTGCCACATCCCTTTTCATGTTGTTCCACCAATAAACTTCCTTAAGATCATGATACATTTTTGTAGAACCTAGGTGCACTGAAAACCTGAAAGTGTAAGCTTCTGCCGTGATTCTTCCCCGAAGACCATCAATATCTGAAACACATAGGAGGCCTTGGTACCGTAAGGTACCATCATCCATGCCAAGGGAAAAAAGTTGTGGTCTTGTGTTAATGAATCCCCTATTTTAGCTATTACTAATAATGGATCACTGAATTGTTTTTCTTTCACCTCCGTCAAGAGCGACGATTCGGCTCTATTTTGCAGAATTATACCTCATTCACTAGAGTCTGCAAGACAAACTCCCAAACTGATGAACTTCACGGGCCAACGGCCCCAGATGCTCCTTCAAATGAGCCAAACTTCCTATATATTTTAGACTAAGAGCATCTGCCACAACGTTAGCCTTTCCCATGTGATAGAGAATATCAATGTCATAGTCCTTAGGTAACTCCAGTCATCTTCTCTGCCTCAGATTCAACTCCTTATTTTTGATAATACATTGAAGGCTATTGTGGTCCATGAACACATCCACATATACCCCATATAGATAATGTCGCCAAATCTTTAGCGCAAACATGACTACTGCAAGCTCTAAGTCATGTGTCGGATAGTTCTTTTCATGATTCTTGAGTTTCTTAGAAGCATAGGATATAACTTTGCCATGCTGCATTAACAAACACCTGAGCCTAATCCTTGAAGCGTCGCAATACACCATAAAACACTATGTACCCTTTGGCAGGGCTAATACTGGTGTTGAAGTCAATCTTGATTTCAATTCTTGAAAACTTCTTTCACAAGCATCTGACCACTGGAACTTAATTGCTTTCTGGGTCAATTTAGTCAATGGAGAGGCAAGAGTAGAAAACCCTTCCATAAATCTTCTGTATTACCCAGCCAAACCCAAGAAACTACGAATCTCTATTAGAGTGGTAGGTCTAGGCCAATTTTTCATTGCTGCAACCTTTTGAGGATCAACCATAATCCTTTCCCTGGAGACGACATGACCCAAGAATGTGATAGATTCAAGCCAAAATTCACATTTCAAAAATTTCGCGTGTAATCGATGCTGCTAAAAATTCTGCAAAACTGCCTTGAGATTAGTAGCATGATCCTCTTGACTTTGGGAACACACAAGAATAACGTCAATGAACGCTATTACAAAGGAGTCTAGAAACGGGTTGAAGACTCGATTCATAAGATCCATGAAAGATATCGGGGCATTTGTTAGCCCAAAAGACATTACAAGAAATTCAAAGTGCCCATATCGAGTCCTAAAAGCTGTCTTTGGAATATCCTGCTCCCTTATCTTTGATTGGTGATACCTGGACCGCAAGTCAATCTTTGAAAAACACATAGCACCTTGCAATTGGTCAAACAAGTCATCTATTCTAGGTAGAGGGTATTTATTTTTTATGGCGAATTTGTTAAGCTGCCGGTATTCAATACTCAATCGCAACGACCCATCTTTCTTCCATAAAAAACAACTGATGCGCCCCATGGTAACACAGTTTGCTAGACGAAACCCTTTTCTAACAAATCCTTCAATTTCTCCTTTAGTTCCTTCAATTCAGCCGATGCCATTCTTTAAGGTGGAACTGATATAGGCTACGTGCCTTGCATCACATCGATACCAAAATCAATCTCCCTGTTTGGTGGGATTCTAAGGAGCTCATCTGGGAAGATATCTGGAAATATATTCACAACTGGCACAGACTCAAGGCTAAGTGCCTCGACATCGGTGTTCGTAACTCGAACTAAATGGTAGATGCACCCCTTTTTGATCATCCTTGCGGCCTTAAGGTAAGAAATAAACCGACCTTTAGGCGCTACATTCTCCCCCTTTCATTCAACAACAAGCTCATTAGGAAACTCAAGCCTCATAGTTCTAGTTCGACAATCAAGCTTGAAAAAGCATGAATAAAGCCAACATATCCCCATTATAACATCAAAATAAACCATTCTCAATTCAATAAGATTGGCCATTGTATCCCTACCACGCACCATGACAACACAACTTCTATAAACTCGAGTAGCCAAAATTGACTCACCTACTGGAGTAGATACCGAGAATGATTCATAAATAACCGATTGGGTCCTCCCGTACTCTACGCACCACCCCTAGCTGCACCACGCCCCGCAGGTGCTGAAGTACCTCGACCAGGAGAGGGGGTTGAAGATATAATAGCTGCTGAGCTTGCTGGTTGTATTGTGCCCCTACCTACTCCTTAGCAAGATACAAAACAATGCCTTTGAATATGACCCTTTATCCCACATCCATAACATACGGGCAACTCCATGTACCAAATCCTCGAGTGCATCTTCCCGCACCTAGGGCACGGGGACCTCTGTTGCTGCTAGGATCTCTCTCCTGACCGTCCTTGCTGATGGGATCCCTTGTCGCCCTGACTGGGCCTGAAACGACTCCATTACTGCTGCTGGTTGGGCCCTGATGGCGGTGCACTGGCTGAAGACTCTGCAACAGACTGGGATGGCCCTGATGACCCTCCCCAAAAAGTCGATCTTCCCCCAGCTAGAGACTCGCCCATGTTGCCTGCAGACCGGATCGTTCTACTACCCTCTCCGTCTCCATTTTGTTCTTTAATTTGCGATTTTCTGTGGCCTGAGAAAATGCTACCATCTTCCCATAATTCATGTCAGAATTCAATACAGCTGTAGAAGCATCATTAATAGTCAAAGGATTAAGGCCTTGAACAAACTGGCGCACCCTAGCCTCCATTGTGAGCAACATGTGAATAGCATATTAAGACAGGCACGGAAACTCCATATGGTACTCCCATACACTTCTACTACCTTGCTTCAGATTCTCAAACTCCGCTGCATGGGCTTCCCTTGTCTCAGCATGCAGGAAATGGTCTATAAATGCATCAACAAAATCACCCCACCTCGTCGGAGGGCTCCCCTCCTCACGGGAATCTTCCCACAACTCAAACCATGAATAGGCTGCCCCTTTCAAACGGTAAGCAGTTAACTCTACTCCTTCGGTGTTCCTCGCATGCATAACCTTGAGGATCTTGTGCATCTCATCAATAAAATCTTGAGGGTCCTCTTCTCGATCGGCACCCATAAACACTAGAGGGTCTAATTGAAGAAATCTGTTCACCCTGGAACCAGTGGAATCCTTTGCTAGCTAGATAAACTTGTGGAATTTTACCTTGGGCCTGAGAGGCCACTAACTGAGTCAACATCTAAATAGCTCTTCTAAGATCCCTATCAAAAGTACCAAAACCAGAGGCAGAACTGGAGTATCAATAGGAGGGATAGTGGCACCCTCCGCAGGTGTAGGGACTGGGGTAGTCTGCTTTGGAATAGATGAACCAGGCAGGGTGATAGTAGGGCGACTACCCTCACCCGCATTATCAAGAAATGATTCATCAACCACTCCTGAGGTGGCATTGGCTTCTTGGCCAATTTTCGCTTTCTTCTTAGGTGCCATTTACTGAAAGGTAGAACAATGCACCAGTTAGAGAAGGAATAGCTTCACAATTGCTGCACGATTCAGAATATCAAAGAAAGGTGTTATTCCTAATGCCCAAGTAGCCTCCAACTTATAGATATGGTCGACTTCAGACCGATAAAAAGGAATCTACTAGACACGGCTCTGAGACATCCTAGGAACTTTTAAAACCTTAGGCTCTGATACCAAGTTTGTCACGCCCCAACCTCGGGAGGTGCGATCGACGCTCAATCGAGTGGACCCAACTGAGCAAGCCTTATTGACACTTTCTACCCAACTCAATATGATTAAGGAATCTGACTTTCGATCAATAAGACAATAGCAAAAATCGAGCATTATACATTGATAATTCTTTTTTATATCACACACCTTACATCATTGCTAAGTTTCCAAGATTTTATACAGTCACTGCTTAGAACAGAGTTATAACACAGATCATTAACCAAACTAACACCCATACATAGCCCACACAACATCTACGGAGCCCCTACGAATACAAAAGATGAATTATGACCACGCCTGCAACTAGGCCTCGGCTATACCTCAAAAATAGAAGTCTTCAACAAAAGAAGTACATCATAACTCCTTGAAATAAGAAGGGGCTCAACAAGTCTTAGAAATGGGGAAACTCTGCTACGCATGATCGGAACTACCCGCTATAGAGCCACCTACATACATTTAAAAAAAATATAGCACCCCCAGCAAAAGGTACGTTAGTACCATGGAATTGTACTAGTATGTATATCTGAGCACCATCTAATTAGAAAGAACTTTCATACAAGAATGAGAAATCACAAGTATAACCCAAAACTTCATACGATCACCACATTATCAAATAAAGGAATCATACAACTTCCACATCATTTTCCCGCAGATTTAGTTTGGGGCATTTCACATTATTCATCATTGCTCACAATACCACCGTTATCTTGAGTGGAGTCTGATCTCGACCCGATCGGCTAGGTTGCCTCATTTGAGACATACACTTCAATCACAATCTTCCGGAATTCAATTTTAACATAATACCACCATGTGTGCGGTATGGCATCCGATCACGGCACGATTGTATAGGCCTCCGTACCATATCGTTGTTCCTTTCTCATTAGTCATCTCATTTCATATATATTACTCATAGGCACTTGGGGACAGAACTTATCATATCATTCTTGACACTAGGCCATATTTCACATTGTTTCCAATTTAAGTATTAACTTTTCCATTTAGGATAGTAGGTGCATACAAGGACTATTTAAATCATAAGCATAAATAAGATTCCCAATCGAGGGCACAACAACACGACTTTAATCTCAGATCAAGTCTAAGCATTTCAATACATGATTCATACCTCTTGCCACTTTCAAGTTATCAAGATAGCACATTGATCACACTGTGACACATCTTTTACGCATGTAAAAGTATAACATCAATTAATGTAAATTAGTAATTAGCGCAAGAATCCAAACTTTAGCCTTACCACGTTTACACAAGCACTAGTGAAGCTCAATTTCTGAAAGACGAGGTTTAAGCCATACATACCTCAATAAAGCTTTCCCTAGTCCTTACAAAATTCCGGAACTCTTAGCACTTCCATATTCTGTACAAAAATTACAACTTGAACCAAGAATTAGGGACAAGATTAGGATTCTAGCTGGTTTGAGCATGTTATCAAGCACTAAGGGTGTATTGGTATCTTAGATCCCTTTTGTGAGAGATTTCTATTAATTTTATGCCCTAATTGCTTTCTTTTTAGTTCACAGCCTGCCAATACTCTATGATCTTATATGTATGCAAGAAATTCATCCTTGTACCCATAAATTACCTCACTAATGACCCTTTATGGCTATGTTTAAAATTTAAGAATAGGGTAATGGTCTTACCTCCTGGGATGAAGGTTTAGGCGTCTCACTTGGTTATCTTCAATGTTTAACAAAGATTTGTGGAGTAATTTTTGATGAAAAACACTTTCCCTCTCTTAGACCCTCTTTCTCACTCTAAAAGTACCAGGAAAATAGGCTCAAAATGAGCTATTGCACAAGATATAACGAATGGGAGTCGGGTTTAAAATATAGAAATCTGGAGCCCCGACTCAGATCTGCTATCGCATTTGCGATCGCAAAGCTAACATGTGGTTAGCAAAATGGACCGGAAAATACTCCCCAAAACCTAAAGACATTGTTTGGGTATGCGAAGAAAATGCGGTCCGCATATTTATTTTGCGTTCGCATAATGCACCGTAGAACTGCCCTATATAAAATTCCAAGGGGATTGTGGGATGACTATACAGTCCGCATATCGATTATGTGATCGCTTAATTGACCGCATAGTTGACCTCAAATTTGACAAACACATTGTTTTATTCTGTGGTGACTATGCCACATAGCTATTATACGACTGCATTTTTTACCGCATAATCACACTTTTCTGGAAATTGTTATTCCTTGCTTTTTTAATGCATAAATCAGTCCAAAGGGTCCAAACCACAATGAGTTGGCTCGCAACAAAGAATTTTACACATTCCTAACACATATTCTAAATTGGCACTACGAGCTTTCGAGTTTTGAGTACAAATTTTCACGGGACCTTACATCCTCCCCCACTCTTATGCGCATGCGAAAGCCTTTTGAAACATAAGCATTTTAAACAATAAAATCCATGCCTGAAGTTTAACCATTTAAACTAATTCTTTCATTAAATAAAAGTCATAAAAATAATTGTTCATTCATGCATGCTATATTAGTTACAATAGCTTACAACCCAAAATAATAAACTACTATTGTCTATGGAATCACTATGGCACAAATGAAAATAGTTGACCAAGATTGACCACCCAAACGTAAAAAGTAAATACGACTCTACGGCAGTAAGAATTGAGCCTCACCAAAAGTACCAAATGAAAATATGGAGTTTTTCTATACACGAGGCTAGCACTTCTTAGGACCGGCACCTTAAAACAGAAATAAAAATTTGGCTAAAGGGCCTAAGCTCCACATGCCTAGTATGAAATATAAACTGTTTCCCCAAGAAGTGGGACAATATAAGAAAAGAGGAAAAGCATTGATATATAAAGAAATATGTATACTAAATCATGACTTAAATAATGAAATAAAGTAATAGTGTAAAATATATTTCAAAGTCACTTCCTTTAGCCTTTTAAGTTCAACCAAAATCATGTGAGATTTTTACCTTTAACGGAAGCACTATATTGACACCGACATAAAAGAAACAATACTAGATGATTAACCTAGCCACAAGTATTTGATTTTACTTGTCCGGGCGACTTTCTGTAGTACCGTACGAGTCTACTTAACCTTATTATATTTATTAATGATCATTTTCCCACAATTTAAAAGACTTTATCCCACAAACCTTGTCTTAACCTTGGAATGTGTCCATACACCAGTATGTATAGTTTCATGGTAACGAATTCAAAATTCGAACCAATCTCGGTGGTCTCCACTAGTAACGCCAAAAAAATTTAACTCTTCTAAAATCAAAGAAATCTCTTTTAAAGCATATCATGATATTCATAACATATCCAACCATTTTTAAAAAAAATCGAACAAAATATTTCTCATTTCTATTTTAAAGTAATTAACAAAATAAGAATTTATCTTTTAGTTCAACAAGTATCATTCTAGCATATAAATATATTTCAAAAATTTTATACTTTATATTTTCAATTGAAAGTCACGTAATTGATACTTAAACATTTGAAATATAAGAAATTTTGCAATTACAACCTGCTCATCCCCACAAGCTAGGATCCATAATTTGAATTATGTTCTAAACTATTTTACATTGTGCGACTTTACAGAAAAACTGCATGAAGTAATAGGTTTTAACATACCTTGATACGCTTCAAAAACTCCACCACAAGCATCCAAGGTCTTCAATCAATCTCAATCTATATAATTATATCTCACATGAGTCAAGAGTTACCCAACGATACCCAACAAGACCCATTTAGACCTTAGCTCTTGATTATAGATACCTAGGGTTCATATCTCCTACCATATGTGTTCACCCATGCTTAACAATCTCATCTATAGGATTTAATATTCTATTGGATTTAATAAACAACTTAACAACCTCCATGTAATACCTCAATTTATTATTTATTATCTTCCCAACTACCAACATAAATACCCAACTAAGATTTCATAAATACTCACACTCAATCACCTCCCAATATCATGAATACTATAAATACACTCATATATACCTCATAAACGAGATTGGAGTAGAGGAAATTTGCTTTTGAAGCAAACCCTAGAAAATCTCGTCTTTGGTGTTCTTGGTGATTCTTCAAGATTCAAGTGAAATCCTATGGATTGAATCTATCTATTTATTAGTTCTAGAATCCAATGATGTTATAACATCATAAATATGCCAAGAAATCATACCTTGATGTGTACTAAGTGTAAGGATTGACTCTTTCTCTCTCTCTCTCTCTCTAGAATTCCAAGGCTCCAAAATCTTGCACATATTTCTCTCTCCTCGACCCCTTACTATTTATAAAAATGGGTTGCATAGAAATATTGTGTAGCCTACACAGCTTCGCTACACAGGCTTGCGTAGCCTACATAGCTTTATTGTGCAGCTTTGCTACACAGGCTTGCATGGCCTATGCAACATAAGCCTCCCTATCACCCATCATGTTTTTTACCTACGCAACCTGCATATGTTACACATGGAGGCTACGCAGGTCTTCTAGGATCTATTCCTCCATATTTTCCCAACCATTTCAAGTTATGCATTCATCCCCTCAACTTGGGGACAGTCAATCCTTCTTATGTTCATGCTCAAGTATCATAATGATCTTGTTACCCTCATATGGGCCCAACATATATCAATATCTCATTAATCATTCTCCTAAGCTTATAAGCTTGATTTTACTAAAACTAAATCTCGGGGCTTTACACTGGGGAGCCATACTTCCTTAATATTTAGCATTGCCGAAACCATTTCCACTATGCTGACATTGAAATTATACTCTGGTAATTTAGGGTAGGTGAAATCTCAGGAGCCCGATTCCTATTTGTCCTATAATGATCTATTATTCCAGCCATGATCAACTCTCCTATCGATAGCAATACTGTCCGCCGACTGGAAATTTCTGCTATGTCTTTCGTCCCTTTCGTAGAGAAAACCCGACATTTAGAAGACCGTCTATCTGTATCAAAATCATCCTTCAGAATTTAGTTATTTCTCTCTCGGTCCCAACCCTTGATTGATGCCGAGAAATCGAGCTTGTGATCCTTTATTCTGATCTTCGATCCGTAGCGGCTGTGGACATCAACCTATATTATTTCCTATAACACAAGAAGACTTTCTTTCAGTTTTTAGGAAGCGTCCGAGCTCCTTTTGTGCAACCTCTTAATGAATTCCTCAGCAGCCCGTTCAACAGGCAAGGTTGGTAGCAGCATTATTTCTTTCTAAAATTTAGTCACAAACTCTCGCAGCAATTCAGCTTCTCCTTACACAATTCTAAATATGTTGGCATTTCAGGCATGTACCTTCCTGGCCCCGGCATGGACCTTGATACAAGAATCTTTGAACATCTCGAAAGAATCTATAGAATGCTCGAGTAAAAGTGAATACCATGTCAAGGCCCCTTTCATGAGTGTTTTCCCAAATTTTTTCAGCAAGACTGACTCAATATCGTGTAAAGCTAAGTCGTTTCGTTTCATCTCAATTGTATAAGTGCCGATGTTCTCCTCGGGATTCGAGGTCCTATCATATTTTGGCACGTGTGGCATTATGAATTTTTTTTGGAGTTAACCCCTGTGTCGCACTTGGTTTGAACGACAATTGGGTGTATTTATTTGAGTCTAGTCCTTTCAACACTGGCGGTGCGCTCAGGATCCATTCAGGCATTTATTTCCCTTATAAACCATATGAATTCGATATTAAAAGGATGATTCCCATTATTGTTACCAGATCCGCTGTCGTTCCCCCAGCCCTATCAAACCCAACCTCAACCCTCGGTGTTTTTGCTATTTGGTTTGCGGGAGCACCAGAAGGAACTGGACCTCTTCCATACGTGTTGTTGGAAGCACCCAACAATGCTATCTTCAACTCGGTCATGAGTTGATCTTGTCACAAGAGGTGGCCCATAATAGCCTTTTACCGTTCCATCAGGATTCTCATTGTTTCTAAGATGTGCTAATCTTCAGAATCATCAGGAGTTTACTCCAGAATATGTCACAGATATCGCTCTCCATGGACTGGCGTAGCTTCATCCACCTCGTTGCGAGGATTGAATCTTTATGTTGAGGCTGATTTCCTAGGTGCTCAAAGTTGTACGTGATGCTGACACCATTATCTGCCATTTTTTATGATTTTTTACGAAGAAACAAAGAATTAATCAAGTTAGTAATCGATGCAAGGATCACACTCAGTTACGGAACTGTCTAAGCCTCACGGTGGGCACCAAACTATTTACCCATAAACTAGTACAGTTAAATTTTTAACATCATTTAGAGACAAGTGAATTGATTCGATCCCAAAATGATAAATAAATTAAATAAACTTCATGACATAACGTTGAAACCGAGATAAGGTAGCATATATCTTGGTTCCTGACAAGCGCAAAACACAATACAAAATTATTGTTCACTGATCAAAGATAGTATACTTAAATATCGTCTCTACAGGGATTGAATTTAAAAAATGTTCGAATAATTTCCAAGTTAATTGCTATTCAAGAGGATCAATACTTGAGTTAAATGATTATGAACTACGTTTAACTACTAAAATAAAGCAATTCCTAATTGACTGCAAAGAATTAGAGATTAGCAGAGTTGGTTTCATATAAATGTGATGAATAAATGTTTGACATGATAGGTACAAGATTGTTGTTTGAGCTTTCGCTATAGTTTAATTCACTGTAAAGTTCTAGTAATTTTTACGGATTCATTCAATGATTAGTTCAAACATGCAGTCAAGACTTCTCTCTTGATTAAACCTTAACTCTACGAGGTGAACTAATTTAAGCACTGTGAAAGTATACAATCATGCGTTAATGGATTAGTCTTTAGGAATAACTTAATTTAATCAGTAATTCAACAAACTCATCAATTACATAAGAGAATCAATGAATTAAATCAAACAAAATAACGCAAAGATAATCACCAAAATATTTCTCTTTCGGTTAAACAGACCGGTGAATAAAGTTGCAATAATTCAAAACTCTATAGACGAATTCAAGCAAGAACTAGAGTTAAAATCCACAAATATCAAAATACCATATGCGTCAAACTCGAAGGTAAACTACCACATAATCATGGAAGACGTCATTGCAAATATAATTAAAGAATAAAGAAGTATCAATCTAACGTTACAATCCAAACTTTCTTATTGAATTGATGGAAATATGATGACATCCTAAGTCGTGTAGCCTCAAATGCTCTCCTACAACTTTCAAGGTCAAAAGTCCTCTCAAACTCGTATTTTTGGTGTATTTATACCATGTAGGAGATGAAATTACCATTTTCAAGCCAAAGTAGGATAATTGGACCGCGGGAATACACTGGTGTGGCGCCCCATGCGCCACATTAGTGAGGATTTTCATAAAGTTGATTATTTTACTTGATAGGAATTTTGCACTAGCATTCTGAGCTCCGCGGCGCGATAGTGCGATTTTCTCACAGTAATTTTTATTTTCTCACTTTTTGATATCCGAACTTGGTATTCGACCTCCGGACGTGATCCCGGCTTAATTTCTTAGGCTTTTACTCAGACTTCAAAGCTCGAACTTGTTCAGTTTAGTACTAAATTATCTTAATAGCTCCAAATCATTTTCTATAAGGCATGAAACACGTAGTAAGCACAAATCACCATTATTTAAGATCAATCACAAGTAAAATACTGTTATTAGAGTGCAAACTATGATTAAAATGTGAGTTTCTAGCCTACAATCAGTTCCGAGATCAGAGCTTCCGAAGGCCGTAATAAAAATATCAATAGATAAGAAGTAAAGTATTATTGAGCTTTTGAATAGTATATAGCATAAGTTTGTCAGAAAACTCATCTCTTTTACCATGACTGTTGAAGTCCTTATTTATAGAAGCACATAAGGAATAAGGTCCTAGGATCAATCCCCTCTTAAATAACAATTATGAAGGCTATTTATGGATGTGTAAAGGCAGGCTATGATGCTAAAATTCTCTATAACAGACTGTGTATTTAATATTCCAAAATATTCTTCATTGAATGTTATCAGGTGGCAAACATTCGTTTCTCTTCATTAGCAATATTTCCTTCGGGGTTGCTTCTGGTGCCCGCCAAAGCTCTTCCTCCGGTCTTGGTTTCCACTTGTCTCGCTTTCCGCCTATCTTCGATTTCACATGTCGCTCTATTATACGAGTATTTAATGTAAAGCAATTTTACCCTATACATGCATGTTTCTAACTTGTTTGGTTAAACATGTGAAAAATTAAATAGTTGTTTTTAAAAATGCTTATTATAGAGAACTAAAATGTTTCACGAGAAAAGATAAAAGATTATGAGTTGTAATAGTAATAATTTTTAAGTTATATGGAAAAATTGTTATTTTGTCCTTGGAAATAAAAACAAAAGTAGAACAAAAATTTAATTTTATTCTAAGATGTTTTGTTCATATTTCATTTGTTTCAGCTTTCTTTCGTTATGCTTGTTAAAGCTAGTTAATGATTAAAGCTAGCTAAGTTGGTGTGAATGAGAAATGGAGGGAAGAAGACAATAGAAGGAAAATGAAGTTTCAAAGCAAAGTTCCTTTGAAAAGGAGCTTTGTACCACATTGGTGGTAGAAAGGGAAAGTTATGTGTTTATATTAGAAAGCACTTCTTCTAGCTCTTAAAGGGTTAAGAAGAGGGACTCCCCTCGCGCCGCCGTCGTCGCTCGGCTCGGCTTCGGCTTTGGATTTGGATTTGGATTTGGATTTGGTCAAATGATCTGATTGATTGATAATCTTTTTGGACCAAATTTATTTAAAATTCAATCTTCATTTTCTGAAATTATTTTTAATTCCCGCGGGAAAAATATTAATTTGTTAACTGTAAACTTCCCAACGTTCTTATTTTTCAGAAAAAGGCATGGCCTTTCCCGAACAGGCACCAAGCCTTTCCGAACAGTCACAATTCGAGGCTATATAAACTGAGGCAATGCCTCATTTTCGAGGACTGAAAAAAAAAAATTATTCGTGCATTAAAAATTCTGCATTCTTTTCTGCAAACTGAAACATATCGAGTCATAGTGTGATTTCGTTCCCGAATTTGAGTTCGTCGAAGTCGTACGCGTTTGAGGTACCGCCACTCCTACGACAGGTATATCCGTTATATCCTGGGAGGAAATAATCCACAACCTCGGGTACAGTGAGGGGGTTAAATTCCTTAAGGACACACAGTGAATTCTGTGGTCTCGGATTTCTTCATTTCTGTGATTTTTTTTGTGTCTCTTCTTCTTACTGGTTTCCAGTTTCTCGTTGCTTTGAACACGGACAATCGATAACAAGCTTAAGGAATTTATATTATTATTTCCGTGTTCATCTGCTGTTGATTAACACGTTACAGAACGATACAACAGTACAGAAAAAAAAAAATTCTTACATAAAACAGTGACTACATACAGTTTTTCCTAACATAAAATTGTGACTGTCCAGAAAATAAAAGAAACTTGTAATTTTGTTGTTTGCATGTAACGAACTTGTATGTTGTTTGGAGACTAAATCTTCGGATTTTCTACTCCGGTTGAGATTAAAGTTTTCAGAACTTTCTACTCATTTGGGTACTTGATTTGAAGATATAAAAACTTCATCAAGTATACTACATACAGTTTATTACATTCTATTTGAAGTTTGTTTTAATTCTGTTTGTGTAAATTTGATTCGGTTTGAAGAAATAAAATCTTCACCGATTATTAAAGTGTTCTGTTATTTCCTACGACAGAAATGGGAGACCAAACTCCAAATTTGAATGCTACTGCTACTGTTACTGCCACACCAGCCCCCGTGGTTGGTTCTACGAGCAATGCTGCGTCCTCCAGTCGTACTGCACCAGCACCGGCTCCGGCAGAGAAGCCCGGAAAATTCACCGGGATTGATTTCAAACGATGGCAACAAAAGATGTTCTTCTATCTAACTACTTTAAGCCTTCAAAAGTTTATTAAGGAGGATATTCCGGTTCCGCCGGAATCAACACCTGAAAATGAACGATTTGTTGTAATTGAGGCGTGGAAGCACTCCGATTTTTTGTGCAAGAATTACATTCTTAGCGGACTGGAGGATGATCTTTACAACGTCTATAGTAATGTGGGAACATCAAAAGAACTATGGGATGCGTTGGAAAAGAAATATAAAACAGAAGATGCTGGCTTAAAGAAGTTTATCGCTGCCAAGTTTTTGGACTACAAAATGGTAGATGGCAAGTCTGTTGTCACTCAAGTTCAAGAGTTGCAGGTTATCATCCATGATCTCCTCGCTGAAGGTTTGGTGATTAGTGGGGCGTTTCAAGTTGCGGCAGTGATAGAGAAGTTGCCTCCTTCATGGAAGGACTTCAAAAATTACTTGAAACATAAGCGAAAGGAGATGACATTGGAAGATCTCATCGTCCGGTTGAGAATCGAGGAAGATAACAAGGCAGCGAAGAAAAAGGCAAATGGGAGATCAACCATAGGGGGAGCACATATAGTTGAAACTGCCCCAACTAATATGAAAAAGAGGAAAAAGGCATCGGGACCAAGGAACTATCCCAACAAGAAGAAATTCAAGGGAAACTGCCATAATTGTGGAAAAATCGGACACAAAGCTGCAGACTGTCGTGCTCCGAAAAAAGGAAAAGAAGAAGGGTCAGGCTAATATGGTTGAAACAAACGAGGAGGTTGATGACTTGTGCGCTATGTTGTCCGAGTGCAACCTAGTGGGAAGTCCGAAAGAGTGGTGGATTGACTCTGGCGCCACTCGCCACATTTGTGCTGTTAGAGAAGCCTTTGCTTCATATGCTCCCGCCGGGCCCGACGAAACAATATATATGGGAAATTCTGCAACGGCCAAGATTGAAGGTTATGGAAAGATACTGCTGAAGATGACCTCTGGCAAGGTGGTGACTCTCAACAACGTCTGTCATGTTCCTGAAATTAGGAAAAATCTTGTATCTACCGGACTTCTAGTGAAGAACGGTTTTAAATGTGTTTATGTTTCTGACAAGGTTGTAATAAGTAAGAACGAAATGTACATAGGAAAAGGCTACCTCACAGAGGGCCTTTTCAAACTGAATGTAATGGTTGTTGCTAATAATAATAAAGTTTCTGCTTCGTCTTACTTGCTTGAGTCAAATGATTTATGGCATTCACGTTTAGGACATGTCAATTATAGAACCTTGCGAAAAATGATTAGTTTGGAAGTATTGCCTAAGTTTGAATGCAATCAATCAAAATGTCAAATCTGTGTTGAATCTAAGTATGCTAAACATCCTTATAAGTCAGTTGAAAGGAATTCAAGTCCTTTAGACTTAATCCATACAGATATTTGTGACATGAAGTCAATTCCATCTCGCGGTGGAAAGAAGTATTTCATAACTTTTATTGACGATAGTACGCAGTATTGCTACGTTTATTTACTTAATAGTAAAGATGAAGCAATTGAAGCGTTCAGGCAATACAAAACTGAAGTTGAGACTCAACTTAACAAAAAGATTAAAATGATAAGGAGTGATAGGGGCGGTGAATATGAATCTCCTTTTGAACAAATATGTTTGGAATATGGCATTATTCATCAAACAACTGCTCCTTACTCGCCACAATCAAACGGAATTGCGGAAAGAAAAAATAGAACACTGAAAGAAATGATGAATGCCCTGTTAATAAGTTCTGGTTTACCCCAGAACTTGTGGGGGGAAGCCATTCTAACAGCTAGCCGAATACTCAATCGAGTGCCCCATAGCAAAACAAAATCTATTCCATACGAAAAGTGGAAAGGAAGGAAGCCCAATTTGGAATACTTCAAAGTGTGGGGGTGTTTGGCCAAGGTGCAAGTTCCTAAACCCAAAAGGGTAAAAATAGGACCTAAAACCGTTGATTGTGTTTTCATAGGATATGCCACAAATAGTAAGGCATATAGATTTCTGGTTCACAAATCAGAAAATCCCGACATTCAGGTGAATACGGTAATTGAATCAGATAATGCTGACTTCTTTGAAACCATATATCCGTATAAAAAGGAATGTGCGTCATCTAGCAAAGAATCTAAACGACCTCGGGAAGAAATAAAGGAAAACATTCCTGATGAGGAAAATCCAAGACGTAGCAAACGTCAAAGGACGACTACTTCCTTTGGACCAGAATTTTTAACATTTTTGTTGGAAAATGAGCCTCGAACGTTCAACGAAGCTACGTCTTCATCGGAAGCTCAATTTTGGAAAGAGGCAATCAATAGTGAGATAGAATCCATATTGAACAACCATACTTGGGAATTGGTTGATCTTCCTCCAGGGAATAAACCTTTAGGTTCCAAATGGATTTTCAAGCGGAAAATGAAAGCTGATGGCACTATTGAAAAATATAAGGCAAGACTAGTTGTTAAAGGGTTTAGACAACGAGAAGGTCTTGATTACTTTGATACATACTCGCCGGTAACGAGGATTACATCTATTCGGGTGTTAGTAGCATTAGCCGCCGTGTACGGTCTTGAAATCCATCAAATGGATGTGAAAACAGCCTTCTTAAATGGAGAGTTGGAGGAAGAAATTTACATGGAACAACCCGAAGGGTTTGTAGTTCCAGGGAAAGAGAAGAAGGTATGTAGACTTGTTAAGTCTCTTTATGGACTAAAACAAGCACCAAAACAGTGGCATGCAAAATTTGACCATACGATGCTGTCAAATGGATTCAAGATAAATGAATGTGATAAATGTGTCTACATTAAGAACACTCCGAACCACGTCGTCATTGTTTGTTTATACGTGGATGATATGTTAATAATGAGTAACAACATTGCTAACATAAATGCTACTAAGCGCATGCTTGCTAGTAAGTTTGATATGAAAGACTTAGGAGTTGCCGATTTAATTCTGGGAATTAAAATCCATAAGACACCTTAAGGTCTAGCATTGTCTCAATCTCATTATATTGAAAAAGTACTTGAAAAGTTCAAGTATTTGGACTTTAAAGTTGCAAAGACGCCAATTGATATGAACCTTGCTCTTGCAAAGAATAAAGGTGAAAGTCATTCTCAATTGGATTATGCCAGAGTGTTGGGAAGTTTGATGTATATTATGAACTGTACGCGACCTGATATTGCGTGTGCTATAAGTAAACTAAGTCGCTACACGAGTAATCCCGACCAAAATCATTGGCTGGCAATGAAACGAGTTTTGGGGTATTTGAAACATACTCAAAACTTTGTTTTGCATTATAACAGGTATCCTGCAGTTATTGAAGGATACAGTGATGCAAATTGGATCACCGGTTCAACTGAAACTAAATCCACAAGTGGATACGTTTTTACTATAGGTGGAGGAGCAGTGTCTTGGAAGTCATCCAAACAGACATGTATCGCCCGCTCTACAATGGAATCTGAGTTCATAGCTCTAGACAAAGCCGGTGAAGAAGCTGAATGGCTCCGGAATTTCTTAGAAGATATTCCATTTTGGCCCAAACCGTTGGCTCCTATATGCATACATTGCGATAGCCAAGCGGCAATAGGAAGAGCCGGGAACGTTATGTACAACGGAAAGTCTCGTCACATACGACGAAGACATAATACCGTTAGACAACTACTCTCTAGTGGAATTATCACAATTGACTATGTTAAGTCAAGAGATAATGTGTCGGATCCACTAACTAAAGGCCTAACTAGAGAAGTGGTTGAAAGATCATCGAGGGGAATGGGACTATGGCCGAGGACAAGTCATCGTGGCGGTAACTCTACCTAGAAGACATGAGATCCCAAGATCTAGGTTCAAAGAGATCAAACAAAGTCATTGATGACGGTTCAACATTGTCACAATAACTTTTTGGTCCATTCTCGTGATGAGACAATGTTCAGTACCAGGATAAAGCATTAAGGCTTTTTAATGGTTTCTAAGTTTGATACGGGGTATATCAAATAGTGTATCTACGGGATGACACATTTAGGAATCACCTATGTAAGTGTGAAGTGTAAGCCGCTTCAAGGAGAACTCTGTAAGGCCAGCTCTCTACGCACTTATGAACCAGGAAGTGTTCATGGCTGAAACGAACAAAACAATGAGAACCAAAAACGGTTAAAGGGTTAATTGTGTGACATGTGGTTGTCTAGGTATACACCAAAGCTCGACGGTTCAAAGATATCAAATCTACCGATTGACCGAGTATATCCGACATATGCTTACTACGGAAAGTTCAAAGAGAAATCTACTTATCCAGATGCAATTAATCCTTGCTTACGAATCACACAGTTTTTTTTTGTCATGCATGTTTTTCATCATATAGCCATTCCCCATTCATGTGGGGGATTGTTAAAGCTAGTTAATGATTAAAGCTAGCTAAGTTGGTGTGAATGAGAAATGGAGGGAAGAAGACAATAGAAGGAAAATGAAGTTTCAAAACAAAGTTCCTTTGAAAAGGAGCTTTGTACCACATTGGTGGTAGAAAGGGAAAGTTATGTGTTTATATTAGAAAGCACTTCTTCTAGCTCTTAAAGGGTTAAGAAGAGGGACTCCCCTCGCGCCGTCGTCGTCGCTCGGCTCGGCTTCGGCTTTGGATTTGGATTTGGATTTGGTCAAATGATCTGATTGATTGATAATCTTTTTGGACCAAATTTATTTAAAATTCAATCTTCATTTTCTGAAATTATTTTTAATTCCCGCGGGAAAAATATTAATTTGTTAACTGTAAACTTCCCAACGTTCTTATTTTTCAGAAAAAGGCATGGCCTTTCCCGAACAGGCACCAAGCCTTTCCGAACAGTCACAATTCGAGGCTATACAAACTGAGGCAATGCCTCATTTTCGAGGACTGAAAAAAAAAAATTATTCGTGCATTAAAAATTCTGCATTCTTTTCTGCAAACTGAAACATATCGAGTCATAGTGTGATTTCGTTCCCGAATTTGAGTTCGTCGAAGTCGTACGCGTTTGAGGTACCGCCACTCCTACGACAGGTATATCCGTTATATCCTGGGAGGAAATAATCCACAACCTCGGGTACAGTGAGGGGGTTAAATTCCTTAAGGACACACAGTGAATTCTGTGGTCTCGGATTTCTTCATTTCTGTGATTTTTTTTGTGTCTCTTCTTCTTACTGGTTTCCAGTTTCTCGTTGCTTTGAACACGGACAATCGATAACAATGCTTACATTCTTTCGGTCATTAACTTGATCACAGGACTTTGATCCCTTATTCTTTGCGATTCTCTTCCCACACATTTTTGTTCGTTGTTTCAATTGAAGATTTCTTGAGCTTCTACCCTTTTTTGTCTAAATTGAGTGAACTTTTATATAGATAGGTAAATGAATAAAAAGTCAAAGAAAAGGAAAGAAAGTCTACAACTGAAATTTGAGACTAGGGGTGTGCATTCGAATCGGTTTATCGATAAATCGAATCGATTATATATTATCGGAATCGAAAAAATCAAAACCTTATTGAAACGATAATGATACGCATATGTACAAATCGATAATCGATAAATAGTTATCGATAAGGATCAAAATCGAATCGATAAATCGAATGCACACCCCCTAGACTGTAGACACTTTTAAAATGAATAATTACCTATTTGTGTAGATTAATATAACATACAAAATGTATATATATTTCGCTACTATTTTGAAAATGTCTATACAATATCATTTTCCCTTACCATATTATTTCCTCTACCACATTTAAGAAATGATCATATTTAAAGATTATGGGAATGAAGTTCAAATTAATGAAAAATAGTCATGATGACGTATTTTGTCTTGTTTTGTTTTTTATACCGTTGGAGTGTTGGTGGCATACGTTTGATCCCTTACTTTAGTTTTGTTGCATGTGCTTGTTGATACAATTTTTATGTTATAGATGATGTTCTTCTTATTTTAGCTTCTTTTTGTTCATATAAGTTAGGCGCGTTTATAGAGATATACTTTATGTGGAATCCCGCAAAATTTCTTATTGGTGTAATCGATAACCAAATCGATAAGCCCCCAAAATCGATAAATCAAAATCGAAAAAATCGAAACCTTATTGAAACGATAACGATAAGCATATGTATAAATCGATAATCGATAAATAATTATCGATAAGGGTCAAAATCGAATCGATAAATTGAATGCACACCCCTTTGAGACGACGGTATTCTTAAAACCACTTGAAATGAGTGAATCTCACATTGAAATTAGATGAAAAAAACACTCATTACCACGTTACAAAATTATGAAGCACTCACATCTCACAACAAAATGGATAGAGTGAAAACTCAAAAAAGAGCTGTAATGTGAATTCTCAAGGATCAATAAATGAAACTATGATTGTTTTTACACGTCAAGTTCTTATCATCTTTGAAAATCATAATTGTTATAACTTGTTAGAGCTTCTTCCTTTTACATCTAAATAAATTCTTCCTATTTCTCATCTTCCTTTGTCCACTTTTAAGAAAGGAATAATGCCTTGTGTTAGAAGAGAAAGGACGACATGACTTCTCCTTTTTCTTAACTAATGTATTTTGGATGCATACTTATTGTGTGCTACAGCTTCAATCATAACTAGTACGAATTTGAATTCACAATTTCTTTATCGTGATTATTTGGTTGATGTTTTCTCTTTGAAAACTAACTGAAAAAAGAAGAAGATAAACAATGTATTGACATTCAAATTAGACTTTGATAAAACAAATTAATCGTCCAATTCTAAAAGTTTGCTTATGACATGAGAATTAACCAAGACTAAGGTATACATGGATCGAAATGGTTCGGTCTCTATTAAAATTAAATCAATTATATCGATTTGAATTGGTTCAATTTTACCGAATTTTTTAGTTACATGAATATTATTTCAATCTAACTATGTTAAATTTTTGACAAGAAAATATATATTTAGTAAAAATTAAAAAAAAAATGATTCATTAGAATATTCTTATGGGAGAATTTTCTTAGTAACATATGATAGTTATTTTTTATCGATTCACACTAAATTTTTCTTGATGTACACTTAAGAAAGTGATCATACAACCCATTATTTAAAGTTAATAAAAATGAAGTACTTCATATTTTATTGGATATTACATCCCACAAGAGAATCCCATATATACTTATAGACTTGTTTTAAAGAAAACTTTTTAGTCATAAAAGTATATATAAAAATTATAAATTTATATATTATTTTATTTTTTACTCAATATCGTATTTAATCAAACCAAATTTAATCAGTTTGCTTTGACTTTTCGATTTAATATGATTTTTCAGTTCGATTTATACACCTCTGACCAAGACTAAATAAAGAGACCAAGTATATTCTACCGAAGCGGGACTCAACAAACTCTTTCATCTTATAGTGCAATAAATTTTACATTTTTATTTTCTTTTAACTTATAATTTATGAATTTGAATAATAACAACAATCACTAATATTTATATTAAGATAAACTATTTATTTAATACTCTTTAAAATACAATTTTTTCTTAAGCATTAAATGAATTCGAAATATTTTATACAGTGGACTGCCTTATCTTCTCGATCAAACTAATGTGAACTAAATTCAAATGAGGAGGAACTCTTTATCTACGCACGTGGCGTCCATGCAGGTCGCGAGCACCGTTTCTATCCCAGGACGTATCGCAGCGGATTACAACCACTTATTATGTTTTGTTTTATTATTTGTCATTTTTAGCTTTTGTGTTCAACGTTAGTACAACAGAATAAATACACAAGGATTACCCAAAATAAATAAATTATGTTATGAAATAGAAGATTCTTACACTTCTATTTAAGGTGAATGTCTTTAATGTATCTAATTAGAGAGATTTTAGAGTTCTATTAGTGGTAGCTAAGTCTTCCTCTCCCCTATAAATAGAGGTGCCCCCTACCATTTTAAATCATCCCTTGAGACCCCTCTCAACTCAATAAGAAGAACTCTCTCTACTCTTCTCTCTATTGCTATTGTTCTTGTTCTATTGTTCTTGTCTTTTGCTTTAGTTTATAACACGTTATCAGCACGAGACTCTACCGTCTCAAGTATCATTCTCGAAAATCCAAGGTATTTCCCTCTTCCTAATTTAATTTTCGATTGTCTTAACTTTTACTTGTGTAGGGTTTTTCTTCAAAGAAAGAAAAAAAAAAAAAAAGGAGGAGGCAGAAAGAAACGAAAAGTTGAAAAGAAAAAGGAAAGAAAGAAAGGAAAGAAAGAAAGGAAAGGAAGAAAGGAAGAAAATATCGAAAATATATTTGGTATACCTTAAAGGTAAGTAATTTACTTTTTCTTTTCAAATTCTTGGAATTCTATAAATTTTATATACAAAGTTTGATTATAACTCTAATGGAGTTTGTGAGAAATTATAACCACACGAAGTGGTAAAATCTCTATGTCCTGCCATGATTAAATTCATGTATGATTGTGGACGTGACAAAGAATTCCGTCCAATTGAATTTGCTCCATTCCCTTTAGAGAATGTGGTAGCAGCTTGTGTAAAGCACATGATTTTGATCCATTCCCTGAAGTGAATGTGATAATTGTAATAGAGCCCGTAAGTATGAACACGCTCTTGATGTAATTGTGTCATATGAAAAGAAAGTTCGTTGCCCTCGAAATTTCGGGCAAGAACTATGGTGTTGGATGATGAAATCCACTTTGATGCTATGGGTCTCGAAGACGCCATTAAAAACAGAAATAGTGCATCCACCCAAAACTATACTAAGGCCTTGATTCTCTTGCGCCATCACCTTGATGAAGGTTTGAACCTATGCTAAGGCCTTGATTTTCTTGCGCCATTACCTTAAGGAAGGTTTGAAACTGTATGAAGGCCCTGATTTTCTTGCGCCATCACCTTGATGAAAGTTTGAAGATTGAATATCTCAACATCAAGGATTCACCCATCTTGTGGAAAGGCTTAAAGAAGATGACAACCTGAAGTTGGTCACTCTGCCACAAGCACGATACGATAAGAATCCAAAAGCAAATAGTTTATAAACTATATATTATCGTTGCGGTGAAAACGGGCACTGGTCTAAGTCTTGCCGTATACCATAAAATTTGGTTGACCTTTATTAAGCATCTCGAAAGAGTAAACGCCCCATAACGAATTTTGTCTCTGACGACAACTTGAATATGGCAGACTTCTTTAAGCAACCCGATGGGAAGATAGACCACCTAATCGATGATGGATCGGTGATGAAAGAAGATGGAGCTGTTTGATTTATTTGTATTAGTTAATGAATAAACTAATAGTCATTAGTATTAGCTCGTATTAGCTAGTTCATGATATGATATTTGTATTAGTTCTCAATATGCTCAAATATCAATAAAACTTTTATTTTCCAGTGGGGGTAATCGACTAGCCTGAAAAACTAGTCGATTATCAACTATTTTCGCATTAAAGTTGAAAAACAATTGATCAACAATCGATTGTCGTTGACTAACAATCGATTGTCTTAAAACAGTGAGGTCTGGAAATTTTCAAAAATCATCCACAATCGATTGTCTTTGTCTAACAATCGATTGTCTTGAAACAGTGAGGTCTGGAATTTTTCAAAAATAACCAACAATCGATTGTCTATATCTAACAATCGATTGTCGTTAGGCAGTGTAATCTGGAATTTTTCAAAAATCACCCACAATCGATTGTCTATATCTAACAATCGATTGTCGTTAGGCAGTGTAATCTGGAATTTTTCAAAAATCATCCACAATCGATTGTCTATGTGTAACAATCGATTGTCTATGTTCCAACAATCGATTGTGTGTGTTTAATAATCGATTGTCTCATGAAAAACGCTGAAACTTTCAAACTGCAAAGTAATTGATTATGGATAACATATCTGATTTTGTTAGCCAACTGTTAGTAGCAGATTTTGAAAATATTATGTGACACAAAAGAATTGAACTTGTTTATTCTTATGTTCGTGTATTTCTTTTGTATGTTAAACTATGGGATAGCAAATATAGATATCTCACAAAGCGAACTTGGACCAACGTCCAATTGTAAAAGTATTTGCCTAGTTGATTCATGTACTACACATACAATACTCAAAGAAAAGAAGAGTAATTGTGTAAGGCAAACATTACTACAATCTATGGAAGTAGTAAATTGATTGAAGGCTCCGGAAGAGCAATTGTAACTCTGCCCAAAGGCATGACGTTAATCATAGAGAATGCAATGTTCTCCTCCAAGTCTAAGAAGGACTTGTGGAGTTTTAATGATATCAATCAAAGTGTTCTCCTCCAAGTCTAAAAGGAACTTGTTGAGTTTTAAAGATATCATTCAAAATGGATATCATATTGAGACAATAGATGAGAATAATCTTGAATTCTTCATGAAAACGAGGCTGCCCATTTCGGTTTGGGTTCACGCCATTTTGAATGCAACAATGATAGTTTGTCGGCTGCCCGCTTCGACTTGGGTTCACGCCATTTTGCATGCAACAATACTAGTTTGTCGGCTGCCCACTTCGGTTTGGGGTCATGCCATTTTGCATGAAGCAATGCTAGTTCGTCGGCTGCCCACTTTGTTTTGGGGTCACGCCATGTTGCATGCAGCAATGCTAGTTCGTCTCTGACTGACGAATTGACACAAATATTCCCCATTGCAATTGGTTTTGGGTCATGAACCCAATATATCCCATTTAAGAAGCTTTGGATGCGCAGTATATGTGCCTGTAGCACCGCCATCCCGCACCAAAATGGGTTTGCAAAGGAGGTTAGGAATATATGTTGAGTTTGACGCGTCCTCCATTATTCGCTACCTCGAAACATTGACAGGAGATTTGTTCACTGCACTATTTGCAGACTGTCAATTGGATGAGACACTTTTCCCAAAATTAGGGGGAGAAGTTGGTGAAACCAAACGGGAAATTTTGTGGAAAAATGCATCATTATCTCATCTTGATCCACATACCTCTATTTGAAAGAAAGAGGCACAAAAGATTATCCATTTGCAAAGAATAGCAAATCAAATGCCTGAAGCATTTATAGATTTGAAAAGGATAACAAAATCACATATCCTCGAAGTGAATGTGATTCACAAATACATATTCAATGTTGGAAGAATATGAACATGAAATTGGTATTGAATATACCACACTCACTCCTAGAAGGAGGCTTGAGATGATACCACCCTCACCCCTAGAAGGAGGTTTGAGATGATATATGGCATGAATGATCGTTGGTCGCGTACCTATTGTACGCCAAAGTATTTTGGAAATATGACCATTAAAGGACAACGATAATGCAAGAAACATATCTTGCATATAAGTTTGACATGACCATAATGGTATAACTTTCTCTTTAAGAAAGATATTCACCACACGGATGTTGATGAACCTGTGGTAGTACAAAATTAATTGAGAGCTCTCGAAGAGCCAATTATTACTATGTTGGAGAAACACAATTGAGTATTGTGCTGTAGTAAGTCTCAAAGAAACTTATCCAGTTTCCAAAAGTACACGCGAAGGCGATTGATGATATTGAGACTATAAATAAAGGAAGGCTTTGATTCTCCTATTACTACAACTTGTAGCGGGGTAATTTGTATATGAAAAGCTACCCGCTTTGTTCTCCAGTTTGTACTACACAAAAGAAAGAATGCCACAATAAAGTGGATATCTATTGGTATAAAACCCATGTCATAATAAACCCGAAGTTTATTGATAAGTGCACATGTCATGGTGTAAATTTGAAGTTTACCAATATTGATAATTTATTCAGTTGACATTCGTGTTAGCCATCTCATTTGAAGAATGATGTGCAAATTCACATAGGTGAATATCAAAGAACTAGAAGTTCTTGTTCTCAGTAATGAACTGACCAACTAAAGAGTTCGGGTTGAAGCCCCTTGATTCTGGAAATATCAAAGGTGAATATGGGCTCATTCACCTGCCATGTATACCACATATGATGCATCTATGATATGGTTACATGCGCCATTGTTATTAACCCGCAGCCTGGCAGTGCTTGCGAGGTAAATCGCTCAGTAATCTAACTTCGAGCATAGTTTCCAGATTCTCTACTCAAGACAGTTCATCTTGATAAGTTGGTTTATATCAAAGTTGGTTTAGCAAGATAATTATTGAGTGCTTCCACTTAATAGCTAAACTGTTCCTTATGAGAACAAAGTTATATATATCAGTTTGATATAAATTGTATACGAGAGTATATTCTCCCCTCACAAGTGGTTCAAGGTCAGGAACCAAATAATTTCATCTTATTACTAAGGTGCTGTGTATATTGACATAATGCACAAAGATGATTTTCCAAAGTTGAGGAAACATGTTAGCTTTACTAACATGAGGGGGAGACATGATAAACATTTGAGAAAGTGTTACATGGGATGAATTTTCATTTGTATATGTATATCCCCGAATATCATGATATGAACCTGTAGTTCATAAAAGGGAAATGCAATTGCAACATATTGCAAAACATGCTATACGCATTTGCTGACTCAAAGAAAGCAACTAAATGGAAGAGATACAATTCAAGAAGAATTGATTCCATATGAAAGACATGTAGTTTTGAACCTATAGTTCAAATGCTTGAAAGATAAAAGTCAAAGGTATGTATAGTCAGTTTTCGATATCTTATTTGTTTAGTATCACTAATGAAAGATTGATATGCAGCTAAAGTCTATTATGCGACTTCTATGACTTAACTTGAAAGATTTAAGTTGCCTGAAGCATATGCAATTCTTGGTCCTGAAGTACCGCATCCTAAGTACAATTTGTGTACATATGAATCTTGCCATAACTATAAGCATGATGGATTTGAGAATGCATCTATGGAGATATTGAAGAGTTATTCCACGACATTATATGAAAATGTTCATATGTATCAAGAATGATGATTTCAAGATGATGCACAAGATTGGAATGCAAATGCTCAAGGATATAAATTGATGTACTCATTAGGGGGAGTCAATGCGCGTTGCACTCTTTTTCCCTTACAAGGTTTTGTCCCACTGGGTTTTCCTTGCAAGGTTTTTAACGAGGCAACCAATAGGCGCATATTCAAACATGTGTACTCTTTTTCCTTACTTTAATTTTTCCCATTGGGTTTTGGTTTTAAGGTTTTATGAGGCACATCATTGAATAGACATTCAAGGGGGAGTGTTATGAAATAGAAGATTCTTACACTTCTATTTAAGGTGAATGTCTTTAATGTATCTAATTAGAGAGATTTTAGAGTTCTATTAGTGGTAGCTAAGTCTTCCTCTCCCCTATAAATAGAGGTGCCCCCTACCATTGTAAATCATCCCTTGAGACCCCTCTCAACTCAATAAGAAGAACTCTCTCTACTCTTCTCTCTATTGCTATTGTTCTTGTTCTATTGTTCTTGTCTTTTGCTTTAGTTTATAACACGTTATCAGCACGAGTCTCTAACCAATTGAAATTTTCGATTGTCTTAACTTTTGTTTGTGTAGGGTTTTGCTTCAAAGAAGGAAAAGAAAAAAAAAAAGGGACAAACGAAAAAAAAAAGAAAAGAAACAGAAAGCAAGACACTGGAAGGCAAGAAGAAAAAAAGAACGAAAAAGTTGAAAAGAAAAAGGAAAGAAAGAAAGGGAAGGAAGAAAGAAAGAATCACATAGGTGAATATTAAATGAATTCGAAATATTTTATACAGTGGACTGTCTTATCTTCTCGATCAAACTAATGTGAACTAAATTCAAATGAGGAGGAACTCTTTATCTACGCACGTGGCGTCCATGCAGGTCGCGAGCACCGTTTCTATCCCAGGACGTATCGCAGCGGATTACAACCACTTATTATGTTTTGTTTTATTATTTGTCATTTTTAGCTTTTGTGTTCAACGTTAGTACAACAGAATAAATACACAAGGATTACCCAAAATAAATAAATTACTAATTATAAGAGATTTTTCCCTCTTATTTCTATCGCTATAACTCTTTTCAAATGCCACCCCCCTTATACCCCGCACTCCTAGTAGTCCTAGTCCTACACTCCACATCCACAGGATTCTCATATGTACATATACACACACTTCTTCTTTCTCTTTATCTGTGCTGTAATGCAACAGCTGCTGCTTAATAGCTATGGTGGATACAAAAGATTTTCTCAATCTTGAACCTTCTCTCTCTAACCCATTTGGGAAATTCTCTGACATTGATGATTTTTGTGCTCAAAATGTTGTCTACATTGACAAGAAGCTACTCATCGATCTACACCAGCTTTCTATTGGTCCTTTGCTCAGTGAAGGTCCCTATTCACTCGTTTATGAAGGATTGTGAGTTTCCTTGGAATTGTTTTCTATTTCTTCATAGCCCCATTTTCCTTTTTCTTGGTTTACGTTTCTTGGAATTAATTGCATTTCTGTTAAAGATTGCATTTTGGAGTTTTCTTGATTTCTGGGGTGTCGGTCTGTCATTTTGTTCGGTGGAGTGGAAACCCCTTCTTCCGTTTTAGAGACTAAAAATTTGCGTCATTGTTTGTTATTTGTTATTACAAAGAACAAAAATTCATATAGACCCGTGTAGTTCTGGTCATTGCGTGGCACTGGGAGGTGGCTTTGGTACAATTTATCTAAGAATTCACTTACTATCAGAATAAGGAGAGATATTTCTATCTTTGCGATAAGAAAATTTTACTTTTGCTTTGCGGTGTTCAAAGTTCAAACTGATGGGAACCTTGGCGTAACTGGTAAAGTTGTTGCCATGTGACCAACAGGTAGCGTGTTCGAGCCGTAAAAATAGCCTCTTGGAGAAATGTGGAGAAATGTGGAGAAATGCAAGGTAAACTGCGTACAAATAGACCCTTATAGTCCGGCCTTTTCTCGAACCCCACATATAAGGCGAGTTTAGTGCACCGAGCTGCCTTTTCTTTTATGGTGTTCAAATTACCAGCATTTTACGTTTAAATCAAAATTGGAATGTATGCAATCAGAAAGAATTGCCTAGTAATTGTGGAAGTGATTGAGTTCATTACAACAACACTACCCAGTAATGTCCCACAAAGTGGGGTCTGGGGAGGGTAATATGTAGACGAGCCTTACCCCTACCCGAAAGGGCAGAGAGGTTGTTTCCAGTCGACCCTCGGCTCAGTGAAGGAGCGGAAAAACAAAAATAAAAACAAAAAAAGAAGTGCATTAGTAAGTCCAGCAGAAATAGCATAAATAACTATCTAAACATAAGAATTATAAATAAATAGCATGCAATAACATCATACAATAACTACCATAAGGGAGACACAATCCAAAACACATAACATCTATGGATAGCCCTGTCAAGTCTCACCCAACCCCGGGTGAGTAGTACGAAAAACTCTAGGGGCCCCTATCCTACAACCCTGATACTAGACCTCCAGACTTTCCTTTCAAGGGTCATGTCCTCGGAAACCTGCATACTAGCCATGTCATGCCTAATCACCTCTCCCCAATTCCTCTTAGGCCTCCCTCTGCCTCGCCGAACGCCGACGAACGTCAGCCATTCACAACTCCTCACCGGGGCATCAGGACTTCTACTCCGCACATGCCCGAACCACCTCAGCCTCACTTCTCGCATCTTCTCATCCACCGGGGCCACCCCCACCTTCTATCGAATAACTTCATTCTTAATCTTATCTAACCTGGTGAGCCGCACATCCACCTGAGCATCCTCATCTCCGCAACCTTCATCTCTGAACATGAGAGTTCTTCACTGGCCAGCACTCTGCCCCATACAACATTGCAGGTCTAACCACAGCTCTATAAAATTTCCCCTTGAGTTTCTGTGGAACTTTCTTGCCACACAGGACTCCTGATGCAAGCCTCCACTTTGACCACCCCGCTCCTATACGATGAGTGACGTCCCCGTCAATCTCTCCATCCCCCTGAATCACCGACCCAAGATATCTGACACTGTCCCTCTTGGCGATGACCTGAGATCCAATCATCACGTCCCTGCCTACTTCGCTCGGTTCGGCGCTAAAATTGCACTCCAGGTATTCTGTCTTAGATCTGCTTATTTTGAAACCCTTAGACTCGAGAGTCTGTCTCCATACCTCTAACCTCCCCTCGTCTCGTCTATCAAGACTATATCATCAGCAAATAGCATACACCAAGACACATTCCCTTGAATATGTCGGGTTAGAGCATCCATCACCAAGGCAAACAAGAGAGGGCTAAGCGCCGATCCTTGATGAAGCCCCATAACTACTGGAAAATGGTCTGAGTCGCCACCCACCGTCCTAACCCTAGTCTTAGCTCCATCGTACATGTCCTTGATTACTCTGATGTAGGCTTCCGGCACACTCTTCGCCTCCAAGCACCTCCATAGCACCTCCCTTGGGACCTTGTCATACGCCTTCTCCAAGTCGATAAACACCATGTGCAGGTCCTTCTTGACAAGGTGGATAGATTCTGTAGTGGAGCGACCCGGCATGAAACCGAACTGGTTCACAGATATAGATGTCATCTCCCTCACCCTCGCCTCGATCACCTGCTCCCAGACCTTCATGGTGTGATCTTATTAATTTGATACCTCATATATAATATTGACTCTAGTTATATAATAATATGTGAAAGATAAAATTGTTGAAAACGGCAACAGAAGCAGAAGCATCCCTTCTTTCAAAGAGAGGAGCATCTGTCAATCACATTTCTTTTGATAGGCAAAGGTGAATTCAAAGTTAAGAAGCTGGAATTCTGAAGAAAGAGAAACGGAAAGCACTTTATCTAGATTAAGCTTACTCACTTCCAAAGTTCCAACTGTGCATCAACTAGGTTGTCGGTGGTCAAAAGCAGAAAATAGGTTTAGCTAACCTCACATTTCTTGGATCTTTTTGTAGTCCTATGTTTTAGTATTTTTCAGTTAGAAAAGTTATAACGAGCTTATGGTTCCTGAGGCTCCGCTAAAACATTCAATGTGACTCAATTGAAGACAAGGAAGGAGCAAAAATTCTACTTAATTTATGTACAAATCTGTGTTCAGCACGTGTTTACGATTTGCTGACCTGCTATCACTTCTAAACTACCGAAGATGGTCTGACCAATTCATTTGGCATTGAGTTCAGTTCTAAATCTTATCCTTTTTTCCTTAATGGTCCTAGTCTGTAGTTAGGAGGCCAGAGGGAGTGAGCTTTGTTGAGATATAGTTTCTGTGTTGCCTTATTGACTAAAAGGACTAACTTTTGTCTAAGTGAGGATTCAGGGAATAAGTCCAACGCTCTTATTGAGCTTAGACGTTAATTGAATTTTCAACCTATATCTGACATAGTCCATTTAAGGACATTGTAGGGAACAAGAGCAAGGGTTTTTGAGGTATTAGAAGTAGGAGGTAAGCAATAAATTGGTGAAGCAATGCTAGTTGCTTCGTATTGCAATACTATCAATTTTGGAGAGGGTTGAAAAATTAGAAAATTAAAACAACAAAGTGCATTCTCTTTGCAATGAAGTAGTGAACATATTTTGTTTGCATAATAAGGTGGAAATTGTATGTTAGAAAACATTTTCCCCTTCCCTTGCTAGCGGAAGATGGGTCTCTTTCTCTACCTTACATGTCATTCAGGAGCAAAATAGTGAAAAAGATGATTTTTTTTCCTGGAACTTTGATCTTTTTATTAACTCATCTTTCTATCCTTGTGTGAGGTAGATACACTAACAACTATGGTTAGGAGTAAGATTATAAACGTAAAGAAATTAAATGCATTCGAGTAAATTTTCCATAGTGTGGATATCTCGCTGGTAATAAGATTTCTTAATGCCAACTTTATTCCTCACTCACATTTAGTAATTTTAATACCAATGGTTAAAGAATTTATAAGATTGCTTTCAGATTTTTCTTAAATACACTTGTTAGAATAGCAAATGGTTTCACATCCTATTTATAACATTGCCACTTATGATGAAGTTATATAAGGGCGCATTTGGACCTAGAGATTTGGCCCAATATATTTCACATCTATTATCCCGAATCTTTTGCATCCATTTAAAATACAAACCCCCTTATGGTTTATATGAGTTTTTGTGACTTCATTTCAATTGAAACTAGAGAATGTGTAGTTTCGGAGTATATAGACTTGAGTTCCACTTCAATTCTAAGAGCCTGTTTGGATTAGCTTAAAGAAAGTGGCTTTTAAGCATAAGTGCTTAAAAACACTTTTTAGGTGCTGGAGCTTGTTTTTAATATAAGCAGTTACGTGTTTGGATAAAAGTGCTGAAGATGAAAAAAAGTTGTTGAACTGTTTGGTAAACAAGTGCTGGTAAGCACTTTTTTATGTTAAAATGACTAAAATATCCTTAAAGTTATTAACATTATAATGAAAATGATTAATATAATATTTTATTCTAAGTTGACGCATATACAAATAATTTATAATTTAATTCATTTTCATTTTAAACTGATTGCCTAAAATATAAATTATTCATTTAAATAACATACAATAGTTAATTATTTGTCAAAAAAGTGGTTTTTCTGTTCATAGCTTCTAATTCTGTGGTAACATATCAACTCATCGATCGATTTGATTTAGAATATATTTACACCAATTAAAAAAAGGAAGGATTCAACGACCAAAAAAATTAAATGTTATGGAACTAAAAAAGAAGCTAAAAGAATAATATTTACAAAATATTGGAATGTATCAAACATTGATTTAAAAAACTACTCTTTGCTTCACGCTAAGAACTTCACGAAATTGACAAAAATTTTGAGAATGACAGCAGCAAGCGCTAGATTAAAAATGGCGATTAGAACTAACACAGGGATTTAATTTGTAAGGGGAGGGGAGTTTTGGGGTTTAGAAAAAGTGAAAGGGATAGTAGGGTAAATTACTTGGTCAAACATAAGAAACTTTTGAGCCAAAAAGTAATAAGTTGGCAACCCCAACTTATTGCTTTTAGTTTGTTTTGAATATTTCAGCTTAAAAGTATTTTGCTCAAAAGCAATTTTATGGTCTATCCAAACACTCAAATAAGACCAAAAGTGCTTTTAAGCTGGTTTGACTTTGACCAGCTTTTAAGCCAAGCCAAACACCCTCTTAATGTCTTCATTGGCGTGTCCCGAACTGTATTTCAACCGTTATCTGTAGTTTCACCTTGCCTAACCATTGAAACTTAGTTTCCTGCTCCCTTCATTTGTGCATTGATACGAACGTGAAGATAACCAGATTTATGTTGTCATAGATGTGTGTAGAATAATATCGCATAGTTGGTCGAGTCATTATTGATAATAACTGGTTTGTCCCATCTCAGAAGAATTTAATTCTGAGAGGATCCGCTGTAGTTCTGTATGTTATATACCCAAAACATTTGTCTAAGATCTTCTAAATTAACCATTACCTCTCATTCACGTTAGTTAACACAACTTTCTGGTTATTATCATTTGCACTCCCAAAACGTGATCCTGCGTTTCAGTTCTTTTTATTCAGACACCTATGGTAATACTTGTTCCAGATATAAATCCATGCCTGTTGCAATAAAAGTAATACAGCCAGACAGATCGGCAAATGTGAGTCCCGAGCGGAAAGAAAAATTTCAGAGGGAGGTCCTTTTGCTATCTAAAGTGAAGCATGGCAACATTGTGAAGGTATGTGGTGTTCAATAAAAATAGTGCTACTGGTTAAATTTCATTCACTTTGTCCACCTTGCTTTTGCTTCCATCACTTTACAACTTAATAGACCCAAAATAAGGCAATGATTGGTGGCTTAAAGTCCATATCGAAAGAGAATAAAAGCTATAGCTATGGGGACTATGTATTCATACTTTGGTAATAACATCAGATGTTTGGTGCTACCCTGTAAATTTTTTATATAAGAGGTCCTGCTATATTTCTTAGGAGTACTATATTTACACATTAAAAGAAAAGAAGTCCGGTCTCTCATGTCACATTATTGTTCTGAGACTGCCTTAAAAACATCCTTCTGTATGTTGATTGATTCTCCTTTTATTGGTTGCTAATATGTCCAGTAAATTGTTGAAACAGTTTATTGGTGCATCCATGGAACCAGCATTGATGTTAGTTACAGAGCTAATGACCGGTGGCACCCTTCAGAAGTACTTATGGAGTATCCGACCAAATTGTCCAGATCTGAAACTTTCTCTAAGTTTTGCGTTGGGAATCTCTCGAGCAATGGAGTATTTGCATGCAATTGGCATTATTCACCGCGATTTGAAGCCAAGTAATTCTCTGCCTATCTCGTTGTTCGCTATTGCAATTTCAAGTTTTAGGTTTAGGTGGCTACAGAGTGGGCATTGTTATCACACACTGATTACTACTTTCTTTAGTTGCGTGACTTTTAAATTTTTTTATGAGTTTGTATGAACATAAGAAAACAACTCCATTTCAAAGACAGACCTGCTGGAATAGTCTATATGAATCCTTATATCCATTTTGCTCCGTTTGGGAGGTTTTCATTCAACTACTTGATAATTTGTTTTCCATGACAACTTAGGGATTCTTAGAAACTAGGAATTCTCTATTTCTCGCACCCATCTCAACGTCATGTCAAATACGGACTTATTGCAGGTGTTCCTACAACGATTAACCTTAATTCCGAATAGTTGGTATCATCTATACAAATATTTTACTTCTATCGTTTTCTATCCTTCGCCAAGTCCGAATGGGTTCCAAAAAATTCTAGGTGTTATCAGACAACTTTCTTTGTTGATATTTGGTCTATCTCGTCCTCTTTTGAGAGCTCTAATCATCATGGTTTTCACATTACGGGTTAGTATATTTTGAGGTCTACATAGAACATGACCAAAACCGTCTCGCGCGGCATTCTCTTTTTTCATCTATACATGCTACTTGCACCTTCTGGGGAATGTGATATATTTAATCTTGTATGACTGTACATCCTTCCTAACATCCGCATTTGTATGGCACTCATTTTTGTGAAATGGCTTAATATTCACTCCAATGCAGCGTTATTGATCTTTTAACTATTCAATGGGCTTGCTTTCTATTTTGTAGGTCATATCATCTAACACTCTTGTAGCGCTTCTCCATATTAACCATGCTATTTTGATTCTATGTAATGTTTTCATCTGTTATACCGTTTTATTGAAATGTTAAGCCTAAAAATATGAGTTGTCTGCATTAGACATCACAGTCATATCTAATCTCATCTCAAATTTATTCTTTATATGCTAGCTAAACATACGGTCGATTCTCGATATATTCTGTTTTATTTCTACTTATCTTTAAATTATTACGGCCTTGATTGCTTCTCCATAGTTCAAACTTTTGGTTGACACCATCACTAGTTTCATCAGTTAACACAGTATTGTCTACAAATAACATGCACCAAGCCACACCCTATCTTGTATATTTTTAGTTGACTCATAATTATGGTAAATAAATATGGCCTAAAGGTAGATCCCTGGTGTAAACCTACTGAAACTTCTTAGTATCTCTTCTCCCTATTCTCACACTTGTGAATGGCATTTTTCATACATATCCAGTATGGTATTTATATATGTTATAGGAGCTCCTTTTTTCTCCCGTATACACCAAAGAACTTCTCTTGGCACTCTATCATACATTTCTCTTGGTCAAATAATATCATGTGAGGATCTTCCTTCCACCGCAATAAATATCCACAAGCTTTCTAGTGAAAGTATAGCCTTTATCTTAGATCTATCTGGCACAAATCCAATTGCTTTCCAGTCACTTTGTAATGGACCTAAATTGATGGAGTATTATTCTTTCCCAAGATATCATTGTATGTATCATAAGTTCAATACCGTAATAGTTTGACTGCCTTTATTGTCAGATTCACGATTAGACATACGCACCATCGAATAATGAAATATAGAAAATTCTATTGCAAGTACATAATGAAAATATTAGAGCTCCCATTAGTTCGCTAATTGTCTTACTCACAGTAAAACTGTAAAAGTCCCTGTATGTATCTGTTCGGCTCCTTCTCCATAAAAAATTTCAGCGGCCAAGCTATCTTCCATGGCACACAGGAATTGGCTGCCTTGTTTGATATCTTTTAATCAAAATTTTCAACTTCATTCTGATTTAGTATTGCTGGGCAAAGTGATGAGACATAATAGAGAAGTGCTTATGTGGCAGTCGTAAGAAAGAGTGGATAGGAGGAGCGAAGAAAGCATAATTTCTGGAAAGGAATATCAGGCTATAAAAAGGTTGAACTGGAATTTTGATTGTTCGATTCTGTTATTCATTGCCATTTACGACATTGGCAGGTAACTTACTCCTCACAGAAGACCAGGCAAAAGTTAAACTAGCTGACTTTGGGTTAGCACGGGAGGAGGCAGATTCTGAAATGACAACAGAAGCTGGTACATACCGTTGGATGGCTCCGGAGGTATTACATTGGATGAAAACGTTTACACCCTGCTTAATAATAGTATATGCCTTACCCTTTACAAATGCCAGATGTTCAGTGTTGATCCAATCAAGATTGGAGTGAAGAAATACTACAATCATAAAGTGGATGTCTACAGCTTCTCAATGGTTCTGTGGGAGCTTCTCACCAACAGCACTCCGTTTAAGGGACGAAGCAACATTATGGTGGCATATGCTACGGCTACGGTATGTGTTGTCTATTGATAATAGTTTACTCGTCTAACAACTTTTCAGTGATTGGTAAATATGATTCTCATTTCCTTCAATAAATTCCAGAAATTGCGTCCTAGTATGGACAACATTCCGAGGGAGATAGAACCCCTTCTTAGCTCTTGCTGGGCAGAGGATCCAGCAGACCGACCAGAATTTGAACAAATATCAGATTTCATCGCAAACATTCTTCGCGATATGTGCACCTCAGAGACAACTTCTCCGAATTTTTTTGAGATGGAGAAGCCGACTAGTAAAGAGTTGCCCAATTCTCCTGGCACAAATTATTTGATGGACAGGGATGCAGAAACTAGCAAGAAAAAAACAAGGAGTTCATGTTGTTGCTTCATGACTGCCTATGAGGACTTCTCTGATAGGTAGAGAGACTTTTTCTTAGGATATATGGTAGGTGTAAATAATTGACTTCCCATCATTTTTCGCCAGTTTTATGATTTATAGAACAGACTTCAAAAACTCACATTGTTCTCCAGATACACCATCATTGTAGACATTGTACAGAAAGCAAATAGAATTTTTAGAATAGAACAGAAATATGAAAGGAGCATGCCTCAGGTCAAAGTTCACCAATCCACCATCTTTTGGTACAGATTTCCTTTGCATTTCTGCAATTCTATAAACCAGATATAGAGCCCGTTTGGATGGGTTTGTTTTAAGTGGCTTTTAAGTCAAAATAGCTTTTAAGCCATAAGTTAGGAATTCTAACTTTTGGCTTTTGGCTTGTTGTTGTCATTTTAGCTTAAAAATAAGTGCTTAAAAGTACTTTTTTATTTTATCCAAACACTATAAAATAGCTTATGCTTAAAAACACTTAAAAACAAGCCGATCCAAAAGAGCTCATAGACATGTGTCAAGCAGGGGCGAAGCTATACCTTCCAATAGCCGACTCAGGAAGCTTCTGGGGTATCTCTGTGAGAGAGAGGGGAAGAAGACGAAAGCAGAGAATAGACGACACCGATCAAGAATGAAGCTCAAATTGTATTGAATATGTACATTAACATATATATACACACGCAAAAAAACTAACTGAAGGACTGTACACCTTGACCACTAACTGTTGCCTGTTGTATCTCAACTAACTAACCAACTAACTCTACCTTTAATTAACATACAAAAAATGAATACAAAATGAATAAATACAATCTCAATACCCCACAAGTTGGAGGTGGCGAAAGCACAACCAACTTGCTCAAAATAATAGAGTGCTTGATACCTGTGAGTGCCTTGTAAGAATTTTTGCAAGCTAGACGTGGTGGAAATGTAATGCAAGGAGCCAAACCTTCCTGATGCTGCTTACGAACAAAGTAGCAATCTACTTTCCTGTGTTTGGTTCGTTCATGAAACACTGGGTTCCTTACTATGTAAAACTGACTCACTATCACAAAACACTCTAATAGGAGCAGGAGAGGGGACACTCAGTTCATCAAGTAATGTTTCAACCAAACTAACTCCCCAACGACTTTTTTCAAAGATCTGTATTCAGCTTCTGCTGAAGATAATGAAACTGTCTCATGCTTCTTGGATTTTCAGCTGATAGGAGTAATACAAGATAGCCACTGACAGACATACCTTGAGTCTGGACAAGCTGTCAGATCAGAATTACAATAGGCTTGATGCACCAGTTTGGATCATTAGGCATAAATACACGTAGAGTTAAATCACCTTTGAGATATCTCAACAAATGAAAAGCAGCCTTCAAATGGGGTTCCGTAGAGTCCTGCATAAACTGGCTGAGGTGTTGAATACTGAAAGCAATGTCCAGCCTTGTGTTCATGAGATAGTTCAACTTTCCAACTAGTTTTCTATAGTATGTAGGGTCTATTAAAGGCATCCCCTTTTTTGCTCTTAGTTTTACATTGGTATCAAGGGGTGAAGTAAGAGCACTACACTCCAGGCAGTCATACTCCTTTAGTAAGTCAAGAACAAACTTCCTTTGTGAGATAATAACACCATCTGCGTTGTACAAAACCTCTAAGTCTAAGAAATAGTGTAACTTTTCCAGGTCCTTGATCTTGAATTTATTGTGTAGGAAGGTCTTCAGCTGGTCCATTTCTAATTGGTCTGTCACTATAAGTAAAACACTATCAACATAAATTGCTACGTATACAACTAAGTCCCCCTTTCTCTTGGAAAACAATGAGTGGTCATTCATAGAATGTTCATATCCCCTTAAACACAATGCCTCAATTAATTTTTCATACCATTGTCTGCTTGGTTGTTTGAAACCATACAGAGATTTATTCAATTTGCAGACCAAACCTTGATGTTCACCATAATTCCTGGCGGGACTTCTATGTAGACCTCTCCATGCAAGTCACCATGAAGGAATGCATTGTTTACATCCAATTTGAAGATGTTCCACACACTCTTTACTGCAACTGCAGTAATTGTCCTAACTGTAGTCATTTTCACCACTGAGCTTTTTTTTTTGTGTAGTTCACTTCTACTTGTTGTATGTTGCCTTTCACTACTAACCTGGCTTTGAACCTTTCAATAGTTCCAACTGCTTTGTGCTTCACTTTATAGACCCAACTACATCCTATTGCCTTCTTTCTGGGAGGCAGAGGTACCAGGTCCCATGTATTATTGGCATAAAGGGCTTCAAATTCTTGAACCCTAGCTGCTTGCCAAGCAAGGTTGACAACAGCTTCCTCAATTGAAGATGGTTCACTATCATTGCAGATGCTACTTACCAAAGATTGACTGTCATGAACCAAGGTATCAACATGAATATGATGATGTTTAGAGAACAAGGCATTCAGGGAGAAATCAGTATGGTTATGTATGTTTGTATGTTCATGAGGAGTTGGTTTAGGCACAGAGTGTAATCTTTTAAGTATACAAGTATCTTGTGTTCTCGTAGTGGCCTCATAGTATCTTTTGGAGATGACAATGTATTAGTGTCAGTCATGGGACTAATAGGAAGTGGATGAAGAGTTGAAGGGAAAAAAGAAGATTCAGAACTAATATTGAAAAGAAAAATAAACTCATGAACATGACATCCATAGAAATGTGAATTTTCTTGGTGGCTAAATTCAGCACTTTGTAGTCTTTTGTGCGAAAAGGATAGCCTATAAAAATATGTGATGTTGTCCTTGGTTCAAAATTGTCTATATGGACTTCTAGTATTGTTGGAAAGCATAAGCATCCAAAAATTTCGTAACTGAGAGTAATCTGGCCTTTTATTGTATAAGACTTCAAAAGGAGATTTGTTTTTTGAGATACGTGGTAGGTAATCTATTTGTAATGTAAGTGGTTGTCAGTATTCATCCCCCTCCCCCAGTACTTCAAAGGCAACTTAGACTAAAACAATAATGCTCTAGCTGTTTCAAGGAGGTATTTGTGCTTTCTTTCCACCATTCTATTTTGTTGTGGTGTATAGGGAAAGTCTTTTGATGAACAATCCCTTTTGATTGAAAAATAAGGTAACTTCAGTATTAGTAAACTCCAGTCCATTATCATATCTTAAGGACTTAATATTGCTCAATATTGGTTTTCAAATAAGGAAACAAAAGCTTTGATAGTCTGGAGGGCATTGCTTTTACATGTCAACAAGTGAGTCCAAGTGGATATGCTACTTCATTAGTATTTATCCTGTGTACATTCATGGTAAGGATCCCACAAATCCACATGCAAGAGTTCAAAAAGTTTGTTTGAAGTACTGATTCTTTGAGGAAAGGGGAGCCTAGCTTGTCTAGCCATATGGAAAATTGAACAAATAAAGGGTTGCTTAAGGGAGAAAGAAGTTGGTATAGAGGACATTCCCCTTATTTTTACAAAAGGCACATGCCCTAGCCTATTATGCCATAGAAGATTAACATCATTGACTGAAACATGTAGGAATTGAACCAAAACAGTGACCTTTATTATTCACGGATGGATTATTTATAATTGTACATGGATGATCCTGCAAACTACTCAAAGATGACCAATCTACAGAAAGAAATGGATGAGATTGCAGATTATTCAGAAGAGGACTATTTACATTACAGGAATGAGTAGAAGAACAAACAACATAGTTGTTAACAAGACTATTGTTTGTACATGCTTTCCCTTGCGCCACAATTACAAATGCAGTTGCACTGAGTCCTCGTGTTTAGAGTATTTAGGTCTTCCCATAGCGTTTTCAGCTTAGTATAATAGCTAGTGATGTCAAGGCTTCTTGGGAAAGATTATTGATTTCTTTATGAATTTGATACAATCTGGAACCATTGGTTTGTTCATAGCGATCCTCCAGCTACTTCCACAATTCAACACTATTACTCACATATTCCACACTATCTGCAATTTCTTTGGAAAGAGAATTCAGAATCCATGAAGTGACCATGTTATCACATCGTTCCCACTGCTAATAGGTGGAGATTGGGAATTTGGTTGTTTTCATGCACTACTCACAAAACCTAATTTGTTCTTTGTGGATAAGCCACAAAATATGCTTTATCTCCAGGATCTATACCTTATCCCATCGAATGCAACATACAAACATAGCACCATGATTGTCGGATGGATGTAAATACAAACGATCACTTGGGTCAATTCTCGTGCTCGGAGGCACGATGACACTAGTACCAGCGCTCGTATCTTGTTGTTCGGTAAAAGCCATTAGAATGCAGAGTTAGTTAGTTATTGATAGGAGAAAACAATCGAACTCAAAACTTTGAGCGCTTTATGTGGTAGATTACTGTCGCACAAAGAATTGATCAAAATGGGGAAAACTTATCAAATTAGGTCAAAAACCAGAAAAGAGAAAAGAGGATTAGGAAATGAGTGAGAAGAGACGAGAAGGATTAACCTTGTTCTGATACCATGTTAAGATTGTGACTGAAATCAGCTTAGTGGAGCTCAACCTCAGCTACAATAGCTGACTCTAGAAGCTTATGGGGAATCTCCGTAAGAGAGATAAAGAAGATGAAAGCAGAGGAAAGAAATTTTGATGAAGAATGAAGATCATATTCTATTGAATCTGTACAATAATATATATACACGTGCAGAAAAACTAGCTGAAGGGATGCCCGTTATACACCTTGTCCATTAACTACCGCCAGATGTATCCCGACTAACTAACCTACTAACTCTATCTTTAACTGACATACCAAAAAGAAATATAAAATAAATAAATACAATCTCAATAAAAAGATTCTTGGAAAAATACCTGGCTATGTCACTAGTGACAAATAATGTGCAATGTGTTGTGCCAAGTCAAATTAAAGGTCACTAAATGATGTCAAGTAACTAGGTGCCAAATCTGATTCAAGGTGAAGTTCTATCTTTGACATGTGTTAAGTGACTTGACACGTCAAGTCAATTTAATATTTTGCACAAAAGTCTTGAACTGCTAAATTTCAGACCAAATATATCTGACTTTTGCCTGATGAAATTACCAATTGCCAAAGCAAATTTTGTTTCAGAAACATTGGAAAATGTAGTACGTATATATACGAAAACCAAATAGAAACCATCCTCTCCTCCGCTCCACTACGCAACAATTTCCTAATATTCTGGCGATCATTGCTCCGTCCTCTCGTGTCTGCCATCCTCCTCTTGTAGTTCTCTCGGTTGTCTCCTTTTCCACCAAACGGGGTGTTCTTTTAAGATTTGTCTTATGTCATACTCAATAATAGTATAAATTAGTTAGTATAATTTAATTTGTTGTAAAATAGTACCGCCTCCGGTATAACTCACTAAATATGGATAGTTATCTTTAATAATACCTAACAGCGTGCGAAATTTCTATGTATTGTATAGAGTAAAATATGTTATGCTAGGTGACCGGTTAAAAGAATGATATACGGAACCGAAGGCAGTTATCCCATTTGGTACCAGAAGGAATGACACTCATAAAAAGGCAATAAATACTGTCCGATCGCCCGGTGCCATTTAATAAAGAATATTTCACAATATTTAGTGTACCGTTCGTTACAAAGAATTTGTTATTTATGATCACTGTTACACCTTCATTAATGGCCCTTATAATTGACATTAGAAAAGGGCACGACCCTAGGACTTTGTTCCCTCAATGTACCTATGTATAGTGAGCTACGTTATTATTGTAGAGGACACAAATTTTTGGTAAACTAATACTTTAATCTATTCGAAGTTCTATACAATTTTATCTTTTTACTTTTTGTTCTTATTACTGTTGCGCCCAGAGACTTCGCTACCGGAATCATTATTTCTACTATTTTGTCATCATATCAAGGCTAAGTGTTGCATATTTCTTGAATTATTTCATTATTTTAGGATCAAATTAATTCACTTGTCTAGAAATCACGTATAACTCAACTGTACCATTTACGGGTAAACAGTTTGTGCCCATCGTGGGTCCTAGAAAGCCATGTTATTAAGTTGATCCTTGCCTCTTTTACTAACATATTTTGATTATTTGTCTTAGCAAAATCATAAGAAATGGCAGATAACGGTGTTATCAACACACAATCCTAAGGTTCGAGGAGACCAACTTCATTTTGAGTTCAATCATTGACACCCACAATGAGGGGAACGATGCTACACAGGTCCACGGCAGGCGGTACCCGCGACATGTTTGATAGGAAACTCCTGGTGATGTTGAAGAGGAGCATGTTGTTGATGCGGTAAGGGTCTTACAAGAGAAACAATCGATCACTCTAGGTCACCTCACATGGCAGATAACGTTATGAGAGAGTTGGAGCAGACATTATTGGGAGCTTCCAATAACGCAAATAGATGAGATCCAGTTATTCTCGGTGCTCCCACAAATCAAACTGCGCAGAGGGTCGACAATGACACCTCGAGGGGTGAGGTTGGTTTTGATGGGGCTGAGGGGAGTGGATCAGATATCAATAACGAAAATGATCCCTTCATGAATGAAATCTTATAATTTATGAGAGAAGTGAATGCCCGCATGGATCAAATCTCGGGTGGACCATCGGTGCTGAATGGATCGGGCTCAAAAAAGTATACTCAATTGCCGTACAAATCAAGCGTGACACTACAATTAATCCCGAAGCGGTTTAAATGCTCGACGTGCAAAAGTGTGATGGAACTTCAGAACCTCATAAGCATATTACCACCTCGTAGAGACCACCCGCGGAAGGCTCGAAGTCTAGCTCGGAGTTTGCCCCAAGGGTTCATCATGATCGACCTCGAGGCAGTTCAAACCAATAGCTGTAATGCACTAGCGGGAAGTTCCCAAGGCACATGATTAAAGTTGACCAAGTCTATTAGGCTAGTTCAAACACGTACCATGACATTAAAGCTCCGTTTGGCCATGAGTTTTGCCAAAATAAATTTAGGATTTATTTTCAAACTCATGTTTGGCCATAAAGTTCGCCCACATTTTGACAAAACCCCAAATCCCAAAATCACCGCGATTGTTAATTTTGGGCTAAAATCCCAAAACTTGGGAATTATATACATGTTTTTTTAAAATAAATTGGGAAATATGTTTTGAAAATGTATGTCCAAACATATTTTCATCTTCCAACCAAACTTCACCCAAATCAGATTTTTCAAAGCAAATTTTGAATCTATAGCCAAAGCTAGCTAAATGGTTGTACCAGCTCCATATCTTTGTAATAAATGCATTTGTACTATGTTGGGATTCCCCCTCATCTATAAATGTGGCCCTTGTAATTTTGTAAAGACAAGTTACAATACTCAATACACTATACACTACACCCAATACAAGAATATTCTCTGCTCTCTAACTCAAACATACTCTCTGTTTGATCCTATTGCTTATATTTATTGTTTTACTTACATTTATTACATTTCATTGATGGTTCATCATTTATTACTCATTATTGATCATAAAGAGTGGCCGTCGCAGTTCTCATAACTGTTAATGCTCCATCGACTTCCCTTAGCCAGGCATCCGACTCGCCCTTAAGGGCCCATATACGCTAGCTGGAGGCCCCGATTTCTAGCCAGTTGGTTTGATTATTATACTATATACAAGCTCTTATCTTATCTTCTAATCTTTTGTTTAGCATCTATTGCCTAACAACTAGCATAAAAATAGATCACGTATTTTTAGAATCAAAAAATTAAATCTAATTGCTATTACCATATTCAAGGTAAACAACCACCTATATAATGGCAGTGAAGGGGAAATGGGGAATGATTTAGCTCCTCATGAGATTGAATCTGTTTTGCAGAAGAAATGTTATACCCCATGTTTTCGTACATAAAAGTATGACATAAGTGAATTGATGAATGCTCGGGAATGAGATATTGTATCCCGCATTTTCAGACATTAAGGTTTCATTGTAAAGTTAATCGATGCAAGCTCGGAAATAAGATTTTTTTTTCAGGTTATAAATATTATGCAATTTCAAACAAGGGATAAGTAAATTCGTGAAAGTGCGAGGGTAAGCAAATAAAAAAATGAGTTTCATCGAAGCTTGGCAGTTTGGGATAAAATGCGGTCCGAGCGTTAATACCTAATATTTATGGACTAGTACCATACAAGGTACCTTATAACTGTGATAATAGGATGTATAAAGTAAATTATAAATACATAAAATTTTAAGTAATTTGAGACAATACTTAATTATGCGGGTAATTAATTAATTACCAGATAGCAAAACATTATCTAATTAATTATTGATAAGATTAAAAACCCCTCCCCCACCTCATGTGGAAGCAAGCCACTGCCTAAACCAAATGACTCATCAGTCATGTTGGTTAGGTGGCAACTAGTTAGGATTATAATTCAAGAAAGGATCATAACTTTTGCAAATAAAAGGATTCATTTACCAAACATTTAAGGATATAAAATTCATCTCTCCAAGAGACTACCTAAAGCCCAAAAATTCAAGAATATTTTGCAATAGATTGACGAGATCGAACAGAGAAGGTGTAAACCTTTACGCCTATGTACAGATCTTTAAAAGATCGAAGTGACATTTTGCAATTTTAAGGCAGTACAGTGTAAATCTTCTCATGAATATTACATGAATTTTTTCTTATTCAGATCTTTCCACTACGTGTTATAGTAGTTAACGTGTGTTAAAGGAATTTTCAAGAGAATTAACTCAAGTATGTAGCTATCCCTTCTTTCTTTTTGGCATGATCAATACGACAAACGAAATGAGCAAATGCACAATTTCATAAGAATAGGGGTGTCTATATTCTTGATTCCCCATGTGAATTATTATTATATCTTCAGTTCATGGGCCTCAGAAAAATACGTATTTCATAAATTCATCCGAAAGGCATATTAATTTTATGGCATTCCGAGAAAATCTTATTGTGTTTCTTATGATTTTTTTTTTTTTGCATTTATACATGTACAATAACCCATGACCAGATGATGTTTTTATATATATATATATATATATATATATATATATATATCATATTTATAGGGGATATGGGAAAAAGTTACGGAATTATATACGCACCACCACCTGATCAGCTAGTATATGTTGATTTTTCTCACAGTGGCTGAGATAATATAATGGGATTTCCTCAGAGGCTTGATTATGTTGTGAAACATGTACCTATGCACGACATAACATTCATATGCATATGCATGAAACAATAATTATTTCATGATTTATGGAGTTATCAAGACTTACAGGTTGAGCCATTTACTCTATATTTCTTCCATGTCTTTTGTGTGCTAATTTATGTGCCTTACATACTCAGTACATTATTTATACTGACGTCCCTTTTGCTTGGGGACGCTGCGTTTCATGCCTGCAAGTCTCGATAGACCAGTCAAGACTCCTCTATGTTGGCGAGAAGCTTAGCGGAAGATGTTGGTGCACTCCATTTGCTTAAGAGTTGCTTGTTTGGTCAGTATGATTTAGATGTATATTGTTTGGTATGATAGGGCTCTGTCTTGACCTTTTTTATAAGTATGTACTCTTAAAGGCTTGTAGACAGATGTCATGTATACGGATGCTTTTATGGCCTTGTCGGCCTATGTTTCGAATATGCAAATGATCATGTTGGCCTTATAGAACCATTTGTCACATGCAAAATTTTTTTTATATCAGATTAGGTCTTCTTAATGAGTATTCCCCTATGTGTATTTTTGGTTAGCCCATGGCGGTCCGTTTGGCTCAATTGTCAATGAAAATACAATAAGAAAGATATGTTATGTTGGTACTCGGTTGAGTAGGGTACCGGGTGCCTGGCGCGGTCCATCGATTTGGTTAGTGACAAAAGTGGTATTATAATAGTTCTGTCCTAGGGAATCTACAATCCGTGTCTAGTAGAGTCTTATTTATGGGTTTGTCGTTCACCACCCATATTAGCAGTAGGCTACAGTGAATTTAGGACTGTCACTCTTTCTTCTTACTCTAGATCGTGTGGTAGAGCTTAGTTGTAAGAACGCATTTTCCTAGATCTTATCTTATTCATAATACAATGATGCCTACATCCAGAAAAATGGTTGGTGAAAGATATATCTCTGGAAGATTTGAGCAAGAGGAACTCAATTTTTGCATCATGCTTGTGATGGATAAATATGAGGTATTTAGCAGATTATGTATATACTAAGATTTGAGAAGTGTCATTGTTACCGGCTCTCCATGTTTGTTGTATTTCTGCAGGGGAAGCCTAATATGTAAGCTCCTTGGTAAGGATCTGTAAGGCAAGAATAATTATTCACTCTCATGGTAAAAAGGAATAATAGAATCGGAAGGAAGACACAAGTTTCAATAAATAAAAGAAGCAAGGTAAAGAAGGGTACGGGGTACCTAATTAGTAGAGATGAACATTATCTTTAATTCAGGAAGAAAGATATAAGCATTTTGAGTTACCTTCATCGATAACATATGTACAATTGGCCGCTCCAATCTCACTTATGCCCTATGGGGGCTAACATGTGTAGTTTAAGAAAAGGATGGAACATCAGGATCCTGCTATCATTAGAGTAACCCAAGATGGTGAATGGATTGGTTATATTAGTTGAAATTTCCTGAGGATATTACAAAGGTGATAATAGATCTTCTTGTGAGACCCCCAAATGGTGCACTCTAGAATATTACAAGTAGATGTGAATACTAGCATGATCAAAAAAATTCAGAAGATAGGCACTAAAAGCCTGGAAGGGATAAATATTACCTTTGTGTGACTCTCGTCAGAGCGAGGGGATTGAGAAACCCGAAGAGCTGATGAATGAAGCAAGGGAGCTCAAAAGAATATCTTGTTGAAGTTTTAGGAATAAAGTAATAGACACAATGTTGGCAGAATATAAGAAGAGAGCTAATGAAGCATTAAGAGTAAGATGTGATGCATGGATGACAATGATAGGTCAAAAGATGACAATATTACAGAGTCTATAGCCAAGAGATGGCAAGCATTGAGACAACACAATAGCATAGGCCATGAATTCATATCCTCACTTTGAGAAGCACGTTTGTGACTCCAACGCAACTACCAGAAAGAAAAGTTAAACCCCAAAATAATAGAAATCAGTATGGGCTGGTAGATGAAAAACCTGAATTAGGGACAGAGTGATTGGATAATATTCAGCATCATGAGATTTTTAGATTTTGTTCCAGCGATAATAGAATGGAAAACAGAAGAAGATTCATGAGAATGGTCATTCCGGAAGACCCTTCCGCAAGCAATGTGAGCAACGTTGAGCTTAATGGACTATGTGTGCAAGTTACACTAAGTACCACCCTCGCGAGTAAGGAATTTTGTTATCCTTGGTACAAAAAGATTATCGCAAGGCGAGTAAGGGTCATCGATAATGTGAGAAGACGCTAATAATGAAGAGGTAAGACATCTAAAGGTAGATCGTTGTAGCACTAAATATTAGTACTTCCCTAAAGGGGGAAATTTGGAGTGAGGTGGCATTACATCAGAATTAAGTGGTTCTAGTAATTATGGAATGGTAAAGGGGGAATGAAATAAAACGAAAAAGGGACGCGATTGGACGTATTCAAAGCGTACAAATATGCTACGATACCAGAGCATTATGCAAACACAGCGTCAGGGAGAGGCAGTAAGGATTCCTGCCCAAGATATTATTAATTAATAAGGAGCCAGTGTGAGAGGTAAGATAAGATAAAGGAAATGACCCAAGAAAGATTATCCGGAATATTAATACGGGAATGGGCCAACAAGTAGTTAGTAGTTGATTCAGGAAGAGCCTATCTATGGATAGACAAGAGAATATAGAAAAATCAACAGATCGTGCAAGATAAACATATAGAACCCAATATGGGGAATTCAACCTCACAGCTATGACATCGTGATCCCTGAAAAATATTCATATAGGAGTTGGGGAAGTTAAAAAGGTACCATATGAGTATTACAGAAATAAAAGAGAGTGCCACCGTAAGGAAAGTCAGAGTATAAGTTCATGAGTAAACCTAGAACAAGGGCATGGAGATAAGTAACTACGGGTAATTATAGGCGAGGAAGAACATCAAAAAATTCTGTCACTCATACGATGTGATAAGCTCGTTGCCTTACAAGATCATATGCTCCCTCCCCCCTAAGTACTATAATGAAAGACTAGTTGAAGAAAAAGGAAGAAGGCTTCAACCAAAGCACAGTAACCTAAAGAGGAAAGAGTTATGTAACAACAGTCTAACTATAAAATTGTATGCACTCCAAAAGGAAGTTGCACCTACCATGGCTAATGAGCCGGGAGTAGAACCAAAAGTGATATTCGAGACTATATGAGTTGCACAGAAACTTCGGCATGCATGAGAACTCATATAAGCTAAGTATACATACAAAGGAAATCAAAAAGACTAGGAAAAGCAATTGCTTACATTTGAAGAAAGCTGAAATGGAACGAAAAGAATTATTCGATTAATGATCAGCCGTAGAAGACTTCGGTATAAGTTAAAAGAAGGAATTGGGTCCAATTCATAGACAAAAAATTGAATCATTAGAAAATTATATCATAGCGTTCATAAAAGGCTAAAGTAATAACTAAATTCCATGAGCCACAGATCGAAAAATAATTTGAGCCTACATAAAGGCTAATCAGAAGAAAGAAGAAACTAAAGAGTTACATTAACTAAGTAAATAAGGAGTATGATTATTGGACCTAGAAAGTTACAAACATCACGATTGAGAACATTGTAGAATCGCTCTTAATATCAGAGGTACAAGAGAAGTAGTACAGTAGCTATATTCTATAATGGCTCTATATAGAGCCAGTTAGAAGAGTACCATTATGGAGATACCACCAGATTGTGTATGAACTATAAGAGAGCTTTAAGTTGCGGATGTGATTATACCTATGTGGAAGGGAGGTCATGAAATAGATAAAAGATATGATATGAGACTTTAAGATAAGTAATGTAAAAGTGGACAACGTACGAGATACTCAAATACAGAAGGTTGTGAATAGTCCTTACTTCGGATAGAAGTCTAGAAGTGCAAGGATTCAATATATAGGAATAATAGCGGCATCGTTAGTAGCATATCCTACAGCCTATGGTCTCTGTATCGAGAAGCCTGATTAAGAGAGTAAAGAAGAGTTAGAGACGGTGTAATGTCTCCCTTGATGTTCCCGAATGACATAAGGAAATCTATGATGCAACCAAGTTGAAAGGTTGCAAGTAATATAAATAGATATGTGTAGGTCGCAAGCTATTATATGGTGAAGCGACAAGGTTCTAAAAGACAGGAGTAAGGACAAGAAAGGGCGAGTGAGCAGGTAACAAAAATGGATAAGCACTAAGGATTAATCCCATCAAAACAAGAAGAGTATATAGTTTCTCTAAGTCATACAAAACTTATTATAGCCTGAACGAACTCAAAAGAAGACTAATAACATTTAGAATAGATGGAATATTGTCCTTGTAGTAGAATGAGGGTGTGATTGTGATAGATAAAGGACGATGTTTGGGCCTTCGATTGAGTAATGGTTTGACAAAGAAAAGAAAGGGATTGCATGAATTGGACGGTATTAAAATAGCCGCGTAAGGTGAGTCACATTGGGATGCTATAAAATACAGTTGTGGAAGTATAGTATTGTATTACCCAAGTGGATCAAAAATATCACTTTGAACATTCCATGATGCAACATGAGCCCTAGTGATTACGTAAGAGGTTCCAAGTTATCAATGGTATATTCTAGATCAATATTAAGGTGAATCAACAATAGATAGACACAAGTCACAAAGTATGAGGTCAGATTAGGCTGTCATTCTTAAGATGAAAAAGTAATGAGAAAGCATTAAAAGACTTAGATTTATACATATGGGATACATAATGAAAGTAACCTGTAATTTGGTAGTAGACCTCAGTAATGATAAAGTCATATGAATGGATAAGCGAATCTATAAAATAAGACACAAAAATATTCGTAAGTCCAAAAAGTACCAGAGGGACATCTTTTCAAGCTTTGTATATATCTACAAAGTAAGTATAGGGATTGGCTAAAAGTTGGAGGGAAAGGAGAGAAAGTCACATAAGCGCACTTACAAAGCGAGAGTCATACAGGGTGCATGATAGAAGGTAGCAATAGTTACGAGATTGGAAAGATTTCGACCACAAGTCGTGATATGAGAAAGAAGACTAAAGGGAGAAATACCCTAGACTTTGGAATTATTCATAGAACGGATGCCTAGATCGCAAGGAAAGTACTAAAGTATTTGAAAGACATAAGTTATGAAAATGATAAATGCATCAGCCAACATTCGAGGACGAATGTTCCAAAGAGGGGAATGATGTTGCACCCTATATATTTCGTACATGAATGTGTGCTATAAGTGAATTGATGAAAGACCGGGAATGATATATGACATCTCGAATTTTCGAACATTAAGGTTTTGTCGTAAAGTTAATCGACGCAAGCTCAAAAATAATATTTTTTTGAGGTTATAAGTATTATGCTATTTTAAATAAGGGATAAGTAAATTCGTGAAAGTGAGAGGGTAACCAAATCGAAAAAAATGAGTTTCGTCGAAGCTTGGCAGTTTGGGATAAAATATGGTCTGAGTGTTAATACCAGATATTTATGATTTAGTACCATGCAAAGTACCATATGACCATGATAGTAGGATGTATAAAGTATATTATAAATAAGTAAATTTTTAAGTAATTTGAGACAATTATTAATTATTCGGGTAATTGGTTAATTATCGGGTAGCAAGACATTACCTAGTTAATTAATTAATTTTGATAAGATTAAAAAACCCTCCCCACCCATGTGGCACTAAGCCACCACCTAAACCAAATGACTCATTAGTCATGTTGGTTAGGTGGCAACGAATTAGGATTATAATTCAAGAAAGGATCATAACATTAGCAAATAAAAGGATTCATTTACCTTACATTTAAGGATATACAAATCATCTCTCCAAGAGACTACCAGAAGCCCAAAACGCAAGAATATTTTGCAACATATTGAAGAGATCGAACAGCGAATGTGCAAACCTTTACGCCTATGTACGTATCTTAAAAATATAGAACTTATTTATAATTTTAAGGGAGTACAGTGTAAAGCTTTTTAAGAATATCATATGGATTTTTTCCTACTCCGATCATGCCATTACGTGTTGTAGCAATTAATGTGTGTTAAAGGGATTGCCAAAAGAATCGACTCAGGTATGTTAAAGCTATCCATTCTTTCTTTTTGGCATGATCTATACGACAAAAGAAACGAGCAAATGTACAATTTTTGTAAACGAATCTATTTATACAAATACTAGTGGGTCTATATTCTTGCTTCCCCATGTGAATTATTGTTATATCTTCAGTTCATGGGTCTCAGAAAAATACTTATTTTATAAAATTTATCCGAAAGGCATATCGATTACTATGGAATTCCCAAAAAATCTTATTAACACGTTTCTTATGCATTTATACATGTACATTGACCCATGACCAGATGATTCTTTATATGCATATATATGTATATTATATTTATATGGGATGTGGGAAAAGGTTACAGCGTTATATATGCACCACGACCTGATCAGCTGGTATATGTTAATGATTTCGCCCATAGTAGCCGATATGATGGGATTCCCTCAGAGGCCTGATTATGTTATGAAACATGTACGTATGCACGACATGACATTCATACGCATATGCATGGCATAAGAATAATTTCATGATTTACAGAGTCATCAAGACTTACAGGTTGAGTCATTTACTCTACATTTCTTCCATATCTTTTATGTACTTATTTATGTGCCTTACATACTTGGTACATTATTCGTATTGACGTCCCTTTTGCCTGGGAATGTTGCGTTTCATGCCTGTAGGTATTCATAGAATGGTTGAGAGTCCTTCAAGTAGACGAGCAGCTCAGCGGAAGATGTTGGTGCACTCCATTTTCTCCGGAGTTGCTTGTTTAGTCAGTATGATATAGATGTGTATTGTTTGGTATGGTAGGGATCTGTCTTGATATTTTTGATAAGTATGTACTCTTAGAGGCTTGTAGATATATGTTATATATACGGATGATTGTATGTCTTTTCCGGCCTATGTTTCGAATTTACAAATGATCATATTGGACTTATAGGCCCTTACATCACATGCGAAAAAAATTATATCAGATTGGGTCGTCCTAATGAGTATTCTCAAATGTGTATTTTGGGTTAACCCCTGACGACCCCTTTGGCCCAATTGTCAATGAAGCATAATAAGAAAGATATATTATGTTGGTACTCGGTTAAGTAAGTTACTGGGTGCCTGTCGCGGCCCATCGGTTTGGGTCATGACAAGAAATTTTGAGAGACTCTTACAAGGGGAGCCTTGACTAGTATTCACTATTACCTGAGCATTCCATAGATTCTTTTGAGATACTCATGGATTCTTTTACTAAGGCTCATGTAGGATCAGGAAAGGTGCAAACATGAAAGGTTGACATATTCAGAATTGCACAAGGGGAATCCGAGTTTCTACGAGAATTTGTTCCTGGTTCCAAAAGGAAATGATGTTTCTTTCCATACGAATGGGCGGCTGGATCATTCACCAAGGGATTGGATCCGAGTTCAAACACTTCCCAAAAAATGAAGGAAATCTTGCTTGAGTTTCAAGCAACAACTTGGGCGGATGTCCACATCTGGTATGAGCCGAAGATAAGGATCAAAGATGATCAGGTTGGTTTTCCATCGTCGGCAAAGGGACAGTAGAAGAACAAAGAAATATTAAAAGATGATTTCGACACGTACAAACTTTCTTTGAGGGGACAATTTTTTCCCTATGAACAGACCAAAGGCCGCGACAAAGGTTTCCAGTTAGAAGACAGGTTCGCTATCGACGAAAGGACTACTTGCGGTTGGACCAATAGATCTTTGCAGGACAATGAAGCATCATGTATGCAAGATCCTTCCTACCCTAGGCTATCAAAATACAATTTCAATGTCAGTGTAGTAGAGTTGGTATTAGCTACGAGAAACATCAAAGAAGTATGGTTTTTGAAGCTAATGAGATTCGATCCCATCCAAAGGTATCCCAACTTATGGTTTGAATACCATGGGTAAATGGCCACCGGACTGGGGACTGCTGACATCTTTGAGAATAATTGGAGACACTATTGAAGAATAGTCATCTCAAAGAATTCTTATGTGACTGGGCTCAGACCAACTACGATCACAACCGGGATAACGTGGAACCCTTCAAAGAAGGGTAAGATCCCCTTACCGCACGATCAACATGATCTTTTGGTGGAAGGAGATCAACGGGGTCACCTTCTCAGTAGCAAAAAAGATGAAAGTATCAATAAACCATAGTAAGAGACTCCCAGGAAATGTCAAAGACGACTTCACTTTCACGGAAGAGGACGTAGATGGATTGTTGCTACCGCACAATGATGCACTGGTAATTTCTTTAAATGTACTAGACATGAAAATAAAATGCGTTCTAGTGGATCCAGGGAGTTTAACCAATATCATACAATATAGAGTCTTGGAGTAAGATAAACTCACTGGAAGCATCATTTCGGCCACAAAACTCCTCGTTGGATTCAACTTTGCGAGCGTGATAACCCGAGGAGAGATTTTGTTGCCCACGAATGCTGAAGGAGTGATGAAAATGATTCTTTTTGAAATGGTATATGGTGATATGGGTTATAATATTATTCTTGGAAGATCATGGTTGCACGATGTAAGATGTGTACCATCAACGTATCATTAGTTGCTAAAATTTCCAACGCCCAAAGAAATTAAAAAGAAAAGGTGCGACCAACAAGCGACAAGTGAGATGAATGCGATTTTGGTTTCCAGTAGCAAAGAGAAGGAACATGCGGTATAATAGCTACATGAATCGGATCCCGCTCACGAATCGAATGAAGTTATCCCAAGGATTGAAGTGTCAGAATCTTATCAGGTTCCAAGGTATTTTTAGGTAGAAGAGACTGGTGCAACAAAATCGCGGAAGAGCTCAAGTAAGTTACATTATTCAAAGAGTTGTTAGAAACAAAATTCCACTTGAGTACATGACTACACCCCGAGCTCAGGTCTAGTAGCTTTATTGAATTTCTTAAATATAATTTTGATTGTTTTGAGTGGTCGCATGTGGACATGAAAGGTTTCCCGACGGTGGTAGCCTTACACAATCTAAGATTGGATCCCAACATCCCTCCGTAAGACAAAATAAATGCCCTATTACGGAGGCCAAAAATAAATTCGTCAAAAAAGAGGTAACTCGCTTACTTGATATTGGTTCGATCCAAGAGGTAAAGTATCTTGACTGGCTAGCTAATGTAGCCGTAGTTCCTAAGAAGAACAATAAATTTCTCATGTGTGTAGATTACAAGGATTTGAATATGGCATGCCGTAAAGACTCGTTCCTACTACCAAACATCAATCAAATGATCGATGTGCCAGTCGGGCACGAGTTAATGAGTTTTCTCGATGCTTGCTTTGGGTATAACCAATTTAAGATAAACCCCGAGAACCAGGAAAAGACTTCGTTCATAATGAATTTTGTCACATATAGCTATAATGTGATGCCCTTTGGGTTAAAGAACACCAGAGCAAATAAGAAAAACTATGAAAGTTTATATAGACGTTATGCTCGTTAAATCTTTGAATGCAGGTGACCCCCTTAAGCACCTGCAAGAGACATTTGATATCTTAAGGAAGCATAACATGAAGCTTAGCTACGAGAAATGCGCGCTTGGAGTTAGCTCTGACAAGTTCCTAGGATTTGTGGTATCACAAAAGGGGATTGAGGTAAACTCCGATAATATGCCATCGAAGACATCCCCGACCAGTTGTCAAGCATGAAGGAAGTCCAAAGGATCACAATAAGATTGGCCACTTTGAGTAGGTTCATTCTCCGATCGTCAGACAAATGCTACCATTTCTTTACACTGCTCAAAAAGAAAAACAACTTTGAATGAACCCGATAGTCCCAACAAGCTTTGAGAGATTTGAAAGGATACTTGTCAATCCCTCTGTTAGTTTTGAGACCAAAGGAAAGTGAAACAGCGTTGGTCTTCCTCGCAGCCTCGGGAGTAGAAGTAAGTGTAGTTTTAGTCTGTGAAGACGAAGGTACGCAATTTTCCATTTATTACATTAGTAAAATTTTAACGGGAGCAAAATCTCGATATCTGCATTTGGAAAAGCTGACCTTATCTCTCATAGTCGCCGCTTGGAAGCTGAGGCACTACTTTTAATGTCGCCTGATAGCCCCGATGACCACATTTCCTCAGTTGAACACCCTTTAGAGACCCGAACTCTCGGGTAGGTTGGCCAAATGGGCTGTCAAAATGAGTGAATTTGACATAGAATACAAACCAAGGACTTCGATTAAGTCACAAATCTTGGCTGACTTTGTGGCCCACTTCAGTCCGGGATTGCTACCTCTAGCAACCAAAGAGGTAGTAATGGTGTCTGAATCAACATCGGTAGATTGGACCTTATTTACATACGAAGCCTTTAATGTAAAAGTGTCCTGGGTTGGCATAGTACTAAACATGCCTTTGGAGAAACCCTAAGGCATGCCATCAAAACGATCCCTTTAAATAACAATGAAGCAGAGTATGAAGCCTTGATTGCATGACTAGAACTGCCATGAGGACTAGATTCCGAGGTCATAGAAATCAAGTGCTACTCACAGCAGGTGGTGAATAAGGTCTACGGGATCTTAAAAACCAAAAAGGAGCGCATGCAACAATACGTGGTAAAGGTATAGGCTCTACTGGCTCGATTTCTTGAATGGTCAATTACTTATATATTGAGTGAAGAAAATGTAGAAGCAGATGCACTGGCTAACCTTGGTTCATCAATACAAAAGAATGTATCAGAGTCTGGAATGGTAGTACTACTAATGCACTCGGTCCTCGATGCTCATAGCTGCTACGAGGTAAACACGACTAATTTAGTTTGGGACTAAAGGAAAAAGATCATCGATTATCTCAAGCATGGAAAGTTTCTCGAGGACTCCAAGGTGTCCGGGGCATTGCGTGCTAAAGCAGCATAATATAGCTTCAAAGGAGGCCAACTATACAGAAAATCTATCCAAGGTCTGCTAGCCCGATGCTAGGGGGAATCCGAAGCTAATTATGTTATGCGAGAAGTCCACGAACGGATATGAAAAAACCATTTGGGCGCAGACTCCTTAGTGCTAAAACTAGTAAGGCAAGATATTATTCGCCCTGAATGGAACAAGATGCCAAAATTTTTCTCAAAAATGTGATAAGTGCCAACTCTACACACTGTTGGTATATTATCTAGTAAAATTACACTCGGTTCTATCTCCATGGCCACTCATTAAATAGGTATGGACATCGTTGGACCATTGTTACTGGCTCCTAGTAAGGTAAGATTTCTTTTTATTTTAACGGACTATTCTTCTAAGTGGGCAAACAGAAGTCCTTATCAAAAGATCACCGAATACGAAGTGGTGGATTTCTTGTGGGAAAACATAATCCGTAGGTTCGGAGTACCAAAAGAGATAACATGTGATAATGGGCCGCAATTTATTGGCGCAAAGATCATACAAATCCTTGAAGATTTGAAATAAAGAGGATCACCTCTTCACTCTACCATCCGAGCGCAAGTGGTCAAGTGGAGTCAATGAACAAAGGTATTATACAAAACCTCAAGAAAAGGTTGGAAGCGACTAAAAGCAAATGGCTTGAGGAACTACCCAGAGTTTTTTGGGCATACCAAACTACGAACAAATCAAGCACAGGTGAAAATCTTTTTTCCCTTGTATACAGTGAAGAAGTCATCATCTCGGTGGAAATAGAGGAGCCCATCTTGAGATATTTTCAAGAAAGTGAAGAGTCAAAGAACGAAGCGATGTTAGTCAACTTGAATTTACTCGATGAGAGCATGGACTTGGAGCATATGAGCAATCCAAAACTAGAGAATAGAATGATATTATAATCGAAGAGTCAACCTCTATTTTTTAAAGTAAGAGACACAATCCTAAGGAAGTAACTCAAAACATCCAGGAGCTCAACGCAGGGAAGCTAGGTCCACCATGGGAAGGCCCTTATCGGGTTTTAGCTGTCACCGGGAAATGTTCGTACAAATTAGAGAATCAAGATAGAGAAAAGTTTCCCAGAAACTGGAACGTGGCACATCTCAAAAGATATTATTGTTGATGAACATCAAAAGTACTGAAAGTGTGTGCTGCACTCTTTTTCCCCTACATCCAGTTTTTGTCCCAATCGAGTTTTTCGGAAAGGTTTTCAGTGAGGCAGCCACGGAAAACATACTATGAAGAAAGCTTCAACAGCAGCAATAAGACCTTTTAATAACAAGGCACATAAGCAAAGAACCAGGCAGACGGTTAGTTATTCTTTTATTCGATTGCAAAATTCCTACTGGGAAGTTAAGTTTGCTATCAAACAAAGATTACCCGACCGTTGGCAAGTGAAAACCAATAAAAGATTGTTAGATAGTCTTTTGTTTGATAACATACATTCCTAAGGGAAAACAAAGTTTGTTACCTAGTTGAAGATTATCTATCAACTCATTAGTGGGGTCCTCGAAGTTTAAAACTTCCAATGTTCTAATTTGCGTTCGTCGCATTCGAACATTAGGGGAAATGATACGAGGATACAACGACAATGACTGCTACGTCTACTGCGAAACATGAATCGGAAACATAGTTGTATCATCAGAACCGGGGAGTGCACGACGAACCCCGTAAAAACAAGCTGTACATTTTTTTAGCATAACAAATGCTTATGTGCTTTTTGAAAATGGAAGGAATAAAATGAAGTCTTTTTGTTTCTATCTTGGTTCTTGTCTGAACGATGAATTGACTTTGTTATTTGAAAGTTAAACAAGTACTTCAAATGCTAATGCCATAATTAACATGAGACATCCTCTTTAAAGCACCGTAAATATTATAGGGCCCTCTTTTATGAAAATCCTCATGTTAAAATGGTTATTTCAAAAGAATTAAGCCCGAAATCAAAATGCCTTGGGGAAAAATACACCCGAAGCCTTGCACAAAAAGACGCACAAAGAAAACTTGCGCTAATACTTATGAAAATCCTCACATTAAAGGGTTGATTTCAGACGAACTTGTGCCCGAAATCCAAATACTTTTGTGGAGAAATACACCCAAGGCCTTGCATAATCAGATGCAAGCAGTAAGACTTACACAAAACACTTAGACAAAAAAGAATGCAAAGGTTAAAACTTGTATGAATGTTCAAACAAAAGAACACAGAAAGAATCATGCAATACTTGAGCAAAAGATATTTTTAAATACAATAAAAATGCCAAAATAGAACAAGTACAGAAGTTGGAAAAAGAAAGGACAAGCTAAACTGCTCAATCTCTTAAATTGGAGAAAGATAAGTATCTGCGGCCTTAGGGGAAGTAGGTAGATCCATCGATGGATCAACTTTCTGGCCCTCAGAATTATCACCTTCCGGTTCCTCTTCATTTCTCGAGAATTCATAATTAGAACCAGAAGAACTAGAAGCATCAGGCTCTGCCGAAAGACCATTTTTAGCAGCTAACTCAAGTTCAAGAGCCTTAGCAATTTTAGCATCAAAGTCAATAATACCAGCTTTGGACTCTTCCAAGGTTTTTCTCCTCATGATGTATATATCGTAATTTTTCTCGACAACGAGGGAAGATACTCGGCGCTTAAGTTCTTCTTTGAGTTGGGTTTCCCCGACAGAAAGGTTTTCCTGGGCAGATCTAATGGACTTGACGCTAACGTCATGTTCGCGGAAAGTAGAGCTGAAAATTCTATTATACTCAATGGTCTTCTCACACTTCTCCTCCAGTTGGGCATATTTCATCCCCGCGGCAGCAAGCTCTTTAGTCTTGGAACACAAGGCTGCCTCTAAATTGATCAATCTCTAAGTAGAGTCAGCCTTATGATAGGATGCAACAAGAACGCCATTATGAACTTCAACCCATTTGTCCTTAGCCTTTTCAAATTGAACACTCAACGAGGCGGTTCTTGGCTAAGGGTTTCCATATCTTGCTCGCTTTGCTGGAACGAGCCTCTAACATGGCAGCCTCCGTAGCTTTGGTTTCCAGTTCCGAGAGGCAAGTAACGACTTTATCCTACTCAACCAAAAGTTGATCCCGTGTAAATATAAGATCTTCCTTTTCCCAGATCAACATGTGGAGGCCATTGAAAGAAAGAAAGTTAGCCTACAAAGAGAAAAAGGCAAAGTTAGGATATTTTTAGGAAAAAATAGAAGAAAAAACTAAGGAGGAATGTAGATATGCAGCGTTGTGCATGGCGTTATTCAACAAACACTCTCCCCAAGGAGCCTGTATCTTTTACTAATCTTTCTCTAAAGCCAAAGGCTTTAGATAATTAGCAAGTTCTACTTGCCGGGATAACAAGTTACATCTGGTGGAGACCGAGAGAATAACATTCCTCCTCCTTTGTGGGTATCTAGAGGGAGCAACATAATTTTGCCCCAAATTCCCATGAACTGGGGACTGTGAAAGAGGAAAATCCTATTCAAGGCCAGATGCAAACAGTAAAGATGAAATAGCAGTTTCTGAAAGAAGAGTTGGTGAAGAAGAAGATGAAGCTGCTGGCAATAAAATATGAGAAGAAGCCGCGAGAAATGTAGTGCTAGTTGTTGGTTGCTCGCCAACCGAAGACGACAGGGACCCGGTACTCAGACCCGCAATATCGGGCATAATGACTAGAACATAAAAATGGGATTTGGCATTTTCTACCATCTCAAACTCCCCCAAAGTGTCGACACACCGTCCACGGTTGGTGTAACTAACTCAACAGATTGAGCATTTTGTTGAGTTGATGAGGATCGTCGCCTTCTATGTAGAGAATCTTCCCCATCACTAGCTTCTCCATCATCGTTGATCATCATGGTGTCTATGGCAGGCCCGGGAGGAGGACTAGTCACCATAACTTCCAAAGATGACTTGGGAGCAGCTGTCTTCCCCCTCTTATTCTTTTTCCCAGCCGCGAAGAAACGCCTTCTTTTTGGTTGCTTGTTCTTTTGTCGGGGACTCCGTGATAAAACACATCTACCTGAAGCAGAACCACAGACACCTGTTTGAGAAAGAATCTCCTATAATAGTCTCATCGTATCAGAAGGATTAGCCAAAATATCCTCCTCGGGGACAATAATCGAGCTTGCCGGTAAACCTGATTTCAGAAAAAAAAAAAAAAAAGGGAAAAAGGATCAACCATTTTTCTCATGTAAAACGCTAAAATGAGACGAGTCTAAGTTACCATGATTTTTCGCCTTCCACCCGTATTTGAGGGCCAGTTCTTTCCACATGGGATTTCAGGTGTAGTTACGTTCATGATTTTCTGGACCCAATGGTCCACGCTTTCAACCCTAGGTTGAACCCATCGAGTTGTTGAAACAGACGAAGGATGGAGGATCAATATGGATATGGAAATATCCCTAAAGAAAGAAATATTAAACAAGGAGCTTATGAGTATGATTCCACACTTCAGAAAAGGATGGAGTCATTGTCGGAATGATGTCATTACTGTCAACTGCTATGAACTGTTCCATCCACCCACAACCGTTACCATCATCTATGATAGATAGTAGAACATGGTGGCCACGTTTAACAAAATTTATCATTCCCCCATGGAAGATTTGGGGGACTAGAGATTCATCACATGAGCTAAAGTAGATCTCTCCCGTCTCTTGGCAGAAATGTCGAAGACAACAACTGTCCTCGACACAGAAGGAATTACTTGTGCCAAACATACCGGTAATAGAGGCAGGACTCCGTAATAACAGAATCAAGCTCTCCACTCAAAAAAAATGCTCCCAAAGTAAAGGGATACTTGTAAAAGTATGTAAAACACTCCTTGGGAAGGATTACTCACTCTGTTAGATCAGGAGTAACAATGTCCAAATCATGACAGCTGCAATCTTCCTTCATAACAAAAATACTAGAAGAATGGATGAAAGAAGGGTATCTGCCAACAACCCACGTGCAAGGAATATTCGAAGGGAATTTATCTTCGAAGTCTTTTGTTGTTACAAGACTTCTAGGGATTTTGGAACCCACTGTCGGAGGAACGGCGTCCTCTAATTTGCTTTTTCTCTTTGAAGAAGAAACCATTTGGATGAAGGAAACATTTTTCTATTGGAAGGAAGTTAAAGAAAGGTTGAAGAACAATAAAGAACATTTTAGGAAGTTAGGAGAGTTATGGAGTATGAGTGGAGAAGATTGATACATATATATGAGTGAAGAATGTTGATGCGTATAAGTAAAAATTTAGGCAGCCAAATTTATGGCCATGATTACCTCGATAATCGGCAAAAGCTATGCTGAATCGTGGGATAACGCGCGTTTTGAGCATTAAATACGGAGAGACGTGCGTCTAATCAGCCATTAGAAGCTTTTCAGAAGTAATCATAGTAGTTCCCGCCAAAAGAGTATTTCTGCAAACTTTTCGGTGACACAAAGTTATATCACCGGAAAGCAGGGGGACTATCTGTATAGGAGAAAATATGTTATGCCAGGTGGCCACTTAAAAGAATGACACATGGAATCGAAGGCAATTATCCCGTTTGGTACCAAAAGAAATTACACTCATAAAGAGGCAATAAATACCCCCCGCCCGGTGGCATTTAATGAAGAATGTTTCACAACATTTAGTGTACTGTCTGTTACAATAAATTTTGTCATATATGCTCACCGTTACACATTCATTATTGGCCCTCAAAACTGACATTAAATAAGGGCACGAGCCTAGAACCTTGTTCCCTATACGTAGCTATAAATAATAAGCTCTATTATTATTGTAGAGGACATAAATTTTCTGGCAAACTGATAGTTTAATCTATTCGAAGCTATATACAATTTTATCTTCTTACTTTTTGTTCTTATTATTGTTGCGCATGGAGACCTCGCTAGCGTAATCATTATTTCTTCTACTTCATCTTCATATTAAGGATAAGTATTACATATTTCTTCAATTCTTTCATTTTTTCAGGAACAAATTAATTCACTTGTCTAGAAATCACATATAAATTCAACTGTACCATCTTACGGATAAACAAGTATATACAAATTGAATTTATTAAATACCTTTTACTTAATGTGGGATAGAGTTACCATTCGTACGTTGCCCTCATTTTCTTCTTCATTACGTTTGTGAACAGAAAGCCATAATTTCGTGTGAGCTGATTCAATTAAATTGTGGCACAACCGTGGTTGGGAAGTCTCATTCAATAGTAGTACTTTAGGAGTAGAGCACAGAGCAAAACATGTCGCTCCTTTGTGATAACGACCGTACCAAATTTGGATTTAAGATCTAAACTAAAAGCTAGTAGATGAATCATTTAAATCCAAGCACATCATGGGTTAGTTGAACTTTACAAAATGAGTCAAATTTAAGGTCAATAAAGTTGTGGTATGTGCCAAGTGAGCTGGCGTGCCAAATCAAAATTAAGGCAAATTCTATTTAATGAAAATGGTTAAAATCATGGAAATATTGTGATTAAGGCTTGAACAAACAACAAAAACACAGTATAATCCCACTTAGTGAGGTACGGGGAGGGTAGTATGTACACAGACCTTACCCATACCCTTGGGTAGAGAGGCTGTTTCCAAATAGACCCCCGGCATCCTTCCCTTCAAGAACTTCCCACCTTGCTCTTGGGGAGACTCGAACTCACAACCTCTCGATTGGAAGTGGGGGTTGCTTACCATCAGAGCAACCCCTCTTGTCTTGATTAAGGCTTGAACAACAAATGATATTTCAAATGACGTGACATGCGAAGGCAAAGTAATAGACATGAAGGCTTGAACATCAAGGTTTTTCATCCCGTTAAAAACAAAAGTCTAGAGTGCGAATATTGTGATTAAGACTTGAACAACAAGTTTGTTCTTTGAAACTCTCTTGACCACTATGCAACATTGTTCTATTTTGGTAAGCTAGTTCAATCTTTATAATATAACATATTTAACTTTTTCCTTGATGTAACTAAAAGATATAAATAGTACTACTAAGATTGAAAAGAGTTGTAATTATTTCATGGATAAACTCGCTTGACCACTATACAATAATGTTCTTCTTTTGTAAGCTGGTTCAATCTTCTTAATATATACATATTTAACTTATTCAGATATAAAATATATAAGTAGTAATATTTTCAAATAAAGTTGGTTCAAACATCATGTGTATGTTATGAGTGGCCTTTCGGCCATGCCCCATGAACCTTTGGACGCTCCCTATGGCGTCCTAGTAAGCCTCCCAACGCCTAGCGTCATAGATGGTCCCGTGATCTTAGTCGCGCCAAGTGACAAACGCGCCTATGCCTATGTCGCCCCACTGATAGCCCTTGCCAACATCGATCCATTGGTAGATGCCAACCGCACCGCGCACGCAGACTGTGATGCTAAAGAAAAGGTTGCCGCCAATGGACCTAATTCTACCTTGTAGAAATCTATGTCCATTTCATTGTAAATATAGAGTAGTTTCATTTCATGTATTTCTATTATGTCTCTCTAGCTTAGTTAGGTCAATTCCTGTAACTTTAGTTAATTTTTTTAAAGCATTATTAGGGGAGATCAAGCAATTAAACTTTCTAGTAAGCAAGCAATCCTCTGTACTTCTGTCTCTCCCCCTCGATACTGTGTTGTTTCTCTGTAATAACCTTCATTAATGCAATCAAACTTTCTTTAATTCTCAATTATTTTTCATGTCCTTTCAGTTGCTCTTGACATAGGTTTTACCATACGGCACTGACATTCTCGTCTAGCGTACGGAGGGGACCTCAATTGGCAGATAGTAACTACACGGACATTGGTTTCTTGTCCATACGTCGCCCTTCCAAGGAAACTCAAAAGGAGCCACGTAACAATTGGTATCAAATCCTAGGCTCGACATTGGATGAGGGAACATATTGCCATTACCACAATTTATACCATGGTGAATCATAGGGATCACATTTCGGCCCTTGAAGAGATGGTTGACGTATTACCACCCATCGTGAATACGATGGCAAATCTAAGAACAAGCCTAGTGCAAAGGTTTGATGACATGGACAACAGAATGTGGTAGGACGAAGGTGACATATCGAACATCAGTCGTGACTTTGAAGGATATCGGAAAATGGAAGCCTCAAAGACAGCCAAATATTTGGTAAATTTAAGGGCCTCCAATAGGAGCATACCGAGGATTTAACTTATACGGAACAAGAGGCAGACAGAGTGACTGTCATGCAGCAAACCATAGATAACTTGACAAGCCAGCTCAATGTTGTCAATGTTGCACTACAAGGCCTATTTTGAGAAGGCGAAAACCAGATCAGGGGTGTTGTGAACCTCGTCCCCGTGCCACAAAAGCCAAAGATTCCTCAGCCAAAATCATACAATGGAGCTTGAAATGCCAAAGAAGTGGAGAACCTCACATTTGACATCAAACAATACATCGATGCCGTAGCAAAAAATGTAGTAATTTTTGTCATATATATTCAGGGCGATGCTAAACTTTGGTAACAAGTGAAATATGAAGCCATCAAGGCCGATGAAGATACTCTCGAGAATAGGGTAGAACTGAAAGTAGCCATACGCCTACAGTTCTTCCCCTAAAATGTTGAGTACAATGCAAAGAGAAAGGTAAGGGAGCTCCTCCTGACCAAGTCAGTGCGAGAATTCTCCGCACTCATGCTGAGCATGCAGGATATCGGGGACAAAGACAAACTCTACACATTCTTGGAAGGTTTGAAACCTTATTCCCGTATGGAGCTGCAAAGACAAAAGGTATACAATTGACAAGCATAAAACACACACTTACATTATCTCGTTAATCAAAGATAGTATAGTACAATATCATATCCATACAGATTAGATTTAAACAGTATTCTCATAGTCTTGATTGCTATACAAGAAGATCAACAGTTTAGATTTATATAATTAATAATTAAAATTAACTAAGAATCTAAAGCTATTAACTAGTGAATGTCTTAACAAGGAATAAGAAAATAAGGTTATCGGCAGGAGAAGATAGGGTTTTGATAGGATAGGTGCAAGATAATTATTCGGGCTCTAACTCTAGATAATTAAATTCTAATGCTCAACTGAGTCTCTCAAATTTACTCGATATTAGTTCAAACGTTCAGCAGAAACTCCCCTCTTGATTAAGTCTCGACCTCACGAAATGAACAAAATTAAGCATTAAGAAGATATGCAAGAATGCGTAGTGGATTTGTCCTTAGGAAAATCTCTTTCTATTATTCTCCCAACTATATTTAATCAATGATTCAACTAGCCTCTATTACTTAGAAGAATCTATGAACTCAACCAACAATATAATCCAAAGATATCACAACTTATGCCTCTCTCCATTACATGAACTAGTGAATATCAATGCAATAATTAAATCTTCCAAATGATAAAATACACAAAACTAGAGTTATAATCCAAAAACAATTGTCAGTACACAAACTTCATCAAACACTAAAGGAAACTACTCCATAGACATGGAGAAATTCATCACAGATAGTATAGGAATAGATTTTATCCAAATTCGAGTCTTAAGTGAAGAAAGATTGATGAAATCCTTGTGCTTGTGTTATTCCAACTCCTCCTTAGCTTCCTTAGGTCGAATGTATGTCCAAAGTCCCATAACAAAACATGACAAAACTAACCTTTTTGAGTCGAAGTGGGAAAACCTACAAACTGTTTACACTTCATGCATCGCACTATATATGCCACGCAGGGTATGTAGCATTAGTTCAATTTGTTATGTTGCAAACTCTCTGAAATTAGCTTGTTTAACAAATTTTTGTACTAATTATATGTACCATGCATGTACTATGCCTAGCATTAGTGTATTTTTCTACCAGACAAAAAAACTACAAGTCTCTGCACTTCTCAAATTTCTAGCGCATATTTGAAATGGTGTGACCCACTGTGCTACGCATACTGCGATGTTTAGTACAAATATCTTAACCCTTGCTCTTTCTTCCAACTTTCATGTGCAACACTGGTCCACAAGCCCCATACGCGATCTCGGTTTAATTCCTTGGCTTTCACTTAGATTTCAAAGCTCCAGCTTGTTCGATTTAGCTACCAAATATCATTTTAACTCGAAATCACTTTCTGTAAGGCATAAAATACACAATAAGTGAAATACACTAACATTCAAGCTCGATCACAAGTAAAATATAGTAATTTAAGTGCAAATTATGACTAAAATACATGATTCTATCCTACCATCAACACCTCACACTTAAACCATTGTTCGTCCTCGAGCAATCAAGCTACACTTCACA